>UESW01001640.1:68196-181909 GCA_900491605.1 Calamus simplicifolius
CGTATCATATCAGAGATCACGGCACGGTATAGGCAGTGTATGCCAATCAAAACCTCGATCAGAAAAAATAACTCAAAAGATATATGTAAAAAGAGCATAATTTTATTGCATAAATTAAAAAACAAAAAGAAATATAGAATCTGGCTATAGGCTTCATCATCATCCCAAGTTGAAGGAATCTAGCCACGCATTGATGCCACCAGCATTCCCTCCATAATTTTTCTCCTTCAGGCCTAAATACAATGATCTAAATAAAATAAAATAAAATAAAAAGAACTTGGAAGAAAACTCCTCTTGACTGCTGCATGAGGTTCTTCTTTTATAGAGCTTGTTTAGGTTCCTCCTAGTCAAAGTTGAGTCAATCTGGCTCAAAACCGTTCAGATATCGTGAAAAATTTTTCGGCCATCCGTTCAACATCATATACCTTAGTTTGCACCAAAAATCATGTGAAATCATCTCTTTTTTCTTTTTCGGACAAACAGAGTCCTAATTTGAGTGCACATGCATCATTGAACTCCAAAAATCAAGCTCTTTTCATCTATAGATTTTTTTTTACAAACATCCGTAAAAATATTAATTCTTAATATATATTTAAAGTATTTAATTTATTTTAATAATTAAATTAAAATAATAAAAAACTTATCATGACTTTTTGATTTCATTCAGTATAAAATCATATGTGAAAAATAACACCAATTGATTCTCCCAATCTTTCCAACCACTATAAAATGCATTGTGCTCTTGATCTCTAAGCCTAATTACGGCGGGATTTGATTCCAGCTAATGTAGTTATTTCTTGCTTAATGTGCGCAAGTACTTCAATAAAAATAGCTGCTTTGCCGAGTTGCTGTACATTTTGCCTGGCTCACATGCCGCTCCTAACTCGTTTACTTAACTAGAAATTAATTAAAAGTCATATAATACTATTAACTTTAAAAATAAAATATATTTTTATAAAGCTGAGCCTATAAATCATATCATATGATTTTTTTTTTTTATCTAGTACTACTAGTTAAGTACTTAGGTAGTACAACAGTTCGAATCAGTACTGATGTTACCCGACCTCATTAGATATCATGCGCCAACTTATCCCAAACCCTTTTTTTTTTTTTTTTAATCCTTTTCTTGCCACCGAAGTCATCACCTTGGTCGACCATCGCCGAAGCCGTCGCATTTAAAGAAAAAACCGCGGCGGGAGCGTCGATCCCCGTCCCCGTCCTCAACCCTATTCAGCTATCGACGCTCGTCGCTTCCATTAGCCTCCCATTAATTTTTTTAAAGAAGATTCAAACGAAACAAAATCGCAGTCATTTCATGGATCTCTCTATATATGATACCAAAGCTGAGAATGCCACAGCATCGATTCCATCACCTTCTCCTCTTCTGCTACTCTCGCCGCCCTCCGTCCTTTCCCTTCTCCTACTCCAATAAACAATCCCACGTCTTTCCTTCTTTGGCTCACCGCTGCGATCGGATACAATGGCGGCCTACAGCACCGTCGCAGAGGCACCGAAGCTCCTCTTCCGCCAGCTCTTCGAGAAGGAGTCCTGTACCTACACCTATCTCCTCGCCGATGTTGGCCACCCGACAAGCCCGCCGTGGTGAGGCCGCCGTCTTCGATCTCTTTAGTCTCTTATTCCTTCGCGCATTTGGTTTCTTTGCGACCAGTCAGATGGAGTGGATCGATGTGTGGCTTCGATCCAAGTTATTATTAGTGTTGATTATTTGTTTCTTGAGTTTGATTTTGCCGCGGCATGCGAATTTATGCATTTCTTGCTAGTAATTCACACCTCACCACGTCGTCAAGCTATGCATTTCGAGTAATGGTGGATGAATTCTCTTATGAATTGTAGGGGTGGAGGAGATATTTGCTTAACTATCGTTGGTTGTTTTTTCTTCCCCTTCTTTTCTGATAGTTGGTTGACCCGGTGGACAAAACAGTGGACCGAGATCTGACTCTTGTAAAAGAACTGGGCTTGAAACTCATCTATGCTATGAATACTCATGTCCATGCAGATCATGTCACTGGAACAGGCGTGATGAAGGTTAGTCATGTCTTCTTTCTCCATCCATTTAATTATTTGTTTGTCCAATAAATTGAATTATGCAATTTAATTATTTGTTTGTCAAATAAATTGAATTATGTATTTGTGATCAATAAATTAAAAAAGATTCATGGGACCAAGTTCTTTATGTATAAACGGGAATTATTCCTTGCAGGGTAAGATGCCAGGTGTGAAGTCTGTCATTTCCAAAGCTAGCAACGCAAAAGCAGATCATGTAGTCAACATGGTGATAAATATATTTGGCAATCTTTTTCTGGAGGTAGGGCCATTATTGGTTGTGATATATTCTCATTAATTGAGTGCAATACAACTTGCTCATTTTCAATGTTTTCGGATGCTCATTGGACACTAATGCATCCTATGAAAGAGTTAACATCATCATATAGTTATAATCAAGAGGGATATATGGCCAGCATTGTTCATGTACAAGCTTCTTGTTATTTCTTATTATGACTGTAAAACATTTACTTGAAAATACTGCTGGCTTTTTAAATGTTCTGACTGCATGCCTGCATATATGCTGATCCATTTGTTCAACTGTGCAATAACTGAAATGCAAAGCAATGCATGAAATCCATATATAATATATACATATATATATATATATATTATGAGGCCTTAAATCAAGTTGATCAATCTTCTTGAAGTGATTACAGAAGTCTAAAGAAATGAAAGATATTGTTGCTATTATTTCAGTGTCTTGTTATTTTGATTTTATCATGTATCTTTTTTTTTCATATTCAAGAATTTAGTTATTAGAAAAAAAAGGAGACAAAATTCTTGTCATCAGTCACCTTATTTACTGCTGTGGGATAATTTTTCTCTTAAAATTATATATATATATATAAGTATTTTTGTTTGTTTTTTATTTTAGGGCAAGTTGCTGAATACTCCCTCTCTCTCTCTCTCCATCCCCCTTCCCTTATTTAAGTTTGTCATGCCAGTTGCCAAGTCATTTGAGAAAGGTTTTGGTTTTTGATGATGATCTTTGTTAGAAGATATGCTTATGAATTCGCACAATTGGGAGAATATTTCATGAATGAATTTCATCCAGCTAACTTTGGATTATATCATGTATCTTCACTACTCATTTCTGGAACACTTTAAAATTTGCAGGTCCGTGCTACACCAGGTCACACCGTTGGCTGCGTTACTTATGTAACAGGAGATGGATCCAATCAGCCTCATCCCAGGATGGCTTTTACTGGTGATGCCTTGCTGATACGTGGCTGTGGAAGGACAGATTTTCAGGTATAATAATTGAATATCTTTCTTAGTTTCTGATACACTAAAAGTGCTTCTACTGTGCCTACCGTAAATAAACTTGTAAAGGTCATCCAATGTTCACTATCAGAAGTTCTAACATACTCTGTACTATGGCAACTGTTCAAGGTAATTCTAGATTAAATAGATGAAATTATCAGTATATTTCTCAATATTGACAACAGAGTGTAGATTCAGGGAATTTGAAAACCCTTATGGTATGTTAAAGCCAGGTAGTATAACCCTGTGGAATCACCAATTCTCTCAATGCTAGATATTTTGTGTGCCGCAAAGATTGACCTTGATATGCCGCAAATTATTGGGTGAAATAGTCTGATGAATTTCATATATATATATATATTCTAGTCACCTCTGATCACAAAGTTAATATTTTAGATGATAAATATGTGTTTGCCCATGAATCTCATTTCATTTTATTCCAATTACCCACCTGATCATCAAATCTCAGATTGGCATCCTGATGCTGGAGCATCTTTTGGGTCCATAGAATGGTCAAAAAGCATCAGTAGTCCAAGAATCTTTTTGTTTTATTTGGTTTAAAAATGCTGTAAGTCTGCAATGTGTTTTATAAATTGACACATTTTAGATAGAGAAGTGGCATGAACAGTACATGCTACAATAACTGTGATCTTTTAGGGGTCCTGGTAAGAGTCAAAAAGCTGATAATTAGCAGGACTTCAAGAACATTTTTCTTTCTACATTTTTGAGTCCTCAATGGCACAAAATAGGTATTTTCTAGAGGATCAGTAACACCTATAAAGAGTCCAGAAAAAGCTATTGAAAAAAATATGGTGTGCTGAATTTTATGAAGGAACAGGGAAAACTCCTTCGGCAAGGTTTGTTCTCTTTTTTTCCTCTTCTTTTTATACTATATTATTCTTGTTCTATTTATTGTTGACTGTTGATGTTGCTTAATTTTTTATCAGATTTCGGCCAACAGATTCTATATCTCCATATTATGAGTTATATTAAACATATCAATGTATTTATTCTAAGATCTATGTTGATTCCTCTCTTGGTGATTTGCTGCATTCTACAAGGTTCTATGCTCAATGTTTACTATATTTTGGTTCAAAATCTACAGCAGACCTTTAAACTAAGGTTTACATTCCTTATGCTCCTTTTTCTTACCAGCTCTTCACCCAAAAATCCAAAACATTTTTTTTGGCCTAGCATTTGCTGATACTTTTACTTCCAGTCCTGTTCTCAGGAGTTTGGATGGCAAGAAATAAAACTACTTCACACCCTAAACTATCCTAACTCAAGTGTCCTCTCATGCAATTCTCTCCCCGCCCCCCACAAGTGATCCTGCATCATATGCCCCTTGATCCACCTAACTACCTATCATAAAGCTCATCCTTCTGAAACCATCAGTCCAATGAGAACACTTTAAAGCATGAACAACTGTCGATCACATTCTAGAATTTCTATTCTGAGCCCTTGGCCTTTATGGGAGTCACAGTCATCTTATACTCAGTTTATTACTGTTAGCGATTGGAAGGGTTTGCAGGCACTTGTTTCAGTCTTAGTTTATGGAAAAGTCTCAAACCCCTCATTGTAGTCGTCCTTCCCCAACCCCCTCTTTGTTTGCTCCCTGCTTGTTGTAAAGATGCATTGAACCGGCCATCCAATGATCAACAAATTACATCTATTCATAGAACTTCAAATGACATCAGATCAACCTTCAGAATTTGACTGCAGAAGGCCAAACACTTCTTTAAATTTCACCTGTAGATCTCAAACTTCTTGTGAAATAGGAAAGTTCCTTTTACGCTGTTATGAAAAATCTTAGGAATATCAATATGTTCAGCATTTTTGAACTTAGCTGCATCTTTGGAGGATCTCAGGGTTCTCTTCGTCTCTTGGTTGGGCCTTCATCTATGCCAAATGGTGCATAAGATATTGGGACCCAATACCAAAGGCTGTCTTGGAGAAACTAGACTCCAGGAAAAAGCCAAAATTAATAAAACATCCCTCGACTTCCTCTTTTAACTTCCTTTTTCTTTACTTCTTATTCTTTCTACATTCTTCTTTTTTTCTACATTTTCTTTTAGTGTGGAGGCCTTAGATCTCAGGTACTTTTCATTAGAAAGGGACAAGGCTTTTTAATACCAATTTCCACCTTATGTAGGGCACTCACTAGCTTGAAAATGGATTGGGATAAGTATATTCAGTTTATATCCATTTTTGTTTGGCAAATATGAATATGGATATGATTATTAATTGGATGCTTAAATTTGTATCCTCATTTGTTTTTAACAGACTTGGACACAAACTTGGCTGTTTATTGGCTTTTCTTGCCTCTTCAAATTATTTTAATGTGTTTACTTTCTTTTACAAGTATATGTAAAACATTCGTATGTGGATACGCAAATACATATATGTAGTATGTATTTATCTATCAAGTCACTGTAGAGAAAAAAATAATGCTGATGAACACCAAATCAGTTAATCTTTTTGTGCAATATTTATATTGGTTTAAGTCTATATGGCATTTGTAGTGTTGAGGAACTAGAGCATCTTGTGTAACTTCATGCTGAGAGGTAACAGAGGACCAGCCTAATGCAAAGAAATTTACAGTGAATTGATAAAAGTATGCTCCTAAGTTTGGATCTTGGAATTTGTTATCTGCACAATGTTTTAACAATTAGCTGCATGGCTTAAAAGCCTGATCACCTGGCTGCTGAGATCGTGAGATCACAGGTTGGGGGGCTGTAATTTTTTGAAGGAATTATGAGGGAATAGGATTTCCTCCATGAGCAAACTTTGTTAAAATCATGGAATTTACAAGAGAGATGAGAAAGAAATAGAAGAAAGAAGATTATAAAATCTTTTGTGGGAGCTTAACTATTTCTTGGGGCAGAGGTTGCCCCCCATAGTGAAGGAGGCTATGGTCCTATGGAGGACCGTTGATTGAGAGGAGCTTTTCTTGAGCAAAATTCTCGAATTTCTCTCATTTTATAGATGCCACATGAATGATATGATCAATTGATCCCAGTATTTTCTAGCTACAGCTGGTACTTTCTTTCTTCTCCGTATCAACCGAAGTTTCAGAACATTAGAAGGCATCCTACTCAGTCCCACTGCACTGCAAGTGACTCCAGTATTAGTCTTGAGAATAGACATCTGAACAAATAGGTGATTGTTGGTTTTTGACTAGCTTATAGAGCACACAGCTGGAGCTCATTGGCCATCCCTTCTTTGCAAGGTTGTCTCCTGTGTGTAGCTTGTTGCAAAAGACCAACTAGATAAATATTCTTGTTTCTTCGGGACACTGGCTCTTCATGCTGGATTGTAGAAAGGATAAATAACTCTTTGGTGGTTGATGAATTTGTAATAGGATTCCATTGTAAAGCCACCTTCATTGCAAGGTTTCCATATCAGGACATCAAAAATTGATGTCAGTCTAATATTGGATAGGATGCCTTGGAGCTACAGAGACAGCATATGCTGAGAGGATGTAAGTGGCCCATATAGAGTTATTCTCTCCAATGTTGCTTAGTAGGGCACCAGATCGAGGCCACTGTCTTGAACTTCTGCATCACTCTCTCACAGATCATCAAACAGATAAGATGGAGGCATAGGAGCTACCCAATTATCATCCCAAAACCTGATCCACTCTCCATTCCCCAGCCTTCCAACTCAAAAAGGCTTCTAGATCCTTACAAATATCCATCCACAGGGAGGAAGAAATCCTCAATTTCCCTCCTCATAGCTTGAATCGATGCCTCGAATACTAGGTGCTATCCTCACCTTGACTGTTTAGGATTTCCGAGCCTATTTGGCTAGCAAGGCTAAATTTATATTTTTTAGGTTTTTATTACCAAGACCTCTTTCATTCTAATCCTTATAGACAACATCCCATAACTAGATAATGAAAGCTGCTTATCGAGTCTTTCCCTTTCTGAAGAAATGTCCTCCTTAGTTCATCAATCCTATGAATCACCCAAGCTGAGAGCTTGAACATTGACATGTAATAAGATGGTAGCGTTGAGAGGACTGAGTTGATCAAACACTTGCGCCCCCATTGGAGAGCAATTTTCCTTTCCAAGTTGCAGCCTTATCTCTAGCTTTTTAGTAGCGGCCACCAACACTATTTGAGAATCCTTTTATCACAAAAAGTTCAAGATGTTTGAATGAAAGATTTTTGCTCTTATAGTTAAGGTAGCAAATACAACTCAACTCAACTCAACTCATCCAAGCCTTTTCCCAACTATATGGATTGTTAATTATTTTTTTTCATATTAGTTTAGGTCTACCTCTATCTCTATCCTTACCATGGATTGTTAAAAGATCACTCTTTCTAACTAGAGCATATAAAGGTCTTCGTTGTATATGTCCAAACCATTATAATTGATTTTCTTTCATTTTATCTTTAATTGAAGAGAGTGTTGGGCAACACTGAAACAATATATGCATAAATTAAGTGTAATAAAAATGCGCATATTAAGATGAATATATGGTAAAACTTTAAAAGATAGAATTAGAAATAAAAATATATAAAAATGATAGGAGTAGCCCCAATTAAAGATAAAATAAGAGAAAATCGATTAAGATGGTTTGGATATGTGCAACGAAGACCTTTAGATGCTCTAGTTAGAAAGAGTAATTTTTTAACAATCCATGGTAATGATGGAGAAGAGATAGACCTAAACTAATATGGACAAAAATAATTAAAAAAATATAACTATTTGTAATTTGAGTGTCGATTCAGTCCTGAATGGAGCAGAGTCAAGGAAGCAAATTCATGTAGCCAACTCCATGTAGTTGGAAAAAGGCTTAGATGAGTTGAGTTTAGTTGAGTTTATCTTCAATTGGGCTACTCCTATCATTTCTCGTATATGTTTATTTCTATTTTATCTTTTAAAGTTTTATCACATATCCATCTTAACATGCGTATTTCTGTTCCACTGAATTTATTCACATGTTTCAGTATTGCTTAACACTCTATTCTATATAGCATAGTTGGCCTAATAGCGGTTTTATAGAATTTTTTTTAATTTTAATGAAATGCGTCGATCATATATACTTTGAAGCACTTTCCACTAATCCATCCTGCTTTAACTCTATGATTCACATCTTCACCTATTTCACCTTCTTGCTGAATAATTAATCCTAAATACCTAAATTTTTCACTCGGTATCTCTTGGCTTGCAATCTTCACTTTATCTTCATTTGTATTTTTACTTACACTAAAATAACATTTCATGTATTCAGTTTTAGTTCTACTAATCTTAAAACCTTTTGATTCTAAAGCCTTTCTTCAAATCTCTAGCTTAGCATTTACTCTAGATTTAGTTTCATCAATCAACACTATATCATTTGCAAATAACATACATCATAAGATATCATCTTGAATATGTTTGGCTAATTCATCTATAACTAATACAAAAGACGAACTTAAGGAAAATGAAAAAGCAATATCCTCCGTATTCAAGCAAAATACGGAGCTTTTATAGAACTTAATCTTGAAGCTGGATGCATTCATAAAGAAAAGGAGAATGAAACATATTAATGCCTGGAAGCAGTATTTAGATGAATGAAACATAAAATAATTCTTGACATTGCTACTAGAACTTGAAAAATTTTGAATACTTGATATTTTCTTGTTAAAATCATGACAATCAAGTATGTTTATAAAGTGGGAGATCATCTGTGGAAGATGGTTGGTTAGTGCATTTCAGGTGTATTCATTCATTAGATTTTTTGCTGCCCTTTTTTCCTTTTGCGAAAAAACTACTTGTCAATTGGTATGCTTTTCCAGCATGTTGTCTGGTATGAAGCTTACAAAGCATGATTTGTCCTTCAGGGAGGGAGCTCGCATCAGCTCTACCAATCAGTGCATTCACAGGCAAGTATCTGATATGTGCCTATCAATTTTAGATAAGGGTTGAACTTACAACATTGATGTACTAACATATTTTCTTACATGTACTCAGATATTTACGTTGCCAAAGGATACTCTGTTATATCCTGCTCATGACTATAAAGGGTTCACTGTAAGCAATTTTTTTGGCTCTTTTTTCCTTTTTTTTTTGCTGTTTTGTATATAATGGTGGAAATGTGACCTTTCTTAGTCCCACTTGGAACCTCTCTGCAGTGCAAAAACTGAGAGAGGTGCCAATCGGTGAACCAAAATCTCATGGCAACAACTTAGCTTCTACGTTCACCATTAATAATATTGGCCTCATAAGCATCTCTTTTTATATCCAGGTTAGTACAGTTGGAGAGGAGATGCTCTACAATCCTCGGCTGACAAAGGATGAGGTAACTTCTGAAATTTTTTCTTTTTTTTTGGGTACTAAAGATAATGTTGATTTTTGCATTTATGACAACTTTTTTGAACAATTCCTAAGGGATGCCTTGTCTGGTTATTGTGGATATTAAATGACACTAATCTGAAGACTGAAACCAGATTCATGCGGTGATTTTTCAAATGTGAAAAATAGCAATTCTATCTTGTATCTGTATCTCGCTGCACTATTTTATTCTTTATATACATAATGAATGCACTTGCTTCTGCTGCCAATGTTAATCCTTACTAACTTTACCTCGTATGTTTTCTGTAGGATACATTCAAAGGTATCATGGAAAGTGAGTGCTTATATGATTCTGGGCTGATATGAATTCATTGTTTTAGTTTTGAACTATTTTACCACCTATTTTCTTGAACCATAAGTTGAATTTTTTTTCCTTTTCTTGCCCAGATCTTAACTTGGCTTATCCAAAGATAATGGATGTATCAGTACCAGCAAATTTGGTTTGCGGTCTGCAAGATCTGAGTGCAAAGGTCTAATAAGCATCATTCAGACAAACCTAGCAGGTGTTACTTTGCAGTACCATATGATAAAGGGGGAAGTGATTGCACGTACATAAATAATTTGGATAAGTGTTGTTTGGGTGCAGATCGTTGCTGATAGGATGCTATCCTATCTGCATAACCTTTCCTTATTTGAGAATAAATGCTGCAACGCCTTGTTCCTACTGTAGACAGCACTCTAATGTCTGTCAGTCTTCTATTATCTCCATGCTGGATGTAAGCTCTGAACTTTTTCATGTAGAAATAATGGACACCCACGCAGCAGAAAATGCAAATTTGTCCCTTCAAGTTTGCTTTTATGTTCAGTGCCCTGTGACAGCTATTCTTATTACTTGTTAGTTGCAATTGCGAGCACATGAGCAGAACATTAAGTTTCACTCATCATTGACTCATCGTGGAAATCTTTGTACGAGCTGAACAGATGGTTACTGAGCTGTGTTGCAGAATATGAAATGCTATTGCTTTTTAAAACTATCAAGTGTTTCTTTGGCAGTAGCTGTGTTGCAGAGTATGAAATGTAAGCACGGCATAAGCACAAATACAGTATTTACATTCAGTGGTTTATCAAGGCTGCTGCACCGCCAGACAGTAAGAGAGATGAGACACGGGTTACGTACAGGCTTCTCTCCAGTGGATTGAAGAGGTTTTGCAAACATACATATGAACTGTCTTGCGTAGTTATATGGAGTACATGTGATGAATGTTGTGTGGATGCTTAAAAATATATTATTCATTTATACAATTGATTATAAGCATTTCAATTCTTTTTCTTCAGCGTTATTAACATGTTAGAGTCTTAGACAAATTATAGGTTAAAACTTGGAACTGGTCTGGGTCACTGCTATCCATGCTGAGGGTTGCGGCCTCTCAGCGTCTCCAATATGACGGTCCTGTGTAGAGAAGGAAAAAAAAATAATCATAATAAAAAAAAGTAACACATTTTTTTATTATTTATATGATGACCTGTTGTTTTTTTTTCAAAAAATTAAAGATATATATTATTTTTAAAAAGAAAGATAATAAGTGTATCAAGTAATTGTTCTTATTACTTACTTATTGAGTTCGTTTTTTAGCCAAACTATCATGCCTCTCGGTTTTAAAGCCATATCATTACCTTAGATAGCCGATAAAAATTATTAATAATTTAAATAAAATTTATTAAATAACTATATTTGATATATTTTTAATAACAACTATTTTATAAAAAAAAAAATTATTCATAATTAACTGCATCCCAAGCCATACCCTCTTCCACCTTCCATCCGTTATGCTGATTGATAAACTTCAACACTTAAGCGGCTGTAATTTGCTCCTATTTTTAAACGTACTGTTTCATCATGAGAAACCGTCTCCACGTGAAACGCAAACTTATGTGTAAACAAAACATTAGATTAAGGTTTTTCCTTTATCATATATAAAAAATATTTTTTTAATTTAAAAATCATTAAATTTTAAAATTATTATTTATAATATAATTTTTAAATTAAATATATATTAATATGTAATTTTTTTAATAAATTTAATTTGAAAGTATTTTATAAATTTAATATTTTATGATTTATCATATCAAATATAGTAATTAATATA
This sequence comes from Calamus simplicifolius, assembly GCA_900491605.1. Lineage (NCBI taxonomy): Eukaryota > Viridiplantae > Streptophyta > Magnoliopsida > Arecales > Arecaceae > Calamus > Calamus simplicifolius. The sequence goes on from UESW01001640.1 coordinate 79,955, forward strand.
TAAAAAAATTATTTAATTTATACCATAATAATTTATTTTATAGATAATTTAACAGAATTGATTGGCGTGCATCAAACGCCATCTTAAAGCCGGTGGATCCCTATCCCTCAAATAAAGGGCTTTCTGGTGGGCCTGACGTGTGACGACGCCTTTAAGGCTTCAAGCAGCAAGCGTGACACCGAACGGCTGAGGAGCCCGTTGATCCGGCGACCCGTGGGCTCGTCCGGAGTTGTGCTCTCCCAATACCATCAGAACGCGCCATAAAGTCGGTTCGTGGAATGGCAAAACGGGAATGCAGAACAAAACTACAACTCCTGTCCTGCCGTGAACCGTAGGCCAGATCGGTTTTTAACAAGTTTGGGAGCACTACTGGGAAGCCCTTCGGCGCTTTGTTGATGAAATATTTGCTTCAGCTTTCCCGTCCCAACGTGCTTCCTAGAATAAAGAATTTCCCGATCCAACGTAGGGACAAAAATCTGGTAAGATACTTCGATCGATCGCCGAGGACGACGGGAAGGCTGTTGTGCCTCCAAAACCGTCCTCCACCCCATCAAAAGAGAACCTAGATAGGAAAACGAAGAAAAAATGAGCGAAGGCGACGAGAAGAGCCGGGGAATCATGGGCGATCACTACGGCGGCGGTGGCCACCCCTATCACCAGCAGTATGGGACTTTCCAGGGCGGCGCCTTGGGCTATCCTCAGCCAGCGATCGGGTTCCCTCAGCCGGCACCTCCGCCGGGCGCGGCTCCCCCTGCTTATTCCGCCAGCCCTCCATACTATTACCCTGGCTACCAATCCGTTCCAGGCATGTATAACCGCAGATGACGCGGAATTCCAGATTATGGTTTGATTGATCCAAATGTCTGTATGTTCGAGAATAACGCCGAACATTTTAATTTTATTGTTTCGGTTTACCTTTAGACACGGAACTATTGAAATTATGATAAAGACTTATTTTGGATTTCTGAGATTAGGGTTTCTTGATGTAATTCGATGGACAATTTAGGAGGAGATGACAAGTTAGGTTTCTTGATTTGTTGGGGATTACAACACCATCGGTTTGAATTGGTGGAGTTGTGCTGTCTAGGAAAGTGTGTATAAATTGCTGCTCCTAAATCTCTTCAGGTTTAGAATTTTGTATTGAAATATGATGCATGCCTATCTAGTTTATTCCAAATGCTGATAAACGTTTCATTTCGGAAAATCGGCACTGCAGAATTTAACCGGTAGAAGTTAAAGATGTGACTTTGATGTAATTAGCTCAGCTATGGAATACATATGTGCACTAGACCAAAAAATTTTCTGTTCTATTTCTGGGTAAAATAGGTCAAAGGGCATTTGAAGCATACAATCTGATGCACTAGACAAGCTCCTAAGGAAATTAGTACTTTGTCCACCTAGAATATAGCTAGCTCTTCTATACACCATGAGACGGTTCATTGTCTGGTCAATTTCCAAGCTGCTGTATGTTTTTAACCTATGACAGCCCCTAAATCTTGACTGTATCATTGAATTTAAGCTGTTTGTGGATCAGATCAACATTTCTTTTCTAGCCAAAGTATGGCAGCTATGCTTTTGAAAGTTGGGCATCCAAAAGCAAGCATGATTTTCCTCTTTTAATCAATATTTTATCAATCCCCATTAAGGAGCTGAAACGGCCATATGATGCCTTTAAGCGAATCACAAAATTGAACAATGGAAATGCAGCCATTGCAAAGATTACCAATTTAAGGATTGCTTCTTTAGACTTCAAGTCACTTTGTTCTGCCTTAAGAAAGTTTTAGCAAATAGTTCCAACGCTTTGACAATTTGCATCATGGAGATCAATTTCACCTCTTGATCCACATAAATGGTGAAGTAAAATCCCATGAAATGAATTAGTTCTTCCATAGTACATATATATGGGGAAATCGACAGTCATCTGAGCTTTCAAAAAGGAACAGTATATCTGTTCCATATTTATCCGCAGGTTAGTTATCCTATTTTCACTTATTTTCAAATTAGTTATCCTATTTTCTGTTTTTTTTTTTAATTCTGAGTTTGCTTTGCTTAATTTGTTGATTTCCAAGCATTGTGCTTCACATTAAATGATTTTTTTAAGTTGGATCTGTATGTGTATACATATTTCTGTATGCTTAATTGCCTGTCTATATATAGGGAATTTATCTTGTATCTCTAAAGTTGCAAAATGGGACATTGTTCCACACTTCCAGATATGAAAGTGAGCTTTATTTGGACTGCTGCTTGGGATGATCTATCTAACCGTTCCATGTTCTTGGTTGTTATGTCTTTGGGCTTTTTTTTGAATAAATAACCATATATTATGTAATGAACATGAGAGATGTCTGAAACTTAACCATTTTCTTATATTTCTCTTATTCTTGTAGGTTATGTTGCAGTTGCTGAAGGAAGACCTTTAAGAATGCCACGCCTTCCCTGCTGTGGCATTGGTATTGGCTGGTTTCTGTAAGTAATCATATTTTTTAATTCTATTTAAACTATTAGTAATGTATATAGAAATTTGTTTTGTGCTGGCTGGTTGCAGTTGCTGGTTAATCAATTGTTTAATGGACTTTTTGTTGTAACTTATGCTGAAACTTAAAGCATTGGTTCTAAGTGGATGGCTAATTATAATAATTTTTATATCTTTGAAAGGTTTATCATTGGCTTCTTCCTTGCTGCTGTTCCCTGGTATGTTGGAGCTTTCATTCTACTTTGTGTCAGAATAGATTACAGAGAGAAACCAGGGTTCATTGCCTGCACTATTGCTGTGAGTGATAGATCCAATCTAGCCTCCTGTTTAATGCTTCTAAATCATATATGTCTAATTACTGCCATTATGCATTTGCATTCTTTGTTTGAATTGAGTAAAATATGGGAATTGCAAACTTGTTTATTTCTCTATTATTTAATGCTTACTGACCTAGATTTTAGTTGCTGTTGGCTTCATCTTCATTTTGATGCCTGCATTTCCATAGATGGTTCTCCATCAATGTCCACAGAATTGTGGTGTTGTATGGCTTGCATTATTATCAATGTTAAGGTTTTTGGTTTTATTACTACTTGCATAAAAATTTCTAACATACGTAAAACACATAAATATGCTTTATTACGAAATCCATGTGTAACCTCTATAAACTCCTGTTATGGATATTAGTTAATTGTTCCAAATATCTTTTTAAATCCAACTAAACTCAGAAAGAAGATAAGAAGTTGGTCGAGGCAATTTTTGCTCTGATCACACTCAGGTGTGAATCCTGACCCTTTAAGATATCATATCCACAATTGATGTGTATGGAAAAGAAAAGAGTTGACTGCTATTATTTTCCAAAGTTCCTTGTCATTTAATTGAGAACTCTGACTAAGTCATTCTGGCTAACAATTCCTGTAGTAGTATGATAACCCAACTTGTACCAGAGGACTTCAAGAAAAAAAAAGAAAAAAAAAGTTAAAAAAAGTTAATCATCAATAGTCATAAGGTAACTAATACTTTTCATTTACAGGTCAATAGGTTATACTGGAAAGTTTGGCTTGTAATACCATACAAATAAAACTGATTAAAGAAAAATTTTGGTGTTTGATGCCTGCAAATAGAGTATCTATCTGCCTAAAATAGATATGTATATGTAATTACTTGTACTTGAAAATTTAAAGCAAAATCAACTGCTTCTTCTAGAAGACCATACATAAAAAAATGATATGAAACAACCCCATAAACTAAGGTATGTGTAGCAAATAATCCTGTGTTTATTGGTTTTCAATATGATTCACATCACACCGTCTTAGCTGCAATTTTTGTGCAATGCCTCTTCCATATGTGCACATAAATTGGATTCAAAAATGACCAAAGAAAAGAGTAACCAATAATCATCCATCTTGCTTTTCCAACCTTTTTCTTAATTTCATATTGTTCTTTCATCCACTGAACTAGAATTTTATGAAGCATTACGTACAATAATGAGATTGCAAATCATCACTTTGTAGAATACTTGTTTTAGTTCACATGCCTTAATTTTCAGACCATTTATTGAAATGTTGAAATTGGCAAACATTGCATGCTTCTTCATGAAATGCTCTTGAACATTTTATAATTTTTTATACTGGTATATATAGCCATAGAGCACATGACTATTAGGGCTAGGATCGAAACATAACATATATCTCATGTGCCCTTGTGGGTACAATCATATAATTCAACCTGCATTCCTTGTTAATTAGTAACATTTATGAATCTAAGTCAGGTTTTGTGCAACCCACATATTTACCTTATAGTGATTGGAGTCCTATTCCTGGGGTGAGGTTTGATGCATTTTGTGGCTGTGATATTTACAAAATGGTCTTGTTGCATATTATGTCTTGAAATTATACTGTTATCAGATTGCATCAGCATTCTGAATTCAGCTGTAACCCAAATTCAATTTAAATTAGCTGGATTAGGAGCAAAATTTTGCCACGTTAATCTGTGTATGACCTGTATTTGATCAATGATTATTGGCAGCAACATCAATCCGATTTGATAATAACCTGGATTACATTGTTACATTATATAAACTATCAGATCAAGATCTAATGATGAGTCCATTATTGAGTTCGATCACCACCATGAGCAGTAGAGGTAACAGCCCTATGATGACATGTTCATTGTGCACTAACTGGCCACATGTGCAAGTATGTGTGTGTTTGTTATTTTTAATCCTCTCCTTCCTCTTCTTTTCCTTGTCTCTTCCTTGCCAGTCACAGTTCCCATGGTCAACCCTCCACCTCCCATAGGATATATGGCTAACCAGTGATACCTAATACCCATCTGTGACCCAAATCTTTGAATCTCCCATTGAAATGATTAAGTTTTGGGATTGGAAATTTGATTCTTAACATATATGGATTCATATTGTCATTCAGCTCTTTCATGAATAACTGGATTTGGACAGGCCTCAGTTTGATCCAAATTTGATCCATTTAGGGCTTTCCTTGAACCACCCATGGTTAGGTTTTCTAGAAAATAAAAATTATGGGTTGCTAGGAGGTAAAGAAAATTTTAACGGGGAAAATGCTAGAATTGAAGGCGAACAATGTTGTATATACATATCTTGGTCAAAACGTAAATCTTAAGTTGTTAACATGTTATGCTTTAACATGATTGTGTGCAATTGAGGTTTTAGGAATAAGCTTGTGGGAGGCCTTTGATGGAGGTTGGGAGCCACCATTTCTCAAATTTCTTGTTTGGTTAAAAGATCATTATTTGAGAATTCTCTTGTCAAATAACTGATGTCAGGGCCTTACAGAGAGATAATGACAGTTTCTGACAGGTGGTCCAACTTACTGTCAGCTGTATTACCTTCCATTGCTGATTGCATCTGATAGTCATACTTAGAAGGTTGGATTTAATCTATACATTAATATTGTCCTTGAATATGGCAGACCATATATGTATTTTAGGAGTCAGTTTAATCATAAGTTGTCCAAATTTTCAATAAGGCATGCATGGGTACAATGTTTTGCTGATCTGTTTAGATGTTCTTTGGGTTAATTAGTAAGAGGCTTCATCCTCTAAGATAATTTCATTCCTAAGACATATTCAGCTCTCTATAGTTTTAACCTGTGTCTTTACTCCTTATAAAAGATTAATGTAGTAGGATTACTGGAAAAGAAATGGATCATTGCAAAGGCCTCCATGTCAATATCTAATGCAACAAGGGTGTTGAAACTCATGTTTCTATAACTGGTAGGCCTGGGTTAGGGATTTTTTATATGGACTATTTCATTAGGCAAGTAAGGTGCAATCTCTTCAGACCCTTTCACCACACCTCTCCTATGGCCTAGATATCGAGGTGGAGCACATTATTTGGTGGGCTTGGCTGGGCCAGGGCCAATTTATCACATGAAGCGCTTTGGTGGCATCTCTTCCTTAATTCAGTAAAATGCAATGAAACCTCCGGAACATCATTCAAATGCCCTCAAAAAGGGGTAAAAAATTAGAAGGATTTATTTTCAACCTCCTTAACCTCATACTAAATGCGTCCTTTGTATATGGTCAATCATGGTTGATGAAGCATGCGCATTTCTATATAAATAAGTGATGTTTTTATGGGCAAGAAAGGGTTATATATATATATATTAATTAATATGATTATCCACATCAAGATGGATTTACAAATTTTTTAAATTATTATTTCGCTTATCCTGACAGGCCATTCTTGCTGCAATTGCTATTCTTCTGGGGGTAACAGGAGGAAATGATTTATGGTGATTCATTTGAAGAGCTGCAGTCGGATGCCCTTAGTGTATATATTCACCCTATATTTCAAATTCTGTAAACAATCTGTAGTTATTTATTCCATATACAAGCTGGTGCAGGTTCTCATTTGTTAATAAGATCGCAAGTAACTACAGAGTGATTAAAAGTCCCATATAGCTACATCTACTGTTTGCGATTGTTTCTTTCATATTTTACCTACTCCCCATGTTCAGTTTAACCTCATGGTGGAAAAAAAATCTTGTGAAGGTCCTCATAACTTGGCCCTTGCTATTTTTAATCTCTCTCAGACGTGAAAGAAATGTAATATCAGCAAATATTTTATCTTGTCTGGCAGTTTGTTTCTTGAAATTTTCTTTTCTTTTCACCAATTCCTATGGCATCCGAACACCTACGAAGATATTTTGCAGAAACCTTGGATTTGCACCAAAGATGTGACCGTATAGTTTGAAGCAAAATATCCTTTCGGCCACATCAAGAGGAAACGTGGAATTGCACTTGGTACCTCTTATTCTATTACTAGAATCTAGGTTGAAGCCTCCACAGTGATAACCGAAGCGATTAACTTTTCTAGACTAATTATGCAAGTATCTAGGTTGCCACTTAGCATCGATTGCCTGTATGATTGGCAGGTGGGGCTCCTTGGATTAATGCCGCTTGTTTCTCATCATATTTGGCAAATTAGGGAAAAATCATTTATCTAGACATCATTGAAGTATTTTTTTACTGTAGTTTCCTTCAACCTCGTATTGTCTGGTTCTAGCTGTGGCATGAAAAATGACTATAGGTTTCATCAAGTTATTTGCTCGGCAAATATGTAATGTCTATCGTTGATACAGTATGAAAGAGAATTTAGTGGATGGCAATGATTCAGTTAACACATTTGATACATGGGTTTTGCTTTGAGATGTATATGGTTTTATGGTAATAGATACATTATCCAAATTCAAAATGCTGCCACCATTTGTTCTCTGATGTGCTGTGTACATTAGATATTTGGCAAGTGCAATGTATGCGAGAATGATCTATGAGAAGAATGGTGACGGCTGTATTACCAGTTGTGACGCAAATGAGAGAGCTGATTTGGTCTGAAACCCACAAGGAAACTTATAATTTTAATCAACTCTGATATGGTATAGATGGATGACTGGATTTTTCCAGGAAGCCCCGTAAATTAGATCCACAGTATGATGTTGAATGGATGTGATTTTTTTTTTCTTTTTCTTTTTGAATTAAACTTCGTTGATTGGATAAAGAATGCTTGTGGCATGCGATGTTTTCTGCCTCCATTACAGAGCATGAGTGCACGCATTGCTCTCTCTTTTTCTGTGTGTGAAAGCTGAAAGGGTTACGTGATTGCATGGTGATGAGTGGGCAGATTATTTTGCCAATGTATCTAAGTAGTTTAAGGTAAGATGCAGATAAGAGACCATATTGCTGTCATGCGCTACTGCACTGCGTAACATTATGGATCACTAGAAGTAGTGAGGGTTTATCTCCGTGATTTTAAGGTATAGGTTTTGTTACTGTTGCTTTGTGAGTTTTTCCTTCACATCCCTAGCGGGAAAATAAGGTTTGGCTTGCTCTCACAACCACATTAGGTATGGCGTTCTGTCTTTCTTATTCAGCATCGTCGAAAACTGGAAGTTCTGTCTTTCTTATTCAGCATCGTAGAAAACTGGAAGTCTATTGTTAGAGATGTCTTCTTAACAGATGAAATTGGAATTTCGAAGGTGTTGCAGTTGATAATTGTAAGGAACAAAACTAATTTATATTCCTTATTTGAGTTGAAAAAGTGGACTGGTAGCCGAAAAGAGGGCCATCAATGCACAATCTTAATTTTCTTTTTCCTTTTTCTATTTACTTTTTGGTCCCTACGTCTACAACCTGGACGTCATATAATTCACATAATTATTTTTATTTTTTTATTGTTTTTTGGGGTGGAAACTGCAACGCATGATTAGCTCTTTGTTGAATGCCAGACGCTAGCTATTCAATAAAGCTGTTGTTTGGACTATCTTCTATGCATTTAAATTTTTCGAGCCAGCAATCTTTTATCGAGAAAGACTCTTATGACATATGGCTCAGACTGGATTTTTACAATCATCTGCAGTAAACTCCTTATTCATAACATCTAACTATCCTTTAAATGCTCATAAAATTTAGATTCATACTAGTCTCCTTTGTTGCTTATCACTTTAGCTTCGAAGCACGAAAATCTTGCTCTATTGCTAAAACAAATATTATTTTATAACATTTTGGATTTGATTCACACCAAAATGGTATGACCACCCATGCCACACACACACACACAAGGCTGTAATAACTTGGAACGCAAGCCAATCCATTTTAAAATAAGATCCCATATGCCAACTTAATCGCCCATCAGGGGTTTAGGACATCAACTGTTCCCCCGCATCATAGCCCAACATCAATCATCCATCCATAAACAAACGCCATAAACAAGCACCGCCGCTTCGTTCACCGTTCAAAGGGGTGGAAGCAGAAAAGACGAACTCCAGGGCTTCCGCCAATTCGTTCACCAGTTCAAAGGGGAGGAAAAAGAGAAGGCGAACTCCAGGGCTTCCAGATATCGCGATGGTGGTGTTTACGGTGAGTCCTTTCCTCTCCTTCTCCATCGAATCCCGTGGATATTTTTTTTTTAGCATTTCGATGCGTTCTTGATGCTCATTCCGGTTCTTCGCGTTCTCGGGGTTGTGGATCTAACGATTTCATGGTTTTGTCGTTGCTTCATTCGTTCATCGCAGTTCCATCAGTATCAGGTGGTGGGGAGGGCGCTTCCTTCGCCGACCGATGAGCATCCGAAGATCTATCGGATGAAGCTGTGGGCGACCAACGAGGTCCGTGCCAAATCCAAGTTCTGGTAGGCGTTAGAGAACCTGATTCGTAGAGTTCTAATCTTAGTCTTGGTTCTTTGGTTTGTATTTTGGCTGATGATGTTTAAAGAGCCTTTTCTAATGCTTTACAATTTTGTATTGTTTTCCCTCAAAATAATGCAATTCTATATGTAGGTATTTCGTGAGCAAGATCAAGAAAGTCAAGAAGAGTAATGGACAAGTTCTGGCGATCAACGAGGTTGTGTTTCTTTCCCCTCTTCTCGTTTACGTTTTATTTCTTGTTGCCTTGGCTTATGTGAAATTCATTTTCTTATAAGATTTCTTATAAGTGTTCTTGGAGTATTTTATTCTGTGACCATCTTAATGTCTCTCTTTTGATCTGGATTATGAATGTTTTGGTTGATTGCATTAGCGTATGTGCTTGGGCAGTTGGTTCTTCTCTTCTTATTGACTGTTGGATGTTTGGAATGACATGAGTATTCTCTGTAAACTGAAAAGATCTAGATTTAAATGCAGTCTGTAACTGGTTTCGTTTTCACATGTTTCAGAGAGTGAATGATTTGAGGCATGCATTTTTTAGAAAGAGAGTATTTCATGTTGATTTACAGAATGTTTTTCAATTGTTATTCATTCGTAGCTAGACCTGTGGCATATTCCATCCTTACAACTATATTTGCAAATTATCTGTGCTTAATTGTCTCAGAATGACATTTATAGTGTTCTAAATTGTGGATGTAAAGGATTATGCCCAAGTTTTAATAACATGCACGTAATGTCAGACTAAGTGAATTACTGTTTAGATTAGCAAAAATAGAAAAGGGTTCAATTAGCTGGTGGCGTCAGCTAAAGTGATGATAATGGCAAAAAGTTGGTGAGGCCAGATATATTTGAAGAATTGCTGAAACAAATAACTTGCATAGTTGCTTATATGTATAGCCTGCTTCCTTGATGGAAAAGGTCATAGATCACATGTGACTAATCATCATTTAGTTGACCTAGAGATGTGAAAATTGGTGATTGACACCAATCCCATATGCCACATCCTGACCTGAGTGATGATCATTAGCAGGCATCCAAAAGCAGTACTCTTCTTTGATATATCTAACATTTGGGTTACTCAACAATTTCAATATACTAATGTTTGATAGACTTATGAGTTTAAACTCTTGATAATGGTCTCAATTTTTCAGGACTTTTATTGTATGTCTTGTGATTCATTTGTAGTGAATTGCAGATTTTTGAGCGGAAAGCAACCAAGATAAAGAACTATGGAATTTGGCTGTGCTACCAGAGCAGAACAGGCTACCACAACATGTACAAGGAATACCGTTACACCACTCTAAATGATGCTGTTGAACAAATGTACAATGAAATGGCTTCCCGTCATCGGGTAAGGTATCACTGTATACAAATTATCAAAACAGCCACTATTCCAGCTAAACTTTGCAAGAGAGAGAACACCAAGCAATTTCATGATTCCAAAATCAAGTTTCCCTGGTGTTTAAGAAAGTTAGACCGCCAAGCAGGAAGCTGAAAACCACATATAAGGCATCAAGGCCAAACTTGTTTATGTAATTCAGCTTGCTTGCTAATTCTTGAGGTTTGATCTTCTTACGTGAAGGCAGAAGTTCAGATGGGTCCGAAGTGTATTAAGTCTTTTTCCTTGATAGAAAACTTATTTAATGAAAGTTCTCTGATTTGTTGAATCTGCGGCTTGAAATTTTGGTTTACTTTACATAATGAGCTATATTTTTTAGTTTCCTAACTTTTTGAGGTTGTAAATCCTACATGTAACTGCTGTTGTGCAAAGTTTAGTTAGTTTAGTAGTTCTTAACCTTGTATGTTAGCTATTGTATGATATCACATTGCATTGACATGCTTTGTCTTGTATTTAAATGTGTTTTATTAACAAGCTGTATTATGCTTTTGTGTAGGCTTTGTTTTCTCTGTTTTCCTTGTGTTATGCTTGCTCTTTTCTTGTATCATAACGTCCAAGAATATGATTACTACCGATTTCAGCGATACATTTTTTATATGTTTTGTAGGGCAATCAAGCCACTAAATAGTGTCATAGCAAACCAGAGAATATTGAATGATGGACTAATTCTATATCTGCCTGATTTGCATGCCTTTCTCATTATTAAACATATCAAACAAGACTTCAAAAGAACCTTCTGCAGATGGGCAACTTTGCCAAGGTTACCAATTTTTAATTGGTTTCCTTTTTTTCCCTGTTGCCTATATCTCTTGGCAATTTGGTGTTTTATTTCATCTGCCTTCTAGGTTGGTTGATGGCAAACACCACTGTCAACATATTAGCATGAAAAACCTTGCACATTACTTGTCTTACAATCAGGTTCTTGAATTAGGTTGCGTTAAGTTGCTGGCATGGCTTGTAGATTTGTAATTGCTTGACAATTTAAAACATTTTCCACCGACTTCATTTGGTTGGATTGGAGTGACTTTGTTTTTTACCAGATCTTGACGAGCCTAATGTTTGATTATATCACAAGGTTCTTGCTCGTTGTAACCCGATTTGTTTTTTTTTTTTTTTAATGACCTGTCAATCTGGAGTTTCTGATTTTTCTCTTTCCCACTCCGCTCCCACCCTAGCTGTGTTCAAACAAGCAATGTTGGTGAGGTTGCTCCTTTGTTGGTTTTCCCTTTTTAACCTTTTTTACATGCCTTGATGTTTGGTTGATTTCCATTCTAAACAAGTATGTTTGTTTGCTGATGTTATGTGCTTATTTGGTCATACTGGCTTGTGGTGGACGCATGCCTGTTTTGCATGATTCCCGTATGGCATCGTCTCTCAGCTATTGCAACGTTGCACTGGACATACACAAATCTGTACCTTGTAATTCATGATAGATGGTATTTACCACACAATGTTGCTTTGTTTTGCTTGTTTCGTGCAGTATGAATGCGGAAATACATTGCGAGATGACTTTATGATTGCCTAATGTATCATTTGCTGTGTGAATCCATGTTAATGGTCATCCGTTATGGTAGTTCAGTGTGTTGTGATGCTACTGAAATGCAAATTTGAGTTTAAATAATGATTTAGAAGCTAGCTCTGCGATCATATGGCTTATAGTGTTTTTAAGGTTAGAGCTGAAGGAACACAAATGTACAGGTCAACGCTGCCTACTTGCAGCACCGTATCGCCCGTGTTGTAAAGGGAGGCTGTAAGGACTAACTGGAAATCGGGCGGCTGTTATCTTTGGTAAACTAGTGTGTTTTTGTCTCTTCTTTTAATTGAAATTGTAGATTCACCTATATTTTATTTGCCAAAAATAACAACTGAAAAAACGATCTTAGTTTCGTTGATTAATTAGTTGTTGACATTCAGGCACTGTTTTGATACATGGGATAAGAGGGGATATTCCTCAGATATCCCCTCTTATCCCCAAAAGCTATAGTTGCTGGGGTTATCTCTGAAAAAGTTTAACCAGAGAGGATAACCCATGTTTAACCATGGGTTATCCCTTGAACTTATTCCCTAGGGAATCTAGAAATAACTAAAGTTATCCCTTGATGGCAGAGTGGTAATTTTAAAAAGGTGCTTATCCCTCAGCTATCCTCTGGATAATTGCTATCCTGTACATTTATCCAGGAATAGCCAAAAAGCTATCAAACACAGCCTCAGTTATTTCGGGCGAGGTAGTTTGTCCAATGATATTTGCTTTAGCTATTATTCTAGAATATATGATGATTTGCTCCATGTTCTGTGGCTTAAAAAATATTTTAGTTGCTTTAATGGGGATCTGGATGTTGGGCGTTGTAGTATGGCTATGGTATGCCCCCACCCACACCACATCCCCTCCTCCCAATGCACCTAAATCTATCCTAGTTTTTGTGATTTCACTCTCTTTGCTTTGTTCTACTTTGCCTATGCATATGTCGTTAATCTGTTTCTATTTCGTTAACGTGTCCCTGTAGGAATCTCATGCATATTTGGATTTGTTCTTGCTCTGGCCTCATGTCCACTGACTTGGGCTGGGCTTGTTAATCTGTTCTATTTCTTTAACGTGTCCCTATAGGAACTTCATGCATATTTGGATTTGTTCTGGCTCTCTCACTTCCATGTCCACTAACTTAGCTGGGCATATTCCTCTAGATGTTGTGCAATTTTCATCGGTAAGTAAGATTGGTTTGCGTGATAGGAAGACTGCAATTGCCTTCAAGCTTTACTGGATTTGGCAACCCCTTATATTACCCCTTTTTTTTCTTTTTTTGGGGGGTTTTGGGTGGGGGAAAATATAAAAAGTGAGGTCCATGGAGAAAGCTTTACTTTGATAAGAAACAGTAGTCTAATTTTTTGTATCCTATTTGATGGTAGATTGTTGTATAAGCTCATCCATCTTGCCCATTGATGCCACTCGCAAGTAGTATTTGCTTAAAACATATAAGACACTGAACAATAATGGTTTTCTTTAACTCCCTGCGTTTCACAATTCATGTGGTTCGAGCAATCCACGAGAGTTTAGTTGAATTATGATGTTCCATCTAATGTCGTCTAATGCGGCATGTCCAATGGTGGCGGCTGATCGATTTCGACCAGGTCGATATCCACAAGTTTATCCCTACCTACCGTTGAGTTGGTTCCAAAGAAACTCACTCCCACTTCCGTATCTACTTTAAAATGCTTTGAGGCTCCTGTAGCCTCTTTTCTTCTGACGATTGTGGTAATTAAGAGATCATGAGAGACATTTAGATTACTCGTTTGCCCTATCTCCTTCATTGGTATCGGAGCTAGCTATCATGCTTCATTTTGTCTCTGTTCATTGGTTGCTTAAAAAATATAAATAAATAAGCCTTCTAGGATCCAAAAGCATCACGCAATATATAGCACCAAAAAATGTTTCCATACAGACTAAAAACAGATATAAAAAGAGGAATGATACATGACATCGAGAATGACCACCACACCACGCATGACTTTAAACGTATCCAAAAGATGTTAGTTAATACACTCCTTGGAAAGATAACCTGTCTCGTAAAGTGTCAAATATGGATGACGCAGCAGCATTTTGAGCTAAAGTTAGTTTGAGCCGACCAAACAGTTCACCGTCTTTGGCCTGTGATGCAGCATCTGCAGCTTCCTTGGCCATGCCAATTCGTGCGTATGCCTGGTTTTGAAAAAATAAAATAAAATAAAACTGAGGTAAAACTTGGAATGATGACCAGACATCATGTCTCATGCCTAAAACTTACCATGACACTGGACATAGGAATATTGAATCAAGACCATTGTGTATAAAGAAAGTTCCAGTGGCATAGTACTAAAATACATGATTCTTCATGCTAAAAAGTCAACACCGTATTGACATATAAAGCAAACCAGAAACAGAAATTATACCTCTGATCTTTCCCGAGGTTCTGTGAGTTTTGGAATGTATTTGAGAGCTTCTGCTTTCTCATCAGCATCAATACATGCTTCCACAAAAGGTTTATAACCTATTAATTAGATAAAAGTGCCAGTGAATTAATAGATGGATAATATAATTATATAGATAATATGCAAGCGAGAAATAAAAGTAAGAAAAGAAATGATTTTATGTATATATCAGCAACTTAAGATAATCTTTTTCTTATTTTAAAAATCCTTTATTTGCAATTTTATTTGTAATACTATACTAATGTGCAAATGCCTGGCAATAAGAAAGATTGGAAACTTTACCACCAGGTGGTCGCTTCTCTTTTGAAAATTTTTCTAAAGCATCCCAGTCTCTAACAGTAGCCAATGCAAATGCTTTCAGCCAGTACCATCTCTTCTCAGAAACCTGCAAGAAGATTAGCTTTTAACAGAAATCATTAAAGATGCAATTTAATATATCTGAGATTTGTTCCGGCAAAAAATTTATAAGAACCTTGAACTCTGCCCTCACTCTCATTGCAGCTCGATGGTTTCCCAGTACAATGCAAGTACGAATTGTATCACTGATGCTAGAACCAACAAATATAGCCTGCTTTGTGGAGACTTCTAACTCATGCTGCAACCTGTGAAAACAAATGAGGGTAAAAGATGGGAAATGCACAGTAAATATTTTAGTCAAGAGCCCAACTAACATTGATCATAAGGTCAGCATTGCCATGGTTGTTAAAATCTTACAAAAATCAAAATAGAGCAAAAAACCATCTGGATCTTATGATCATATAACTTGATAATGTTACTTACATATTAAACCATATGAAAATCCATTTTCCATAATTTATTTGACTACACGGCTTTAAGAATCAATTTTTTGTTGCTACAAACCTCAAGCACAAAAAGAAGCATTTGATCTCTACAAGGAAAAAATTTTGGGATTGTAGAGTTCCAACGAAGAGGCAAATCTCCATAGTCTTACAATCATTTGTTAAGATTTAATTCATCTATATTTCAATTGCCTCATCATTTAATCTCTACAAGGCTTTATGATTTACAACCCAATCCCAATCCTCACAACATTTAGTATACATTTTGAAAACATCAAGATCAAGCCATAGTTCTCATTTTCTTTGGATGGTTATTGTCCAATGATAAAGCACAAGAAGCCGCCTGGGATTTTTACTTTTTTTTTTTTTTTTTAAGGCAAGAACTTCTTACTTCTGACATTTTACATTTAGCACATAAAGGTGTCATTTGAGTTCTTGCATTTCTTGAAACCATTAAAAATCTGATAAGCATGTTGCTAAATCTACACAAGCAGCAATCATGTGGCAGCCAAATAATTCATCAATGACACCCCTATGTGTGGGAACCACTTTGACTTTTGGCCTGAGATCTATCTAGACAGGCTACTTGGCTATCTGGAGCAAAGCAAAAGTTAGATTTGCTCCAGTTTAGATGCTCTCTACCTTACAGGCATGTCAATTCAATAGGTCCATCATGTGATATCCTTGTAAATAGAGATTTTGCTTTTAAAAAAAATTAATATTTGACAACTATACTTCTCGGACTTTAACATTTATTTAATAACCAAACAAAAAACTATTTTTAGAATGAAAAATGACAATACGAAGGATATTGCATATAGTACTATTGTTCAAATGTTGCATTATCAAAACTATTATTATAAATTATTATTTACTTATAAATATAATAATATAATATTATATAAGAAAATATAATAATATTATGATATAATATAGTAATATTATAAATTTATAATATGATATAATATAATATAATAAGATATAATACTATAAAATATTGTGTTATGCTATATTTTGTTTATATATTATATTATTATACATTATTATATTATAGAATGAAAAAAAAGAATTCATATAGCCAACTTCAACTAGTTTGAGATTAAAACTTTATTGTTATAATTATTGTATTATGTTATAATATAAAATGTAACTATTTTTGTATTTTGAACCTGTGACCTCTAAGTTCAATAAAATCAGCCCCTTAACAAACTTCGAGAAGTGCTTTTGGCAGCAGCTCTAGATTGAAGCTATTGCCAAAAGTGCCTTTGTCAGCTTCCGCGCTTATAGCAGAAGCCAAATTAAAGATTTTACCACAACCCTTTATCTCTTAGTACTTTTTGGGATTGGAAAGCATTTTTGGCCCTTCTAAAAGCATTCCTAAGCAAGGCCTTTATAATTGCTACATCTAATGGTCATATGTTTGCTTCATTCATCCAATTTTGTACTGCAAGCATCTTGCAACTAGTTCTTAAATCCACCCTTCCCCTCTTCTTTCTTTCCTCAAGAAACCTTTCTGAATGGTTGTGTTTTATTCAGATTGTTCACGTTAAAATTAAGGTCCTATTTGAATCAGCTGTTGGGAGATTTTAAGTGGCTGTTAGCTAACAGTTATGTGAGATCGCTGTTGATCAATAGCTGGTCCTAACACCTAATCCAAATAGGTCCTAATGATGGTTGTAACCTATAAGCACCAGCTAGACTCGTAAAATGCTGCAAAATATCTCCACAGATAACTAGGACATGGCTGGAGCTGAGTTAAAAACCAAAGTGCTCGATTAGGGTAGCCAAGTTTATTTCATCTTCCTTGAACCTGTAGGGGAAATACCAATTTGCTCTTGGGACTAGAACTTGCTTAATTGCAAATAACAACAACCCAATTTGTCTCATCAAGATGGGTTTGCCTATAGAGCATGATTCAAATGAAGGCCTTACAAAAAGGAACACGCATATTTGGCCATCCACCAAATGTTAACCCATTACATTGCTGCAACAGATTGCCTAGGATCAATAAATCCAGTGTGTCTAGATGCATCATCCACAGCAGATTGAGCCTTAGTTAACCCAAAGTTGGGGGAGAGGGCAGAGTGGATTGGAGAAAATTGTTTCCAGTCCAAGCACTAGAAACTTCACAACTTAAAACACATCAATAAACCTAATGCATATCACTTGTCAAGGAACCATGTAACTTTTGGATCCACCAAGATGTGCCTGAACTTGTATCCTTGGTATCCAGGCCGAGAAAGAAAAATTACATGAGGACAACATCTTTAATCATCTACAATGCTTAGCTTGTACTATCAAAAAGGATATACAAATAAAAAGTTGTAATTTGTAAAATAAAAAGAAACAACTGCCAATAAACAGCATGCGAAATTTCACCAAACCCCGCCATAGCCTCTTACCATCAACTCTCTATCTCCAGATACCATTGCCAAGCAAGAATATTTTGGTCAAAAGAAAAGAAAGAATTTTCAAACGATGTACTAATAGAAAGAAATAATTGTTGTGAACATATAAAACGTTACCAATTCCCATGTAGCAGCTTACTATCAACTCTCTATCTCTATATACTTCAAACCATTGCCTAAAAAATCCCTTTGGTTGAAATAAATGAAAGAATTTTCAAACTAATTCTCTGAAAGCCAAGAAGAGATCATCACAGAAACCACCTACAGATCTAGATCAAAAATTTGTTACCCTAATTTTTAAACAATTTGTATGCCCTAAAGTTAAACCATAGTGAATCTTAAATCTTCCTAGTCTTATTGCTCCTTATTTTTTTCTTCTAGAAATCTGCACAATTTTGTCGAAAGCCTAGATTTTCTTGCAACTTTCCTAAATAAGGATCATGGCAACACCTCAACAATTATGATGGTACATGGCTCTTAAATTATATTTCACAATATGTCTACTAGTGCTTGTTGCATCAGGAATACTTCTGCTGTCTTCTTGTATTTTGCACAAGACCTACCTGATGCAAGTGTTTCATATCTGTCATTTACTGTATGCTTGGAGATGGTTAAGGAATCGGGTATTTAGACTTGTAAGAGATGGGACAGAAAACCAGTCAATCATCCATATTATTACCTCAACAATTTTGCATGTTCCTCAGCAGCTTTTGATTCAAAGGTGTGTTCCTTGGTCTCAGAAAAAAGCTTCTGAGCTTGCTCAATAAGCCTTATGCGTGGACCATGGAGAGGAGATCCTCCTTTGCTTGCCATTGGATTCTTTTCTAGGTCCCATGATTCTTTCAACAAGAGAAAAGCAACATCCTGCAAAATCTAGCATCTTGACTGTATGGAACAAAGCATTTTAAAATTGAAGCGGGGCATAGAAAAGTTATTCAAGTGAAGCAAATGGACAATTCATGCCAGTTAAGATATGCATTTAAGCATTTCAAAAGCTTTAGAAAGACAAAAGGATTATACTGAACCTATGCTTGCTCATGCAGTTCCACTTATATGGGAAACTGAAATTTACCTTCAGCAACTCACATGTAAGATATTAAAGTCAATAAAAATATTACTTAATGTATGTAATGCTCAAATGCTTAAAAAACATGAAACTTTTCCAAATTTCACCAAGTGTTTTTGTAAAGATAACAACAGCTAACAGATGTTATGGAGATCTGTATCAAAATGCAGGGATATGTCAACGCAATAAAAAAAGGAATATCTTTAGGATGTATCAAGCCAAATGCTAGCTATCAACTTTCTATATATAAATCATATTGTCAACATATCAAATTTTTGCCAATTATGAGACAAATTTCACAGCCATACATATGATAGCTTTTTGATAACCCATTATGTATTTCACCCAAAAGGTTTTGTTTTGTAGTTTTCTAATAATCCAGTGGACAAACTAAGGAAACGTTTAAATTATTATAATAAATCAATCTGTTTATCATAAATGACTATACCGCGCAAAGATGTTCTACCTTTTGTCCCCAAAAACATATTGAATTACTTGGTACATTTTCTACCAGAAGAATGGTGTCAAGTCCGGTTAAATAACAGCACAGAAGCACAGAACCAATAAACATTACCAATAACCAAGCATCATTCCATTTACTAGGTGTTCAAATATATAATTTATGTTTTACTTTGCCTACATGAGTATCTCAAATCCTGTCCCTTAGGTAGTGTTTGAAATAGGAAATAAAAGGGGGCATTCCTGGATATCCCCTCTTATTCCTAAAAGCCATAACTATAAAGGATAGCTGGGAATAAAGTTAACCAGAGGGATAATCCATGGTTAACCCCATGGATTATCCCCTTAATTTATTCCTAGAAAATGTAGGAATAGCTGGTTATCCCTCCAAATAAGAGTAAAAAAAAAAAGTTATCCTATGGATTTACCTTTTTGCATTTGATATGATCAATGGGATAGTCAAGGGATATCCCTAGGGATAGCCAGGGGATAAACTCTATCCCGTACACTTATCCATGGATAATATTTTTTCTATCAAACACTACCTTAGTTTCGACCCTTACTTTAGGATTTGCTCCTCTATTTAGACTTCTTTAATAATTCAAGCCCCTTGCTTCACTTTAATACTATCAGATCAATTTTACCATAAATACCCACACACCCCTCAGGGTTCTCATCTCTTCAACACCCATGTGGCAGGACCCCACCTTGTTTTGCTAAAATTCTATGCCATTGAGATACTCCCTTGAAAGTCTTGGAGGCATCTTTTGATCACAAACCACCAGATTTGGCATGCAGATTGGTATGTGTCACTTGGCTTAGACAAGTTATGTTATCAGATCACTTACGAAGAAAGCCCACATTAAGGGAATATTTGGACGCTCAGGAAGAAATCACCAAGAAATCATATAACCATAGAATAGTGTTGCTACAACAAGATCCCAAAGAAAATATTACTTTGGAATTCTGTTTTAGTTGCTGTTTGGATAACTATAGAAAATTCTAGGGAAAAAATACATGAATTCTAAACAACTGAAATATACTAAGTGCATTTATAGCTCCACTCATTCCCCTCCAATTAATGATTTTAATCCACATGGTCCTTATTGTGATTGAATGTTGAATCTCCCTATAAGAATAGAATAATTAAGTATCAAATTTCCAATCTCTGGCTTGGAAGGACAAAGCCCAAGAGAGATGGTACCTTTAACTTCCAAGGGCCAAACAACGTATGTTATCCATTGATGGTCTGACAAATATTTAAGGTTCCTTCAACTATCAATGGGTTGGGAAAAGGCTTAGGTGAGTTGAGTTGAGTTTTCAACTATCAATAGGTCCATTTCTCTTTATGATGTGATCCAATGATAGTTGATTCAGCTCCATATTTTTATCCATACTGACCTACAGATACATGATATCCAATCATATGTATCAGGTTCCCTAGTGATGTAGCGTAACTCAAGGTATTTCACCTAGGCATACTGCCTTACTCTATGTGCCCTTCAAAGTTTTCTATTTGCACTAAACAAAGGTGAAGCCCAGTGCATAAGGCTTCCGCCATTGCAAGTTCCACAAGGCCCATACTCTACTTATAATAAATGATAATAATTAAATGTAAGACCATAAAAAACAATCAATCAAATATTGCCAACAAATAGAGAACAATAATGCAAGATAGCAATTAATTAGCTCATCAACAGTTCAAATTTAGTCAAAAGGTCACTACTTATCACACAACCATTATCAAGTAAAATAGACCAAAATACCAAAAAGCAATCTGGTCAACCAATGATTGACAAATAGAAGTGACAGCTATGATTATTTCCATTCCTCATCAAAGGAAACTAAGCACAACATATCACAAGATGGATTGCTTTTAAAGTTTTGTCTGTCAAATAATATCAAGATGGTTCTGCAGATACAGAAAATAAACAATCAAATATATATCATTAGGACCTTTCAATAAGTCAAACCTACATGTAATCGGCCTGTTGACAGGAAAAAGTCCTTCAAAAATTCATGCTTATACAACCTGCAAGCAGAGAAACAATGAATGCATTAAAATATTCATTTTTAATATAGTTTTTTATCATCAAGGTGAAAGGAAATCCAATCCTATGGAAAGCTTAATGCAATACCTTGCATATGTTATAAACAAATCACGAGCTATGGGTCTTGCATTTATTGTTCCAAAGAAATCCAGAGCGGGCTTCTACAATAAAACAGCATCATTACATGATAAGTGAATACAAAATTACATAAATAAGTACATAACAGTATATATTGTTTTATTCCCAACAGATATACCTTCTGCCAGATATGGAAAAGAACAAGATAAACAAGGTCAGTATCACCGCTTTCAGTAGCCTTAAGCAGTGCAGTATCTTCCTCCCCAATGCTTAGCAACAGAGGGACCTGATAAATCCAAGTTTTAGATATGCTAAATTTCAAACATTGCACATTCAGACAATGTGTCTAAAAGAACCCAATGGTTCATATGGTTATAAATTTTATAAACATGCATGTGCGTGTGTGCACGTGCGTGTGTGTTTGGTCTACAAATGTACTTATGTACACACAAATATGCATCTGTGCATTTAAATTAAGGACTAGATTGATAGTTTCACTAGGTGCAATACTAACTAGATTGACATCAGATTTCTAGCATGTGAAGTGTGGCGATAACCAGGAGTGCTACTGATATCACCAACAATTTTGTATTTACTACTAGATTGAGATGAAAAGTAGCTTTCATTGCCACTTCAACTTACAACACTTTTTCTTCTTGCCACAACCTCGAAGTTTCAACATTCACTAGGCAAACTTAGGATATATGTTCCCTTATTGTTTTGAGAGGAAAATACTTACCTATATCTAATTGAATATTTTACGAAAGGACGTAGCCTATCATAGGTGTACTTGGGTGATAGTTTCATAAGGCTACCCTAACATATAATATGACATGAGTTTAGTTGGAGAAGGTTAATGTGTATGTGGTTATACATGGAGGTACACATATAACCTTCTCATGTATACTTTAAGAATATTGGATGAACGGGCATAGCCTATAGGTGCATGTTTGGCGATTGCCCAAAAGACTAGCCTCATATAAATATGAGAAAAGCTTTGTATATTAAGGTTAACAAATATAGGTTACCTTCCTTCATTAATTGATTTTCTATTCACTGAAAATGTAGCTCCCTAATTTTCACAGCAAAATCATGGATCTTCTATTGACCCAATATTGATTCATTCCATTCAACAAAATAATGATTAAGATGCAAAATATGTATAAAAGGAATAATGATGAATAAGATGTTACATCACAGGCTTTAACAATATCAGTGTAGATGCATGCAACAATGCATGTATAAACATTTATATTACATGCCTAAGAATCAATCTCATGTCTTCTAGATATCAACCAAGGAAAACACAAGGACATCAAAGTTAGAAACTTTCCATAGCTGACATATCCATGGCAATCAATAATAATAGTGTATTGGCAAAAGATATTTGCCATGGACAGGGCTCTATATTTATAATAAATATTCTTAAGCAAAAAATGAACCAAGTAAACTTCTCTTTCTTACAAATGTCTATCACAGATCTTAAGCAGCACTACTTTCACTTTCTTCGCAAGAAATTTCTGAACTTGTCATCCTTATCAAGTGCAATATGTAGCAAACAAACAAACAAAATACACATGAGCAAGGATTTCTTAGATTAAGCAATTTAACATGCCTGTTTGGAAGAACGCGGCTCATGATCAACAAGCAGTGCAGCTAACTTTCGCCGCCCAGTGTTATCTGCATGAGCAGCAATCGCTGCAAAAGATATGCCTTTGCATAATTTCAGCTGCAATGCAACAATTGATGTTTCAGACATTGTGAGATTAGAGAAAGTAAATAAAGCAGAACTCTATATATATAGAAATGCAGACCTTGTCAAGCAAGATTTCAAGAAGAGCAGCATCTTGTATAGCTGGTGAAGCTGTTATCTTTGTACATGCCCAATGCATTAGAACCACCTCCTATAAAAGATTTTCAGAAAAGTTAAAACTAAATGGAAGCGTGCATGATGTCTAATTATCTAACATTTTTTCTGAATATTTTAACACCAGTGACAAACATATCCAATATATACATGTGTGTGTGCATATAATATATGCAAATGCACAAACACACTAACACATTATATCGAAAAGCACATTAAGAGCTTTGGGTATGCCATATTTATCCATATCGGACAATAACTGTCAATTAAAACTTTATATGATATCAGCTATGTCAATTGACAAATTTGGAGCAAGACATCATTCTTTTAGCGGATAAGAAACCTATTTAAATTTAAAGATGGGAACCACTTCATCCTAGTCCCCCCTCTCTCTGCTGCACAACTTAACAACTTCAGATCTTATCTATAGTCTGTTTCTATCAAATATTCTTTTTTCATATTTTCCATCCCTAGACTGAATATGCACCGCACATGCTTGTATATTAGTTTGTGTGTGTGTGCGTGTGTGAAGTAAAAGACTAATCACAGCCAATCAGAAATCTTATTTTCCAATCCTTTTTTATATAAGGGAAACCTCTAATGCCAAGCTTCTAAAACTCTGTCAAAGCAAGTTTCTAAAATAAGAAGGAAATTTTCAATAACCAGCTGCCAGCATTTAGGGCTTGTTTGGTACAGCTGTTGGCTCCTTCGAAAATTAGCTGTTGGGCTGGCCCGTGAAAGCAGCAGCACTACCTATTTATTGGACCAGTGGCAGTGAAAACAAGTATCATGTTAACATCCCTACATGTTAGAAGATTTTATGTAGCAACACATGGTAGACCCAATTAGCTGGTGAATTACCATATTGCTGGAGTCATGAACACCGTAGAGAAAGGAAAAGTAATTATTTTTATTGCAAGCTTAGCATAATTGCTACCACCATTTAACCACTTGGAATATTAGTCTACATTCTATTTGACCTCCACTATCAGGCAACAAAAATATACAATAGGCAAAAAAAACCCACAAGGATAAAGAAAATTACAGGGTTCAAGTTAAGGTACTCAGAGATTCGAAGAGCCACAAGGTGGTGGTTGGCATTAATTAAGCGCCCAATCAGAACTGGTGCCGTAAGCACCTGAAATAAAGAAATATGTCACAGATAACATAAAACAACACACACATGTTATATAAACAATTCAATTCTAGCAGAAAAATGAAGACCTTATATTGTTGAATGCTCAAGGGTATCCCAATCTCATGGTTGTGAACAGCATTTAACACTCGCAGTACTTTGCACATTTCTTGAAAGTGGTCACGGTCTTGTGGAAAATGACTGCCAAAGCCAACTGGATATCATTGCCAAGATCACAATCAGAAAGAAGTTGCTCTTTTAGACCAAAAAACTTTGTGATATTTGATGGGTTACCATAAATGACAACTACATTAGCTATTAAACTGTCCTTCAAAATTTAATATCTAACTCAAGAAATTGAAGCCCCAGATAATTCATGCTAACAATGCGCACAAAAGGTTCAAGTACAAGTCATGGCATGTGGATATTAGTGGCACCATTTGATCATTGCATACACGACATAAGATTGAAGAAACTGTGACATATCAATCCTAAGAATAAAGGTGACATAGTAGTAACATCAATTATCATGAAACTGAACTCATGAACTACCATATGAAGGGAGATTGTTCGAGGACAAAGCAAGCAATGACGATCCTTAAGAAAAATGAACCAACAATCATATTAGCATTGTTGAGGAGTGACAATTGTAGAGTGATGATACCTAGCCACAGACTTCCACAATGGGCACTGCATCCCCGGTTTCTTTTAATTTTTGAAGGAATGCCAAAGGTATGCACTGTTATCTTTATTCTTAGGATTGATATGTCTGCTTTGATTTCTGTGCTATTAATATATAAAAATGTCCCCTAACTGTTCTTCAGTCTTCACGTATGCTATAGAAATCAAGTTCTGCTATATTTTTTCACAAACGAAATGACAATCTATTTTAATATGTTTAGTTCGTTCATAAAAAACTAAAATAGCTCTTCTATTTTAGGAGGTTTGTTATTGATCCATCCCCAATATTATTCTTCTTTTGTAAAATATCAACTAATTATTTTTCTTCACCTTCTTACACTCCTTTATAGTCTCAAGGATATAGAAGATGATAATAGCATCGCCCAATGCAAGGACATTGTTCCAGGTGTATGTGTCGGTGGTGGCTCCGGAGTTTATCAAGTGAGCATGGGCTTTTGCTGCGGAGCGTAGAACCAAAGATTGGAGACCTAGAGATGAGCACATGTAGCTCTTATTTGGGCGCCGGATTGGACCGGGTTAGGCAGGCCGGGTCTAAGATTTCGTAGACCTCACCATTTGAGGGAGGTCACCAAGATGGTGCATATAAATCCATTTCTTTTGCCTATTGGGTTGCATGATTTTGTTTCTGTTGACTTCTTCTCGTCCTCCTCTTCTTCCCTGTGCCCGCCACATGAAGATGGTAAGCAATCTCCCCTTTCCTCCACGGAAACTCTAGTCTGTTGCGTGGATTCCCTAGTTTTTTCATGATTAATCTTCTTAACCCGAAATGGCTGAGGAGAGGAAAGGTTCCTTTTTGAGGGTACTCTCGGGAACAGATCCAGTGAAGACGGGGTGGGGCCTGTAGCTCAACAGCTTTTTCATGCAACCCAGTAGTGGTAGCTCTGATTATGATGGAGTTAGTGATTGGCTGCGCTATGGAAACATTAGTCCTGTTCTGAATCACAGCCATTGGCCTATCTCGTCCCTATTTGAAAAGTGGCACGGTGGTCAAAGATTTTGGTTATGTTTAGATCGACAGTTCAGCCAAGACACATGCACCATTGTCTCCATGTAGCGTGAAGCTGAAGATCATTTTTATGAGGAAATGAAATTATATTTATATTTAAAAAAATCAGAAAATTTATGAGTATCTATATAAATATGAACAACGGACTGATGATAAAAGTTCAAAAGACGAAACACGTGAAGCTGAAGCATTGAATAACTCTTTTCTCCAATGGGACCAGGTAGCCTTCTTGTTAGGAATTTGGTCATTTCATAGAAGACTAGAACTCAAGAAAATATTATTAAAAAACCTTTAAATCAGAGTTGTCCAATGGGACTATTTTTACGAGGAAATGAAATTATATTTATATTTAAAAAAATCAGAAAATTTATGAGTATCTCTATAAATATGAACAATGGACTGATGATAAAAGTTCAAAAGACAGACACGTGAAGCTGAAGCATTGAATAACTCTTTTTCTCCAATGGGACCAGGTAGCCTTCTTGTTAGGAATTTGGTCATTTCATAGAAAGACCAGGTAGCCTTCTGTAGCATCATTTTAAACAGAGCTCAAGAAAATATTGTTAAAAAAACCCATAAATCAGAGTTTCAGGGTTGGTGCAACTAAACGATGATTGTGCAAAAAATGGGTAATAAGGGCATTGAATGACCAAAGATGGGAAAAGATGCAGGAAATAAAGGGCAGGAAAGAAGAAGAAAGAAAGTGGTCTTCAAAAGATCCAAAAATAAGATAAAGTCGAAAGGTCGACAGATTTAATTAGATCAATTTAGCAGCCATCTAGATTGAGTAAAATAAAATTCTTAGCATCAAAAACTAAAAGAAGATGATGGGTGGAACCAGGGGCAGAAGGGATCATGACCAGTGCCTCATTTAAGATAACAATGGGCCCAACAACTAGCTTTTCTATAATCATCTCTCAAATAACTCCCTTCAATACAACTGAAAAAACAACTACTACTACAACAAGCCTTAATCCCAAACTAGTTGAGATCAACTGCATGAATCCTTTTTCTTCATTCAGCTCTGTTCTGAGTCATACTTTTTGTAAGTTACAAAGATTGTAAGTCTTTCTTTATCACTTCTTTCACGTGATTTTCGATCTATCTCTACCTCTTTTTTCTTTTACATGTATCACAATTTTACACAGGTGCATCTCTAGGTCTACTTTGCATATGTCCAAATCATCTAAATCGTCCTTCTCTTAATTCATCCTCAATTAGAGATACCTTTATCTTTTTACGAATGGTTTCTTATCCTATCTTTTTGTATATTATCATACATCCATCTTAACATTCTCAACATTCATCTTATGTGCGTGTATTTTTTTAGCTACCCAACATTCCGAGCCATATAGCATAACTGGTCTTATGCTGCTCTATAAAACTTTTCCTTCAACTTTGCAGGTACTTTATGATCACATCATATTCCTATTGCACTTTCCATTTTATTCAACCTGCTTTAATTTTATAAATAATATCATCCTCAATCACTTCTTTCTTATAAATAATCGATCTTCAATATCGAAAATGATAATTTTTAATGACTTCGTAGTCCCCAGTTCATGCTTTACATTCATCTCTATTTTAATTGTACTAAAATTGCCTTTATCCTACTTAAACTAAAACCTTTAGATTCTAATACATTTCGCTATAGTTCTAACTTACGAGTAATTTTAGCCTTAGTTTTATCTACTAGTATTATATCATCTGCAAATAACTCCGCCTAGGTATGAAGCTTTTATACATAACCAATCTTAAACCCAGATAAAGGAGGGTTACCGTAAATTGATGGTCAACGTAAAATTATAGTCACACCCTATGAACATGAATTCAATAGAGAAAATTCAACCGAAAAAATAAAGATTGATAATTTCATGTACTATCCTTAGTCCTTAAAATTTTATAAATCAAATCTAAATGAATTGGAATTTCAAAACCAGCATAAATCTAATCCAACTTTACAAATGTAACTAAATTGGTAACTAGCACAAACCTAAATCAATTTAACATATTGATCATATAAGAAACTCTCTGTCTACCATGGATCGTTGTGTCTCCTTGTGCCACCTAATCTTATTTATTTTTCTTGGGGACACCATAAGATTGGCTTCTTGGATTCTCCAAATCGGTAGGTAGTTCAACTTAAAAGGTACTATATTTTTTATAATGATGATTTTATCCAACACCCTTTAAAAAATTGTGGAAATCTGCAGCAATTATAAATGTAGTCAAATTTTGTTTTCCAGTGAGTTGATAAACATGCTTTTCTTCGTTGAAAGAATTGTTGAAATCTTTGTCAATTATAAATGGTAATCAATTTGTGTAAGGTAATATTGAATAATCTTTGAGCGTAAATCCTTACCTTGTATTGGAACTTCCAATTGGTGTAAAACATTGTCACATATTAAATTATCCATATTAGTTCTAATTTTTATATAATTTTAAATACTATTTCTTATCATTCAAATAGAAAGCCCAACATTGCCTTTAACATAATACAAATCCCTCTTGCTCAATCTTAATGCTTCCCCACTCCAGACTAGGAATTGTAGGGCAACAAAAAGCTTATCAATAGAAAAATCTTTTCATTAATAGTGATTTTTTGACCTAGAGAATAATTCTAGTCTAGCCCCTAGAGGTTGCCAAGCATCACAAAGATAAAAATATTGAGGTCCATGTACATTGTGACTCAACTCAACTCATCTAAGCCTTTTCCCAACTATATGGGGTTGGCATCCATGTACATTGTGACTGCAATTATTCAATCATTAATAAGTAAACTAGATGACAATAAAATATTATACCAACAAAAAGACCATGATGGATCATGGTTCACCATCTCAATACCAAAGGGCATGCCAGTAAAATTTTAATACAGTGTCGGCACACTTAGTACTTCCCCAGCTGAGTGTCAGCATGCCCCTGTATCAAGTATTGATATAGTACTGGTACCGCACATCTAGGACAGCAGCGTATCGATCAGCATAGCACACCTTACCATGAATACATGGATAGAGAATGTGCAATCTAAGGTTTTAGATATGCTACTGAATGTTCTACTAATTCTTTTTCCATCAGAATGGTACAGACTAATACTGATGGTATGTACCGAAACTGTCTGAAAATTGAAAAACCATCGTATGGACCAATATGGCCGGTATGGTGCCACCAGTATGGACTGGTACACAGACCAGTCGCAGCACAAGCACCAGTGCCAATTTATACCAGAATGGTACGATACCAATTGTATTGAAGCTTTTGAAACTATGGTACAACTGTAATCATGTGTAGGACAAAGTAATGGAAGTAACAAAAAAGCACACAAAGCAATGCATAATGGAAAGTAAGAAATAGAGGAACACTATGGAAACATGAGTTGAAGTTGTGAAAAATGGTTTTTATTTTCTATTATTATTTTGTAAAAAAAATATTTTAATTTTTTGATCTCTAAAAAATGCATTTAATAAGTGAAAACAAAAATTATTTTCTATTTTTATTTTCATTATAAACAGCATATTTTAACAAGATAGACAAAAAAAATTTAAAGAAATATTTTTTAGAAAACTATTTTCATTTTCAATCACTAAATATGTTTCCAGAAGTATTTTCTATTTTTTATGAAATTAAAAATAGAGCTATTCTAAAAAACCAAAACACCCTAAATCTTTCCGTATTAACATGTGAGTTTTAATAGTGAGCTTATTTAAATGCTTATAAATGTGAATCATGTCATCACAATGATAAACATCAAACTGATGAAGATGCTATCAGATTTTGGTTATGCATATTAGAATAAAACAAATACAGGTCAATATCAGAATAACACAAATGTGTAGTCTAGATCTACTCGAGTGTTGTGCTATGGAGGAAAAATTAAAAAGACTAAACAAAACATTTCAACCTTATTCATATCATAATTATTCTCTGCATAGTTGCAACTTTTGCTACTAGATTCAGTTAAAAATTCTGGTAAAACAAGAAATCAGAAATTGGTTTAATTTCAAGCACTGTGTAAATAATTGAAAATACAAAGGGAAAACAAATAAATGTTATCAAATTAACCTAAATAAGATTAATAAAAAAAAGGAAAAACCCAACATCTTTTTACAAATAAAAAAGGGTTAATGTGGTTCTATATATTGTGGAAGCTTCTATTGTAAGGCAACATATATCTTTTTCTCTAAACAAGAGTTGTAATCCCCAAGAAAACCAACCTGCAGAAAGCCCGGCCATAACTAGCAGCTCTCAGTAGTGTGCGTTGGCGTGAAACATCAAATTCATGCCCTGCAGCATCTATACAAGCCTCAACTGCCTCTGGCAAGAGGACCGAATCAATCGTAGGTTTTCATCTGCCTGCCAAAAGTCAGCAGAATAGAATACGTTCAAAGAGCTGTACAAGCCAGAAAAAAAAGACCATGAATTGGTACTGGTCTTCAACATGAATTAAAAGTCTGACTTCAATGAAATCAGTGAGTACATGTTTAACTTTTGGACTACCCAGCAGGTTGCTCAAGGTCATCTCAAATCTTTCAGTTCTTGTCCTAAAATAGAAGACCATGCAAGTGCGGGTCTTAGTTAAGTTTTATAGGTAGTGGCATTAAGCGCATAAGATGCACATGATGGGGAATATGTATGGCTGTCTGTCTCTATTAGGCTTCAGCCAGTTGAATGAACTTTTCCTTTTGAGATTTTCTTTCTGGCTCTAGGCTGACCCTTTGTAATCCATTTTTCATTCCAATGATCATGTGAAGTCACATGTGAGGATGTCAAACGCCCAACAGTTGTTTAAAATTTAGATTGCAATGACTAAATGCTAGAATTTATGGGGATAAATAATAACTAATAAGCCAATCCATAATTCACCCATTGTTCATTTTAGACCGCAGATCAAGGCATTCACACCGGTTCACCAGGACAGGATTAAATCATATGTCAATTAGTTATAAACTTCTCTTATATTCTGAACAAGGGTCAAGGATGAAATAAGATATGCATAACTGAGTTCCTGAGATTAATAAAAGAAAAGGAATCTGGATAAATTTGGAGAAGGTTGATTGAGATTTCATAGACGCTTTTTGAAAACCATTTTCTAATTTCTAAAATGAATTTCAGATTTCATATCAATTGCTTGTTGTGGTTAGTTTGTACAATCTATTCCATGGTCCAGGTTAAAGTGTATTAACTAGAGACGGACAAATGTCATCTCAAAGTTTGATGCAACCAGCACCTTATATTAGCATACACAGTGATGAGATCATCCCTAATAAACAGTGGTAAAATTCATCAAGAAATTAAAATAAGTATCAGTTCTCAAATTTTGGGGTTTAAAGCCAATTCCTTCATTGTTAAAATCAGTATCAGTTCTCAAATTCTAGAGTTTAAAGCAAATTCCCTCATTGTCACCTTTCTCCAGCTACTTCTTTTTCTTCATCCCTTCTTCTTCTAAGCCCATAGTATAAATCTAGCAAACCTAAAAGGCTAGACTATTTGCGCCTTGCATCAAAATTGACTTTAAGGGCATCATCACAACCTTGTAGACAAAGTGTAGTTCACAGGAGTTCTCGCCACAAATAATCCTATAAACATGTCTCGGAAAAAGTAGTTTTTTTTTTTTTTTTTTTTTTTGTTGAACCAAAGATGGGATAATTTGGCTTTGCATCACCTTTTAAATTGTAACTACACAATGATATAAGGTTTATATTGCCTACTAAACAGCAGTTAGACACATGCCATGACAATGGATGAGTTGTCAATAATCCATATGTGTTTCTGAAAAATGGGGAAGAATATCCAAGATCCATAAATATGCGCATCATAGATAATTAATATATGCACATGCTACATATTATATATTATACATTATATAGTTAACAATATATTCATCACATATTGATATGACAATGTTATGCAGCTATCCCGATTTGTACCAGTACATTTCACACAAGGATCATTAGATTTGGAAGACTTCATGTGAAATACAGCATAACCTTCAGATTTGGTTTGTAGCATATAAGACAATAATATGCACGTGCATTCTTACATGTAAGAAATAGAAGGTTATAGGATCTATAACTAACTCCTTAAATAAAGCAAAATAAGGTTTTTCCAACTCAAAATAGTACAAAGTTCACATCAATTTTACTCATCTCTTTGAAGTCCTTTTAGGCTTAAATAAACCAGCAAGAGTTCCAAGAAACTGGTAGATTTGCTTATTACTGGTCAATTTCCTTCAAAAAATTATTCATTCTCACCTTCCATATTTTCCAAAATATTTTCATTAGTATGTTGCTAAAGTGGCATGCAATCAACTAGTTTAATAACAAGAAAAGAGCATAAAAGGCTATGTATATTTATAAAGCTGAAATAGTTTTTTTTATGTATATTTTATAGACTAAGAGAATACCTTGGCACTTCTCCTGTCAAAATGATCCAAAGCATCATATAATAAAGCTGCTGGTGATGTGCTTCCAATTTGAAAGATTGAAACAGTGGAATCAGGAACTCGCTGTACAAATTCCATACTTGAATTTGAAAGAATTCTTACTCCATCGCATTCTGGAATGAGTCTTATTGGTTCATCATATAGATAACGCACTGGATTTCCATGGGACCAACCATCAGAAGCATTTCATCCCAATAGAGTAGTACACTGTCCAGCCCACACCAAGCTATCTGTTCTGGGGGCAACGCTGACTGCAACATAGATGGAATAGTTAGTACTTAGAAATACATAACACACATGGAATCCAGTTTCAACTCATCTAAGCCTTTTCCCAACTACATGGGTCAGCTACATGAATTTGCTTCCTCCACTCTGTACTATTCAGGACTAAGTTGACATTCAAATTACAAATAGTTATATCTCTTTTAATTATTTCTGTCCATATTAGTTTAGATCTACCTCTACCTCTATCCTTACTATAATTGTTAAAAGATTATTCTTTCTAACTGGAGCATCTAAAAGTCTTCATTGTATATGTTCAAACCATCGTAATCGTTTTTCTCTCATTTTATCTTCAATTGAAGCTACTCCTATCATTTTCTTATATGTTTATTTCTAATTCTATCTTTTTAAAGTTTTACTACATATCCATTTTAACATACGCATTTCTATTACACTTAATTTATTCACATGTTGTTTCAGTATTGCCCAACACTCTGTTTCATATTGCATAGCTAGCCTAATAGCGGTTTTATAGAATTTTTCTTTCAATTTTAATGGGATGCGTCAATCATACAATACTCCTGAAGCACTCCTCTACTTAATCCATCATGCTTTAACTCTATAATTCACATCTTCAACTATTTCACCTTCTTACTGAATAATTGATCCCAAATACCTAAATTTTTCACTCCTTGATATCTCTTGGCTTGCAATCTTCACTGTTTCTTCACTTGTATTTCTACTCCCACTAAAATTACATTTCATGTATTCAATTTTAGTTTTACTAATCTTAAAACCTTTAAATTCTAAAGCCTCTCTCCAAATCTCTAACTTAGCATTTACTCCAAATTTAATTTCATCAATTAACACTATATCATCTGCAAATAACATACACCATGCGAGATCATTTTGATATATTTGGTTAATTCATTCATAACTAATACAAAAGATACGGACTTAAGACAGATCCTTGATATAAACCTACAGTAATTGAAAATTCACTAGTTTATTCCACGATTGTTTTAACAATAGTTATTGCTCTATCATATATATCTTTTACCAATTCTATGTACCTTTTGGTAACTTTTTTTTTTTTAATCCACAATATTATTTCTCTAGATACTCTATCATATGCTTTCTTTAAATCAAAAAAAGACCATATGAAGGTCTTTTTTTTCTTTTTCCTATACCTCTCCATTAATCTTCTTAATAAATAAATAACTTCCAAGATCGATCTTCCAGATATAAATCCAAATTGATTATTTGACACCAAAGTTTCAGCTCGTATTCGATTTTCTATTACTCTCTCCCATAATTTCATTGTATGACTTATCAGCTTAATTCCTCTATAAATTTGAAATCTATAGTTTGCACAATTAAAAAAAAATTGCAAGACAACATCACAAGTCAATTCATAAGAGATGGTGAGGATTCTCAAAACATTTACTTATATCTAGAAGGGTTTGGGAACATAAATGAAACAAGTTCAAACCGATGAAACAGTAAGATGCATTCATAATATGTAAAGGCAAGTATACAAGTGTCTATCTCTAGTCTTTCATGCTTGTTCAGAGAATAATTAAAATGTTTAAGATCAGATTACATACTGCAGAGTGTAGACACCAAGTTATCCACAGAAAGTTAGCGTACACCACATATATCTCCTAATTGTACAGATCTCTTGAATTTTGGCAAAACATGTCCAGTTAAATAAAAGCATGAGGTGTTGTATGGTGTGAATTTGCGCAAATGTGGTGTTACATGTTACTCAATGATAAAAAGAACTTAACTATAGACATGTTTGTTAAAACAGTATTATAGTGGAGACTGAGAATCATATTATGTAGTATCTTTAACAAAGTAAACTGACAAAAGCAGAAGCCTAGACAACAGCATCTTCATCTCATGCCTATGTTCCAAAAGGTTTTATGTTTTATTTTTCCTGAATACTTTTTAGTGCTCTGGCATCTCAAAATCTCTAAGGAAAAAACAAAACAAGACAGGTTTTTGCCATGAGTTAGCTGCTGGACTAAAAATTCCTTTATACAACATCAGAATTTGTAATCCCTAGTATTTATATGGGTGCAGTTTGGCTACCATAATCCACGTGATTACCACAATCAAAGAGTTAGAGCACTGCACAACCACCCCTAGGTATTGTCCATATACTGCAAATGTAAAACAACTGCCAACCAAATAGCCGTTTTTGCAGATCCAGCACTACCATAACATGAAGTTCTTGTGTCGATAACCTTCCAAAAACTAATTAAGTCACCTTTCTGCTCCCTTTGCCATTGAAAAGAAAGGGTTTTTTCCATGTTTTATGTCTGAGTATCAGTATGTCATAATCCAAAGTTACAAGATTGGAATGTCATGAATATCGTTCTATACATTCAGAGATCCCCTAACAAACATCATAGCATATAGAGACATGGAAAAGAAAAGAAAACATGAAATAGAAAGAAAATGATAAAGAAGAG
Organism: Calamus simplicifolius; assembly: GCA_900491605.1. Taxonomy (NCBI): domain Eukaryota; kingdom Viridiplantae; phylum Streptophyta; class Magnoliopsida; order Arecales; family Arecaceae; genus Calamus; species Calamus simplicifolius. The sequence continues at coordinate 115,183 of UESW01001640.1, forward strand.
CAGGAAAGGCACAACTAACCTCGCAGTTGTGCTCCAAAATGATCCTGGAGAAATCCGTGGTGATGACCAGAAGCCGCCCATCATGCGTGAAGGTAGCAAGATACTTCCCATTGTGAGAGACAGCCATTTTCTGCAACGGCCCCACCCCAACCCGAGCTGCTGGACTCCGTCCTCCTCACAGCCAAAACGTAATCACCGACCCCAAGTAGCACCTCCACGTTCCCGGACATCGTGTATTGAGGCTCGATCACAGCGACACACATGGGATACTCCTCTATGCTGGGGTCGCGAGCTTGCACGGCTTCGGGTTCTGAAAGTCAGGGACGCAAAAGATCTGGCGGTCCTCGGTGAGGCAGATCATGCCGTTCCCCCAGAAAACGCACTCAACGACGCCCTGCTCGAAGCACTCCTTGCCCATGGAGAATTGAGCTGTGGAGAGCTCCGCACGGAGGTCGTAGCGGTAGACGGTGCCGTCCTGGACGACGCAGACGAGGGACTGGTCGTCGGTCCAGGCCATGCCGACGAGGCGACCGCCGGGGCGGTCCCAGACGGCGGAGGCGAGGAGGACGCCGGCTGAGTTGAAGATGTGAAGCTTGCGGCGGGCGGACTCGGCGTAGAGCTGCACGATCTTGGAATCGTCGCGGATGGCCGCGACAGGGCCGCCAAAGGGGGCGCAGGCCACGCGGTGGCGGGCGAGGTCCATGCGGCCCCATTGCATGGAGTAGATCTCAAGCTTGCGGTAGTAGCGGTCGTGGAGGAGCTGCCACTCCGCCGCGACAGCGACGGCCGCCATGGCTATGGGTTGGGAGATGGGAAAGATTTGGTGCTCGAATTGATCGCCGGGAACCCTAGATCACCGTCGAGGAAGGAGGGAGGGAAAGGGTGAGGAGAAAGGGGCCTTTTGTTTTGCGGAACGGACGGGTCCGCTTGAACCGATAAATAATGGGACGGGGAGTTCGCATTTCCGTTTAACACGTGGAAAGCAGGGATGGTCTCGTTCGTACCAGCGGAAGGAAGGAACCCTTCTTCGCTCCGTGGATAAACGGCTACGGTTTCAGGTTTCATATAGGATTTTTTTAAAATATTTTGTTCTTTGATAAAACGCCTTCTTAATTTATAATTTAATCTCTTTTTGCAGATTAATAATAAGAAACAAATTTTCATATCATCCAATTTTTTTTAACAAATTTAAAAGATTATACTGTAATTTTTCAAAGTTGTGAAAGTACGTGCTATATTTTTCACCTTTATCATGCTTGAAGTTTGTTTGCATGTGATAATAAATCTAAGGATTGTATTAATTTAATATTTTGAGTTATCAAGTTTATTCTATTCAAAATAAATTGCTAACATAATGAGATAAGAGGGGATTAATGTAATAAATAAGAAATAAGAAAAGTTGATGCATCATGCAATGCTAATTTACCATCTTTTTATTTCAACATGGATAATGTGTTAAAAGAATGATAACTTTATAGGATCAAAGAGATTATCTTTATGATTAATAATAATTAAATAGATGTCTTAGTAAACAAGATTTTACACAAAGTACATAAGAAAGCAATAAGAAATGAGATTTAAAAATATCTATGTTCGTATTTATATATGTAGACGTGAGTATACTTTGAAATGAATACACCTAATATAAAATTAAAAATTTGGAGTATATTTAATATATTTAAAAACATCAAAAATAATATGAAGCTAAAATATACAGTGACCGTAGAAAAATTTAGAATATTTCTCAACAGTTAAAGGGAGCATGGAATCTATTTTATTTTATTTGAGAAAAGGAAGGAGTGTAAAATTGCACCCATTTCATTAAGGCAATGAAAATAAATGTAATAAGAGAGTTACATGGGAAGTGGCAATTGATAGAAAAGTTTACTGTGAAAGTAGAAAAGCCATACAAGTTTGGCAAAAAAAATATGAAAGGATTGAATTGATTTCAAATTTTATGTTCCATCTAACTTGAAAAATTTTGTTGAGTGATGGACAGCATGAACACTCAATTTGCCATGAAAAAGTTTCTATAGATATCTAATTTAATAGTAATTATTTTTAAAAGCATCAATGTACTGGATTCAAATCAAGCATGGCATGTTTATACAATTCAGATCTAAACCACTTAACAAAAAAATATTATTAAATAAAAATTAGTATTTAACAAGATTTATTGTTATATTTTTGAATTACCTTTTAAAGTTATTTATACGTCTAAAATCCATCTCATAAGATATGAAATATAAAAAATAATAGCATGAAATTTTAAAAATTATATGGCTTTTGCTGTGTAGTATCCAATTTGATTTGTTGGCCGATAAGCCACTTCATTGGAGAAGTGAAGATGTGTAGGTCAATCTTGCCAAGTAGCCAGACAGAAAAATTTAGCCCCTCACCCACAGATGACGCGTGCCTCAGGATAAATTTCTGGATTTAATCGAGTCAGCCACGACATCATTACTCGAACCTGCACCATCGCGATAGTGAGGCAAGGCCTCAGCCACCCGAGCTACCACTTGGGTGGTGATGATAACATTGTTCGATGATAGTGTTTCTTGAAAGATCTTAAAGAAATGAAAGGTAAGGGAAAGCTTATCTAGTTTAACCTGTTGCCAACCGATTCTAGCCCGTTACAATACTAAATTAACTCCAAAAAAACTATATCATCTTAATAACTTTGATTTCATCCTACTTTCATAGAAAAAATATTTAAAAAAGCACTGTAGCATTCCCAAGAAATTACATCTAAAAGGGAGAATCTATTTAGCCATTACTTCAGTTATCTAAGCACTTATGTTAGATTAAACTTCACTTGAAGGACAAATATATTAAAATATATTGTGAGAAATGTTATATTTAGTAATAAGCACTACTCCGTATGACATAGATAAGATTATGGTAGAACAAGATAAATTATGATTTAATAATTTTATAATTTACATACATACATATATATATATATATAATAGAATTTAATTATATTTATTTATAATGAAGCTCAAGCCTAGTCGTCCATTCCATTCTTAAATTCATTTAAACTATAAATCAAATAAAGATATAAAAAGTAAAACTTTACATGCATATGGATCCAAAATGAAAAGAATATTTGAATTTAAAGTTTGACTATACATGAATATAATTAAATGAAAACCATAAATCCAGCTCATCCATCATTATCAAGAAAACCATAAATCAAAATTCCTCATCTAACCTTCCTTTCAAATTGAAGCTCTCCTATTGTCACATTAATTAGACACATCAGGCCACGTGGCATGGCCACATAATTAACCTAAGGTAGCATTGAAATAGGGGATAAGAGGGGATATCCAGGGAATATCCCTTCTTATTCCAAAAAGTCATAACTATAAAGTAGTGTTTGAAATAGGGGATAGAGGGGATATCGAGGGGATATCCCCTCTTATTCCCAAAAGCCATAACTATAAGGGATAGCTGGAAATAAAGTTAACCAAAGGGATATCCATGGTTAACCATGGGATATCCCCTCAATTTATTCCCTAGAAAATGTAGGAATAGCTGGTTATCTCTCCAAATAAGAGTAAAAAAAGGTTATCCTATGGATTTACCTTTTTGCATTGATATGATCAATAGGATAGTCAAGGATATCCTAGGGATATTCAGGGGATAAACTCTATCCCGTACACTTATCCATGGATAATATTTTTCCTATCAAACACTACCTAAGGGATAGCTGAGAATAAAGTTAACCAAAGGGATATCCCATGATTAACCATGGTTAACCATGGGATATCCCCTCAACTTATTCCCTAGAAAATGCAGGAATAGCTGGTTATCCCTCCAAATAAGAGTAAAAAAAAGTTATCCTATATATTTGCCTTTTTGCATTTGATATGATCAATGGGATAGCCAAGGGATATTCCTAGGGATAGCCATGGGACAAACTCTATCCCGTACACTTATCCATGGATAATATTTTTTCTATCAAACACTACCTAAATAGGCCTTCCCTTCTAAGCCAACAAATGAATATTAACAGTTATACACATTCGTAACATTATTTTTTTAATAATATAATCAAAATATAAGGTACAAAAACAACTGATATTAGATATAAAAACTAACACGTACGCTTTCACCTATAGTTCTGGAACTAAGTCCTAATTAAGGGATTTTGTCTCCGAAAAGAAAATATATACAACAATAATGATGTTGAAAATCTTCTCCCAAATGCACCAACATGACTAATGATATATAATTAGCATTTATATAATTTGAGAAGTAAGGCTAATGATACAGCACCAATACGAAGGACGTCTTCATGATTCCCAAAACGCTACCCGGCCGCTGTAAGAGACGAGGCAAACTATATTCCTGCAAAAATACGTTCCATTTAATACATGCTCCTTCTTGTTCTTTTTACTCAAAGTGGAGAGAGGATGAGCAAAACAATTTGTGCAGCTGAGAGCCCTAGTCCAATTGCTGTCCCTTCGCCTCCTCTTCATGGATGGGTTAATTAGGATGTGAGAAATTTTATGGTGCTTTTTTTTTTTCTTATAGCCTTGCTCTTGGTCAATCGTTGGTTCTTGAGAGATATGGATATATACTACAGGTGCTTAATATGTGAGCAAATTTAAGTTGTGTCGTATGAGAAAAGAGCTGACTGCCAGCCTTTTACTTTCTCTTCTGAATTACGTTTTTTTTTTCTCTTTGATTCAACTAGTATTCACATGGTTAATATATTCTCGTCTGACTAGATATTATTTGCTGGAATCTTAACTTCTGGATCTTTGAAGGGGAAGGAAGAGAAGAGTAAAAAAAAGAAAAGAGATGAAAGAAAAAGAAAAGAAAAGAAAGGGTTGTTCTTCTTTTCTTATTTGAAAAGGATGAAAAGAAAAGAATGGTAATGTCAATTAACTTATTTGGATAGAAATGAAAAAAAAGGGTAAGAGTTATATGACAATTATATTTCAGGATAGGTAATGAAACCGTCAAAGAATAAAAAATGAAGAGATATTTTGGTATTCTAAAAAAATATGATTTAAAACTTTTCTCATTGCCTAGCTTATTCTCCGATTTGGGGGTTAACAAATTTACTCTCGCTGAAAAGAAAAGAAAGAATCCGAACTTATGATCTTTCTTCTTCCTTTTCTTTTCTCCTCCTCCATTCCCTCTTACACCCTAAAGAATCTCTTTGCAATCGTCTCCTTGCACACGTGTAAGGCCGCCAACTCTTGCATTCAAATTCAATTAATTTATTAATTTAAAATTAATTAATAGTAATTAAATTTAAGTTATAAGTATATAATATTTTTTTATTTAATGTATAAATATTTTTTAAGTATTACAATATAATTTATATATAGACATTAAATTATAGGCAAAATATAAGATACCATAAATTCTTATATTCTAGTTCAATAATGTTATAAAGCCTTGGCATCATATTGCAAACTTACTTAGGAACATTTTCTTATCTACACAGAAGAATTACAAATGCAAATGGTATGGTTGAGCCCATACTTCGTCTAGTCAACGTTGTCTTCTCTATAAGTGGAAATTATTCAAGACAAGAACTAGGGAACCTAGCATTAAAAATTCTAAATTGCATGCCTCTTGTTTCTTATTTCTTAATAGAAGATGCTTATTTAATTTGATACGGAATATTGTTCGCTTTAATTATATCTTAGTTGCACTTGTACTTGTGCAGGATATATTTTTGTTTCAATAGATGCTTTTCTTGTCGTTATTTGCTGTTCTTGTTTTTTATTGATATTGTTATTGATTGATGAGGATATTTTTGTTGGGATAAACCGATCTGAATCCTTTATGTGGGAAAAAAATCACGGAAAAAAATTTATCAACCATCCACAAACCTGTAGTACTTACAATAGTCTGTCAATGAGCAGCGCTGGTCTGAGCAGGCTGAAGAGATCTGACCATGAAAAAACCAGGATCAGGCTGGAGTTTTAGGCCAAAAGCCACATTTGCCAATTTTAGGAAGCCAGGTTAACTTCGGGCTGGCCCAAAGCTGGGGTTTGGGGTTTTGATGCAAGGAAAAGTTTTTGTACACTGCCGCGGGTGCAGAACGGTCTACATCGGGCATCATAAATCATAATTTGTCCATGCCGAAAAGCCTGCTCATAAGTCTTGCATCGCAAATGCATAAGCCTACGTACGAAAGAATCACCTAGGCCATCCTGCATCGGGATGATATACAAAAACTTTTCTTTTGACAAAAAAAAAAGAATATGAGCCCCGTTTGAGCCTTCCCAGCCCAAATATTTTTTGAGCCTAGTTGAGCTTGGGCTTGAAGTTTTATAACCTGGGCTTATTTCGGGCCTAGGCCTGTCCCTGACACCCCAAAAATAACTTTTATTGGAGATGGTGCACTTGCTGTGAGTTTTAGGCTTTTAGCTCACTCTCGTCCCTGCTCACGCTCTCCATCATGCTTCCAACTGCCTTATTAATCACTATCAGGCATATTTAATCAGCTGGCATTAGTAATACTATACTTAGAACTTGAATACATGTTGTCTTATTACAGTTGGCTGATATGTTCTTTAAAGACCGCAGTTCTTGGTCCAATAGTAAGATTGCTGCTCTATTATAAACTGATAAAAGATTGGAAAAAAGGGCCTTAACTGAGTTCTCTCAAATTTAACCATCTATTGGTTTGCTTAGACAATTATGCAGTATACCTGCTCTCTGCTCTGTCAAGCACCACTTTTCTCTTCACACATTCACCTGGCCCCCACTGCTACTCATCATGCAAGCTACCCAGTTCATAGAAAGTAGTTCTCTTATGATTCAGGGAAGGTTCATTGTTAAAACATCTAAACAACTGCTGAATGCTGATTATGCCCATAACGAGATGGGGAATTCCAGTTCTGATGAGCCATTTTTTTTTGCAACTCTTCCAAATGAGTTAATATGATGCCAATTTTCTATGTTCTTGGTGCGTTCATGATTGCAAGCATTTGGCTGTGATAGTAGAGCTCTTTTAAGCAAATGCACCACACTTTAGAAAAGTTTTGCTTTTCTTGATATTTTAGCATTCTAAATATGTGATCTGTCAATTCTGGATCTTTCTTTTTGCACAGATATCATGGCTTCTGTCTTCACCAAGCATACCGAAGCTGCCATCAGTTCTTATTGCAGGCTGAGAGGTGTCTTATCAACATCTGCTGTAAACCATGCCAACAAGATTTCTCTATTAATTTTAACATTTTTCGTATAGGTACCTAAATCCCTTCGTTGTGTAACCAGAGCTCTGTTAACTGAACTAGCTGGGTGGTGGAATAATTTTTTTTGAGAAAAAGCTTGTTGTTGGTGCTGCGTCTCTATCAGTTTGGCTGTCGAACCAATTTTTTGGTCCTCTGATGTGCTGGATGCTAGCAGCATTTCATGACACTTCTCGACACTTCGTCCCATTAAATCATTATGCCATCACCGTTACATCTGGCACTTCTGTGTGAAAGTTATCAAGCCTAACATAACAGTTTGAAATCCTTTTATCCAATCTTGTGAACTTATTTCATTAAGACAGTGTTTGATAGAAAAAATATTATCCATGGATAAATGTACGGGATAGAGTCTATCCCCTATCTATCCTAAGGTAGTGTTTGATAGAAAAAATATTATCCATGGATAAGTGTACGGGATAGAGTTTGTCCCCTGGCTATCCTAGGGATATCCCTTGACTATCCCATTGATCATGTCAAATGCAAAAAGGTAAATCCATATGATAATTATTTTTACTTTTATTTGGAGGGATAACCAGCTATTCCTGCATTCTCTAAGGAATAAATTAAGGGGATATCCCATGGTTAACCATGGATTATCCCTTGGTTAACTTTATTCCCAACTATCCCTTATAGTTATGGCTTTTGGGAATAAGAGGGGATATCCAGGGGATATCCCCTCTTATCCCTATTTCAAACACTACCCAAGGATGTCCCTTGGCTATCCCTAAGGATATCCCTTGATCATATCAAATGCAAAATGGTAAATCCATGGGATAACTTTTTTTACTCTTATTTGGAGGGATAACCAGCTATTCCTGCATTTTTAGGTAGTGTTTGTGTTTGAAATAGGGGATAAGAGGGGATATCTCCTGGATATTCCCTCTTATTCCCAAAAGCTATAACTATAAGGGATAGTTGGGAATAAAGTTAACCAAAGGGATAATCTATGGTTAACCATGGGATATCCCCTCAATTTTTTCCTAGGAAATGCAGGAATAGCTGATTATCCCTTCAAATAAGAGTAAAAAAGAGTTATCCTATGGATTTATTTTTGCATTTGATATGATCAATGGGATAGCCAAGGGATAAATTCTATCCCGTACACTTATCCATGGATAATATTTTTTCTATCAAATACTGGAATAAATTGAGGGGATATCCTATGGTTAACCATGGATTATCCCTTTGGTTAACTTTATTCCCAGCTATCCCTTATAGTTATGGCTTTTGGGATAAGAGGGGATATCCCCTCTTATCCCCTATTTCAAACACTACCTAAATTAAGCATATTTTTGACCCTGTGGCAATTTTTCTTGTAAGACAAGCAAATTTTATAGCAAATTCAGTAAAATAAAATTCTTATGGGCTGATATTGACGGCCACCATTCTGCATTTTGCTGTGGAGCATGAGCAATGCCTCTGTTTGTCAAAGCGGACACTGATGATGATGAATATGAATTGCAAGAGATATATGTGCAGGTATACAATGGTGAGCTATGGAAACAATAGTTTTTTTTTTTTTTTTTTTCTTCTTCTGGCGATTGTTAATCTAAACATCTTACTATTTCCTGCCCCCTTTTTTTTTCCTTCAAATATAAAGTATAACAGGTTTAAGGATTAGCAACATTATATTTTATCATCCCAGAAGCAAACAAGGATGCCATTCCAACTGAGGGATTTGTTCCTCTGCTTGTAATAGGCATTGAATTATCCACATGAGATTATGTAGCAATAAGAATTCCTATCAAAATAATCATGAAAGGATAAAAGTTTTTACTTGATGGTCCTTATTTGATTGCGAAAGAATAATAATGAAGTGGTCAAAGAGATAATGTTTTGTGCGGATAGGATTCGCTTATAAATAGAGAATGAAATCGATTATTTTTTATAACTAAGAAAAATACGCGATTCTCTTCATGCGTGGGAAGAGATCTACCATCCTTTATCATCGCTTGAGGTGACACAACAAAGCCAATGAAGAGTGGATTGTCCTCTTTCTAACCTTGGAGCATAGCACGCATTCGACCAGCCCCAAGTCGTGTGGAGATGCGGAAGCGAGATGATATCCCTGCTGAAATTTCTGCAGCAGAATTTTAGATCTTGATCTTGGTAATCTTCTCAGATTGATTAGCAACTAGGATTTTCCTTGGTTTCTTGCGCCCCAAGATTGTAAGAGAGGGTCGTGGCCTCTCTTCTTCCTCACGTGAACCTTCAGATCTGATCCAAAAAATCAAGAGACGTTGCCCAAGAAGAAGGTGCTGCTAGGGTTTCTTCCTTCTCCTTCTTTGAGAGAGGCGGTTCCAAGAAGATGGCTAGGACAGAGATGGCAGCAATAAAACCCTAGAAATCTAGGGTATCTATACGTGAAAAAGAGAGAAAGACGTGGATAAGAGAGAAAATGAGAGGGATAGCTTATTCTAGGAAGAAAAGGGTTTCTTTTTCCATTTATCTCTAATCATCATCGTTACATGATTATATATAACACCAAAATAAAACCAGCACCACACATGAATCGGTGCCTTATTATATGGATAATAAACCCTAAAAAACTCCCTTGGATCAACCCACACCTTGGGCCCAAACCCAGCCCAATGATAGACTAGCCCCCTCAAGACCCAACAACCTAGGCCTTAACCATGTGGAGCCTACAAACCTCCACCTTATGATTTAAGCTTTGGAGTACCACACCAGACTCTACAACCAAGAATCTTATTCCTATGTTCCTTTATAATTTCAATAATCCGGATCCTACGTTCTTTTATATTTTCTATCATCGCATGAGGCAACAAAAAGCCAAGAATCCATCTTATATTCTTTTATATTTTCACCAGCATATGGGAAACATCATTGACAGGGAAACGTGAGAAGAGTATTTTGAAGGCTCGTTGGTGTGTTTCAGCTGTTTTCAGCAAGGAGTTGCAGCGTAAACATCCACAGACGGCAGATCATTTGCATGCTATTATAGTACGTGACACAGTAGGTGCAACTATAAAACTACTTTAATTATCTGAAGATGACCTGGTTCATAGCACAGCACCAGTATACGTTGAATGCAGAACAATACGTACAGCAGTGAAATGGTAAATAAAAAAGTTGGCAGAACCCTTTTCATTGTAGGAGACTGGTAGTGCTATGAGATTTTCAAATGGTTGCTCAATCCATGGATAAAGCCATTAAGAATGGGCACGGATAAAGGATGCAGGTATATATTGTCGTGTCCTTTTGATACCGTGTGCATATGTTCTTTTGTTTTTGGCTTTGTCTGTTGGATTTAGCCTTTTCTTTTTCTTGGTTTATTCGTGAAGATTTGAAAACAGCTGACGTAAATCCTAACTAAGCAAGGTATCATTATAAAAATAATTTGGCTTTGGCTTCCATAAAAATAATAAATGGGCAATTTAATGAGATCATTTCCAAGGTTGGCAGCAAAGATAAAAGGGGCCGGAACTGTAGCAGATTGGCTAACGAAAGAGCGAGGATTGTAGCTTTAATTTGGAGGATTCCTCCACTTGGTGTTCGCATTTCGATCGCAACCACTATGACAACATATATATCATCTTTATCTGGCTCAATGAGCATCTGAAATGGGGACGCAACACCAAGTCTAAGAGCAACTTTAGACCAAAAAAGAAGAAAAAAAAAAAAAAAAAGTCAGCTTCTTTGATTACCATGACGTTGGCCACTATACAAAGGCCAGTCGAGTCACCAGAGGTTGCTAGCAAAGTGCGTTTAGATGGGCGTCTTTCATCCGGAGGAGCATCTTTGGTCATGCAAAAGGCGGCTTTAGTTTCCTTTTCCCTGGACACTTGAATAATTACGCAATCACCAAAGTAATGCTGCTGTAGCTCCTGAACCTAATGGCCAACCAAAAAGGAGGGCTGGAAACAAAACGTATCATAGCAGGCGGAACGTCATGTCTAGTAGCTTATTTTTACATGCAAAAAGGAACGACTTTGATCTCTTTCGTCCTTGTGCGCTTCAAATAATTACTGGTCCTTTGATGGATGGATGTGGTCCAATAGTTGAAAGACGAGCTCAACGGCCAAAGTCTTTTTTTTTTTTTTAATTACATAAAAGGGGAGGGGGAGGGCTTTGCCAACCCATTCCATACGGTCTCGTTCTCCATATGTTTCGTGTATGATGCAAAATTTACGCAGCCATTTCATACAAAGACGAGTTGGTCAATTTGGCCCCACTCAAGTGGGACAGTTAGAACAGAAAAGTAAGAGTTAGAAACAAAAAAGTAAGATAGACCTTAGTCCCTCCAACATCGGCATTTCAAAATGCAGAGATTATTCGAGTCAGCACGATGGCCTCATTCCTCGAACCTGCAATGCCTTAATGGCATGAAGAAGCCCCGATCACTGAGCTATCGCCTGAGCGGTCTTCAGTCTGTTCCTTTATCGAAGCTTAATAAAAGTTATTTGCCGCCTCTAGTCGTTTGCCTCTTAGTTATTTCCCATCCTTTGGAAAGTTTTTTTTCTCCTTTTTTAACTTGAACATACGCTACTAATTATATATATATATATATAATTTTAATTATATTTAAATATAATTGAACCTAAATTTAATCTTCTTTTTATTTTTAGATTTAATAAATAAAAATAATTAAGAAAAATTATTATAATTTTTTTTGTAATATTTTTAGCAATGCAAATTGTGACATTCTATTTTGATCAATTCCTTGGTTTTGTATTTTTTTCATTTTTTATGTCACTCATCAAAAAAGAATTTTGAATCGTGTATCTTAATTATTAAAGTATTCAGCAATAATTTTTCTTTAAAAATACTACAAAAGGATGAAAAACTGTATTCAAAATACATTATTAAATCATACTTGAAAGTTGCCATCAAATCGAATTTGTAAATTTTTGTTTCAACACAATAAATACCGGTTTATTTTAGGAGAGATATCAAATTCTTCTTTACATAATAATATAATTTAATTAGAGCTGATAATTGGTGTGGCATTAAAGAACAGATAAACGATTATCATCGATTGCATTCTTTGTGAGATACAAAGTACAGAATCAATGATAGGTTTTTATCATAGCTATCCTTTTATTCTAAAACATGCATCCAAATTGAGCGTCCCTTCGTCTACATGGCACTCTCTTCAAAACGGCTATGTCCTTGCATTCCATATTATTGAAAGGTGATAATTTAGAGGACAAATCATTGTCATTCCAAAGATTATGCGTCAGCGTCACCATAGCGGCAAGACATTATGTAAAGCGACAGCCAAGCTTACGACCCACATCTTTTTCTCAAGGAAGAGCAAAGTCAAGGACCAATAAGTTCATAGATTTTGCGAGATCGCACTTAATAGAACTCCTTTTGTCTCAATAATTCCATTTGAGAGACCCACCTGTGATCTTTTAGTCTTGTCATCTGCAATTAATCAATAAGGTCCTTTTCTAAATTGGTGGTTGCTAAGCAAGAAACCTCACCCATGATTATGCTTCAAATGAACTCTCCTATTTGTTATGGCCCCATAACGGATGGTGAGGGGAAAAATCCTCTATTTAATAATCAAACTTGTCATTCTTATCATGCTAATCAATTGATAGGACAAGAAAACCAATTATATATGCCCATGGTTCTGTTCTTTTGAGCGCAATTTGAAAAATATTTAGTGGGGGCCTTTGCTTTGAATGATAAGGTTGACATTGTTCTCCAAGAGAGGGAACATAATAGAGGTAGGTGGAATGATAAGCTTGCTTTTTTTCCTCTGTCATCATTAGGATTCTAGGTGTGTGGGTGGTCCAAAATCTATCAGCATGGTAGTTAGCCGTGTGGGCAAATCCTGCATGGAATAAATATGTCTCCCCTTCCATTTATCCTGTCATCCTTTGTCATGTCAAATTATATGATCACCATAATAAAGTTGTTAATATGTATGTAAGATTGAGTTAAGCAGTACCAGTTGCCATTGGGTTCAGCTGGACCAGTTGCCTACTGCTGTCTTCCTCTCCCACTCTTAATGTTGAGTCTTTGCTAACAGCTGTAGCCATATAATGACTTGGAAGCTAAAGAAGAAAGCGAGCTGTGCAGTACTGTGCGATTGCTGTGATCGACTTGAGTTCCAAAAGCTTAATAAAATAGTAACTCGATTCAGACTTTGGCTACCCCACATGGTTGACTGGATTAAATGAGTTAACCGGCTGGATCATACAATTAAATATATCTTATTTTTATATGCATAAGTTTGATATGTTGCATGCATGCATGATAGTTATCACTGCATTCTTGGAAAATAACTGGTATTACTGCATTTCATGTTGGTGCTAAACTAAAATCCATTTCCAGACCCTAATTAACCAATTGAATTTACAAAGCAAACAACTTGAAGCTCAAGGACTTTCAAGTTATATAGTTTGGATTCACTAAATAGAGGAATCAAGTAGAATTGAGCATACTATGAAGGGGTTTATTTGGATTTTTTGGAAGGCAAGAAAGAGGGTGAAGAGAGAGGATGGAAGGATAAAGTAGGGTTTCACGCTCCTCTCGTTTGAGAATGAGAGAAAGAAAGTAATATAGAATCAAAAATTATAATTATTCTCTTCCTTTTTTTTCTTAAATTAAAAGATAAAGAAATATGATCTTTTAAAAAGAAACATAAAGGGATGAATAAGCATGATTCCTCTCTCTCTCTTTCCTCTCCCTCCAAGTCCTGTACAAGAGCTTTTTATATTTCTTCTCTCTTTTCCTCTCCTCCTCTTCATTCTTCTCCATTCAAACAAACACTACGTGTACATATAACAAATGAATAATAATGGGTGTATTCTAAAATAATTTAGATAATTGTCTTTGCAATTTTTTCACTCTGTAGCAACATTAGAGTAGTATGTACCAAAGATTTTACCAACTTAGTAAATATTTAATTTAGGCACTTATCCATCTATATTTATACATTGAAAGCAGCTAAATCAAAACTCATTATCCAAATCAGTAGCCAATTAAAATTAATCATTGGCATGGATTAGTTCTTGTCATGATTAGTTGTGGAACAAGTCTAATTTATCAATCTGAGTTCGACTTTGCGTTATATTGAATAAAGCCTTACATTGTAACAACTTAAGATCTTATCCTCTTCCTAAAAAAAGTTAGCTGGAATATATTATTTAAGCTTCTTGATCTTATATAAGTACCCAAAATCTCTCCAGTGCATAGTCGATATGTGATTAAACGTTCATCAGAATGAACTTTTATATATTCTCTTTTTCTTTCCATTCAAGTCCTGATGTCTTTAGGCTAAGAATTCATATCCAAATTCAATCAAATTCAATAAAACATATAGACTCCATTGCAATGTTTTCTATTCCATATGGTTTATGTTTTGGGTCCACTCTGATTTATTTATTGCAGCTCAAAATCTCACTTAAAAAAGCTAAAATAAAAGGTTATTATTTTATAAGTACTCGGAACCTCTTTATATATAGTCAATGTGGGAATAAGCACTCACCAGCATGAGCTCTCATATACTCCTTGGTGCTCTCCATATTGGGTTTGGTCCACTCACCACCTAATGCTGTGCTAGGGTAAAAGAGCAGGGTTATAGCTCATAAAAGGCTTGAAGGATTGCCCCACTCTGGCGCAACCCATTTACGTGTTCACAATTTTTTCTTGTAAGAAACACTTGCATATTTCTTATGAATCCCTTGTATATTTTCTTGTTTATAATGTCTGCATGAGAAATTTGAAAATAATAATATACTATATTTAATATTATATGACACAATATTTCATATCATGGCATCAATCGGGTTTCAAATGATTTATGGATTTATACATAAGTTTCATGTTGCAGCATAGTATGATTCGAGTTTTAAATATATGTGAGAATCTATGCAAGTGGTTATTTAATTTCATATTAGTTATACATTACAAAGATTCTAGGCATTATAGGATAACGTAATTCAAACAATATTTTTTGGCTAGCTTTTTTCAAATGAAATTTTATGTTGTTGCAAATGGTATTAGAGCAACCTAATGTGTGATCCATGTGGACTATGTACTACAAACGGACTCTATGTATTTATATTTGGATTTAAATATGAATTGAAATATAGATGCTTAGCCTAATAAGGACATCGGAGCTTGGATGGGAGAGATTATAACAGTCTGATCCTTTTGGGTTCTTATACAGAATTAAGATGCTCAAATATTAATTTTTTGTTAGCTTTATATATGTTTGTGTGTATACATGGATGCATGCACGCATGTATATGTGTTTGTGTAATACATAGAGTACATAGACCCATTACGTGTACTCTATCAAACCTGGTTTTTAAATTTGACGCAAGTCACAGCTGGTTTGGGTCCCTGCCAAGCTCTCAACGTGGTCAGTTTTCGTAGGTACGCCAATTTCAACGGCGATCTTTGAACAGGCGGCGATTACGTGCAAGTATCATGCGAACCGCTGTGCTCCCCGCTTCGTTTCCTTCCAAGGCCAAAGAAATAGTGGGGCCCCTGCGGCACAAATAATTACAAGTGTTACTTAGGTGCATCCTTTTTATCCTGCCAAGCAAATAATTACAAAGCCTAGACGACATCATGACATCACCGATGCCTTATCCTCTTGCGAGGTAACTATTTAACAAGATTGTCTTAGAAGGAACACTTCATTTGAGCACTGCTTTCTACTGCGGCCGTAGTGGAAAAATGCCAGAGGGTGGCAGAATCCAATTCCATTTCCCAGCATTCAACCACCCACTTTCCTTTGGTTTTTCAAACGTATTTACTCTGTTACTCGTTGAAAGCGTGCCCACCTCCTCTTTGTGCTCCCTGTAGCAGCCCCAAACCTCACCGTCACACCAGAAAGATGAAAAGCTCGGCAAAACCTCACATTCCGGTCCCTACACAGACTTTTCATATATTTAGAAGTTACTCACAACCGAACCATCCAATGATCCAAGGTCCCAAGTCCATTGAGAGATTTACCTCCGGTTGGTTGGTTGCTTGCTTGTTTGGATTCCTTTATTGGCCTACAAGCTAGCTTGGGATTCTTCGCATAGCATAGGGAAAAAAATGCAGTTGCTTGCTGAGAGGTGGTGAAGGAATCCCAACGTCTGTTTCTGAATTGTTTATGTCCGGATGGATATTGTTTACATGCTTGAAATGCTACTATAATTACCAGAGCATGCATTGGAAGGGAGGGATTTCTTTCAGAGGTCATCATCTGACTGCCTCTTATATAAGTCTTCATATGAACATTGGTTGTTTCTGAGACCAGAGCATGAAGACATAGGAAAGGCTTTGCTTGCAGCGCTGGGTTAAGCTTGAGGAATAGCTCTTAGGTAAATCTGTTCTGCTTAACCTCTAGCATTGCAAGAGGATTTTGCTTTACTTCCATCATTATATGGGGTTTAGGTTGCTAGAATTCAACAAGGTTTGAGGAGTGCCACAGGCAGTGACTACATTTGAGTTCTGTTCCTGTTTTTCGTTGTGATATTTTTGGTTTTCTTTTTGTGTGGGAAGAGAGGCCTCTCTAGGTTGAAAGTATGCATGCTCTGGAAAGTGGAGTTTTCATGAGGATAGCAAGTTTCTGATTCTTATTTTTCTTTCACCATCGGTGGATTCATCTCGAGACCTCCATGAAGCAATTCAAAGCCACAGGTCCAGCCAACCAGACCCACTGAAGGTAATTCATTCTGTTTCAAGCTTTCAATTCTTTGAAATTTAACACTTTAATCAACGTTTTATAAAATTTCTTCCCTACGGTCATTTCGCTTTGCTGTTGCTTGATAATACTTGTATTAGAACTGTTCCTGTCCTTTTTATCTTTCTCTGTTTTGTTAATCAACGTGGGAGATGGTAAAGTTTGCTAATTATTCATGAATAAAAGGAAGGAGAAATGTTAGCCTCACCTTTTCTTTTCATCATGTTGACTAAATGTATTAACGTAGGAAGGCTCTGTTTTGACTTCTTTTGGATGCCACTTACAGCTGACTCCAAAACTCTCAGCACAAATCACACTCCATGCATTCCTCCTCTGGGCCTCCATTGGTTTCTTGATGCCTGTTGGAATAATCATAATTAGGATGTCCAACAGAGTTGAATGTGGCAAAAGGCTCAAGGTTCTCTTTTACTCCCATGTCATTGTGCAGGTAAGCTCAATCACAAGTTATGTTATATATATACCCATAGCATTTGCAACGTTACGCACAGAAGAATATTTAATCTACCTACTGGATGGTATACTCTGGTCTGTTTCTGGCCAACAACATTTTTGCTTCCAATCTCATAATTTTGAGCAACTTGAAACATCAGAAGGCATTTAAAAAAAATATCAATTAATTTTGCTCCACCGAGTCTTCCCATAATATTTTGTCGTGTAACCTTTCACACTAATAACTATCTCTCTCCTTTTTTTTAAAAAAAATTGATTTCGAGCTACAGATGACAGCTGTCCTGCTTGCCACTGGTGGGGCAGTTCTGTCTATAATTAACTTTGGAAATTCCTTCAACAATACTCATCAGAGGGCGGGGTTGGCACTCTATGCGTTGATCTGGATTCAACCTTTGATTGGCTTTCTCAGGCCTCACAGGTATGTAATGCATTTTTATGTTAGCTTTTTATTATTATATTTTTTTAATTGAGAGTTAGTATGCATGGAGTGTTCATTTATTGTTTTTCTCAGAGGAGTGAAAGAAAGGAGCATATGGTACTTTGTGCATTGGCTACTTGGAATTGGAATCACTATATTGGGGATCATAAACATTTACATTGGCCTGCATACCTACCACGAGAGGACCTCCAGAAGTGTGAGGTTGTGGACAGTGCTCTTCACGGCAGAGGTGGTTGTCATTGCTTTCATCTATCTTTTCCAAGACAGGTGGGATTATACGATGAAGCAGGGGTGATCCTAGGCGACGAGACGGTCAGACCCACTGACCATATAACATCTCCAAGTACCCGTCGGAAAGAGTGAGCATCTCTGTTTCAGTAGTGGAAATTAAGCCGAGGTTCCATGGGTGATGGGCCTGCCTTCATGAGCTCGTGGACTATATCCTAGCCATGGCAATGGCTCATACTCTTTTGTCCTTCGGTCCGGTGCATTCTTTTACCAAAGTGTTGCGCGTATTTTGGCAACCATCATGACCGAATGGAAGCATTGGAGTTAGAGAAGGATCTTATATTTGAGGAGTATATATAGATGGGGCTTCGTGCTTAGAAAGCGTTTGAGCTGCAGTCAACTGCTCAGAATTGAGAATCATTATGCAAATATAAATTTAGGCATCTGTGCATATTGATCAAAGCAGGATTAGTTGCAACTTGCAACTCAATCCTTTTCCATTTTGTAATTCTAAGGTTTATTTATCTTTTGGAACGTATTGAAACATGTTTATGTCCGAAAATGCAAACAAAAAAAAAGAAAAAGAATGTTGAGGGCAATGAGTTAGCTATCGCCTGGATCTCATGAACTATCATGAACTTCTTCCTTGATAGGATAGTTCATGGATGACACCCTGCTTGACAGATGAAAGTATGGTTGAGACAACAAGTTGATGCGGTGGGGACTGATGACGCCAAGCCACCTTCCTCAAACGTCGGGGAAGACGGACGTCCTTCACCTCGAAGTCCTGCAAGAAAAGTCCCCGGAGACCGGTGCGCCGGGGGGACCCTCCGACGATCAAGTCAGTCGCTTGGGCTCAGACAAAGAACCGCTCCAGCGAAGAGGAGCTGAGGCGGTTAGGGTTTTTACTGGGAGGAAGAAAGCTCAAAAAACCAGAGTTCAGAGAGCCCACTTACAGCGTGAGCACGTGCCTTTTATACCTGCCCGAATACCCTAACTTGCGGCTTTGGAAGATCTCCATCGTACCGTTGCTGCGTGTGATGCCATACGTGTCCGGTAGTTGTGTAGACGTTCAGTGTACGTCGCCGGTTGATATGACTGGGCACTATTGCTAGAGGTAGCGAATCGTACGCTGTGGCGAGGCATGGTGATGCACAGGGACATGCAACGCGCCAAACACCGTTATGAGGCATGGCCCTCCGTAACAGGGCATAATCACAGGAGTACCGAATCGTACGCTGTAGCGAGGCATGGTGATGCACAGGGACATGCAACGCGCCAAACACCGTTATGAGGCATGGCCCTCCGTAACGGGGCACAATCACGGGAGTACCGAATCGTACGCTGTGGCGAGGTATGACCATGCGCTGAAAACCATGTGTGAGCACCGTGTGACCTGATAGTTATTGTTTTCCTTGGCAGTTGAGTCGCATGCTAATCACTGATGACCCCACCCAGCGACCCCGAGGGGGTCCCGGGGGTGGGGGATGCGGACGCACCCCGACTCCGAGGGGGTACCGGGGGTGGGGGAATGATAGTGCACCCTAAGACCGGTGGGGGCCTCGAGGTTAAGAAATGATGACCCCACCCCCTGACCCGAAGGGTACCGGGGGTAGGGGAATGACAGTGCACCCAGAGACCGGTGAGGGCCTCGGGGTTAAGAAATGATGACCCCACCCCCCGACCCGAAGGGGTACCGGGGGTGGGGAATGACAGTGCACCCCGAGACCGGTGGGGGCCTCGGGGTTAAGAAATGATGACCCCACCCCCCGACCCGAGGGGGTACCGGGGGTGGGGGAATGACAGTGCACCCCGAGACCGGTGGGGGCCTCGGGGTGAAGAAATGATGACCCCACCCCCCGACCCGAAGGGGTACCGGAGGTGGGGGGATGACAGTGCACCCCGAGGCCCACCGGAGGTGGGGGATGACAGTGCACCCCGAGACCGGTGGGGGCCTCGGGGTTAAGAAATGATGACCCCACCCCCCGACCCGAAGGGGTACCGGGGGTGGGGGAATGACAGTGCACCCCGAGACCGGTGGGGCCTCGGGGTTAAGAAATGATGACCCCACCCCCGACCCAAAGGGATACCGAGGGTGGGGGAATGACAGTGCACCCCGAGACCGGTGCGGGCCTCGGGGTTAAGAAATGATGACCCCACCCCCGACCCGAGGGGGTACCGGGGGTGGGGAATGACAGTGCACCCCGAGACCGGTGGGGGCCTCGGGGTTAAGAAATGATGACCCCACCCCCGACCCGAAGGGGTACCGGGGGTGGGGGATGACAGTGCACCCCGAGACAGGTGGGGGCCTCGGGGTTAAGAAATGATGACCCCACCCCCCAACCTGAAGGGGTACCGGGGGTGGGGAATGACAGTGCACCCCGAGACCGGTGGGGGCCTTAGAGTTAAGAAATGATGACCCCACCCCTCGACCCGAAGGGGTACCGGGGGTGGGGGGATGACAGTGCACCCCGAGACCAGTGGGGGCCTCGGGGTTAAGAAATGATGACCCCACCCCCCGACCAGAAGGGGTACCGGGGGTGGAGGAATGACAGTGCACCCCGAGACCGGTGGGGGCCTCGGGGTTAAGAAATGATGACCCCACCCCCCGACCCGAGGGGGTACCGGGGGTGGGGAATGACAGTGCACCATGAGACCGGTGGGGCCTCGGGGTTAAGAAATGATGACCCCACCCCCTGACCCTGAGGGGGTACCAGGGGTGGGGGGATGACAGTGCACCCCGAGACCGGTGGGGGCCTCGGGGTTAAGAAATGATGACCCCACCCCCGACCCCGAGGGGGTACCGGGGGTGGGGGGATGACAGTGCACCCCGAGACCGGTGGGGGCCTCGGGGTTAAGAAATGATGACCCCACCCCCGACCCCGAGGGGGTACCGGGGGTGGGGGAATGATAGTGCACCCCGAGACCGGTGGGGCCTCGGGGTTAAGAAATGATGATCCCACCCCCCGACCCCGAGGGGGTACCGGGGGTGGGGGAATGACAGTAGCTACCGTTACCTTTTCTGATGACGCTGGGATCAGTCATATCAGATGCCCCCTCGCCCCTAGGGCGAAGCGGGTCCCACCGCTGAGGCTCAAGGGGCGTTCTCCACGTGGCTGATCCCATCCTCGCCTTTTATGCGGACGGTGCGGGGAATGTAAGGAGGCGGCCTTCCGTACACTGTGCCAGCCACGATCACCCTCGAGAATGAGGACTGGCTCTTCGGAGTCCGCGCAAAAAGGCGTATCATCATTTCCTCTCATTACGGCGACGTCAGCGGGTCCCACCACTGGCTGGGGGCATGCCGCACCACGCGTTGGGGCGTTCCTCGAGGCGAGCCAGCGTATGGCAAAGAGCCGCGTGGCCGACGAGACATGGCGGGACGTTTTGAAAACCCAATAAAGCTAGGTGAGGGGGGGTGAACTGATGCCACACCGCCTTTGCCATCGTCTTCTTCCTTACTTGCTCTCCAATTTCTCCTGCGACCTGCGAGCCTGCGCCCGGTTTTCTTTGCCCTCCCAGGTTAGCTTCTTCTGTCTTATTCATGAGTTCCCCCTCCTGGACCTCGGAGGACGGTTCTGAGGACCGTCCTCCCTCCGTGAGGCGCCATATCTCTCCCACTCCTTCTCCCCCATTTGAGTGGTCCTCTGATTCAGAGGACCACATCCCTTTGGCCCGGCGACAGGCCACTGGTGGAGCCCCATCGAGGGGCCACCGGCTGAGGGCCGGGACCTCCTCGAGGGCGGAGGAGTCCCCAGAGGGGACGGCCTCCTCAATGAAGCGGTCGGACCTGGAAAGGATCCGGGCCCGCTACAGATCCCTCGGGAGATCGAATTATTCTCGCCAACCCCTGACGACCGGGTCATCTCCTCCCGACCCGGTCGGGTAGCTCTCTACGAGATCTGCCTACAGGCAGGTCTTCGTCCCCCTTTTCACCCTTTTTTTGTCAACCTCCTCGACTTTTACTCCTTGACCCCCTCCCAGCTAGTCCTGAATTCTTGTCGTGTAATTAGTGCTTTCATCATTCTCTGTCACCGTCTAGGTATCACCCCTAGGATTAGCTTATTTCGTAACTTCTATTCCCTCCGAGCCCAAAAAGGGTGGTGGCTATTCCAGCCCCGACCCAATAGGGTTCTGAAGCTCCTTCTACCTTCCTCGATCAAGGGGTGGAAACCCCGCTTCTTCTTCGCTAACGTCAATCAAGTCCGGCCCCGGTGGGGAGACCCCGACCTCCGAGGGAACGCCGTGGCTATTCAGCCTGGGGACCGGGAGGCGCTGGGGTTGCTGTTGGCCAGCGAAATTCCCCGATACACCTTGCTGTTATCGGAGGACAATCTGGAGTCGGCGGGCCTCATCTCTCACCGGGGTAAGCCTTCTCCACACTTAGTCAAAAATTCTGCCCCTTTGCTTCCCTTCTTTTTTCTCTTTTTTTTTTTTTTTAACTGCTCTAAAAATACAACTTGTGCCACGCAGCGATGAAGATTCCGGCCGCAAAGTTGCTTAGAGCCGCCTCCAAGAAAAGGGCCCGGGAAGGACCATCTAGGGGGCAGCAGGCCCCGGCCCCAAAACGCCCGGTAGTCCGGGCCTCTCCCCCGGCGCCAGTTTCTCCACCCCCGGCTCCGCAACACGTCCCGGCCATCCTGGAGGTCGACCTCACTGTCGATACCCCCCGAAGGTGGGAGCAACAGCGGAAGCCACCGCCGAAGAGCTAGTAGCGGGGGAGTTCATACCAACCGAAGAGATCCCGGCCCCCGGGGGATCGGCTCCACCAGATGCCGCCAGGGACTGGGATGAGGGACCATCCGGCCCCGCGAGTCCACTCCCCGAGGGGCCGCTTAGGAGCGGCCCACGCATAGAACCGGGGACATCTGAGACGGCGGAGGGAGGCAAAGGCGCATCCAGGCCGCCCCGAGACTCCCTGGACGACGGTCGTTGGGCTGAGCGGGTCCTGGGTCCAGTTTTTGACCCCAGGATCATTGAGGACCTCACTCATCAGAGGGCGGGTGCGTTCTTCCGGGACTCCTACGCCGCCGTCGTCAGGGTAAGCAATCTTCTTGCTTCTTACCCTTTATTATGTATATATTTTATTGTGTTGACCTGGGGCTTACGCGTGCAGATCGCGCACTCCCTGAAGGCGGCCAGGAGGTAATCCATGGGGGAAAAGACCTTCTGCAGGAGATGCAGAAGGAGACTGAGGAGGCCCAGCACCGTGCAGAGGCGGCAGAGAAGGCGCTGGAGGCGGCCAAAGACACCTGTGCGAGCGAGGTGAGGGCCGCGAGAGCTGGGCGGAGATCGAAGCCAACCGCGCACGCGCAGCGCTCTCTCAGATGATGGAGGCTGAGAGCGCTGTCATGGCCAGAGATATTCATATCTCTGAGTTGACCTCAGCTCTCCGGGAGGCCGAGGATCGGGCGGCCGCGGCGGCGGAAGAGGCAAGAGCGGCGAGGGAGGAGACTTGCCGGTGCGAGGAGGAGGTAAGCCGCGCTCGGGAGGCTGAAAGGATCGCGGCGGAGGCCCTTGCCGCAGAAAAGACCCGAGCCGCTGGGCTCGTAGAGGAATACAAGGCGTCTGGGCGTTTTGCAGACGACCTGGCCGAAGCTCGGCCACTGTATTTCTTGATGGGTTCCAGCACGGCAAGGAGAAGGTGGCCAGAGATCTGAATTTCCCCCGGGCCTTGGAGGTCGAACTGGAGCGGTTGTCAGACTTGGCCCCTTCTGACGACGAGCCCGCACCGGCAGAGCCGTGAGCTCGCGCTTGTGACTTTGTTTTTTCTCTTTTTTTTTGTAAGCCCGACAACGTCGGCATTTTGTAGTCCTTTTCAGTTAATGAGAATACTTTTTCAAAATGATTTCTGAGTTGTCGTTGACTTCATCGATTGATAAGTAGCCTCATGACTTCATTAATTCTGATAGTTCCGGGGGACACCTCCCCAGCCGCTTGAACCTGAAAGTTAGAGCTAGGTACGGTTGGATTGCAGGAGCAAAAACGCCCCCGGTCAGAGATTAGGCAGGTAGGCCCCTCGGGGCTATCAGCGCAGCACCCTGTCAAGCATTGGACCTTGTACTAGGTCGGTGTGTAGCTCTTGACGCTTGCGGGAATTAGCTCTCATTTAACCGGTAGGACTTTGCGCCGCTGGGTGTCGGCTCCTGGTCGTGAAGAGCTATTGGTGCACCGCTCCGCCAGCAGCTCACTGGGCTTTGTGCCTGGCTAGTGCAGGGCTTTGAGTGCCGGCGGGGCGCCGGGCTTTTGTTGTTGAGAGCCAGTGGCACACTGCTCTGCCAGTGGTACACTGGGCTTTGTGCCTGGCTAGTGCAGGGCTTTGAGTGCCGACGGGGCGCCGGGCTTTTGTTGTTGAGAGCCAGTGGCACACTGCTCTGCCAGTGGTACACTGGGCTTTGTGCCTGGCTAGTGCAGGGCTTTGAGTGCCGGCGGGGCGCCGGCTTTTGTTGTTGAGAGCCAGTGGCACACTGCTCTGCCAGTGGTACACTGGGCTTTGTGCCTGGCTAGTGCAGGGCTTTGAGTGCCGGCGGGGCGCCGGGCTTTCCTGCGAGCCGACGAGGCGTCGGGCTTTTCTGTGAAAATTTAGATAGCTAAATTGACTCTCGTTAATATTGAACAAGGGGTGAAAACCCAAGCAACACAGGGATGTTGCTTAATCATGAAAGAAGAAATACATTACTGATAATACCAACGGAGGTTATCCGCATTCCACGTCCTAGGGAGTGGCGTCCCGTCAAGTTCTTCAATTTTATAAGCTCCGTGGCGGAGCGTCTCGGTGATCCGGTAAGGCCCCTCCCAGTTAGGGGCTAGCTTGCCTCCCTCAGTTGGCTTTGAGACCTCAGCCCGTCGGAGGACTAGATCTCCTGGTAGGAACGTCCGGGGGCACACGTGCGTTGTAGTATTTCGCGGCCCGTTGCCGGTAGGCTGCCATTCGAAGCCGCGCCCTGTCCCGCACTTCCTCCACCAGGTCGAGGTTGGCTCGCAGTTGGTCAGGGTTACCTTCTTCACTATAAGCCTCCACCCGGGGGCTGGGTGCTCCGATCTCCACAGGGATAACAGCTTCAGAGCCAAAGACCAAGCTGAACGGCGTTTCGCCAGTGGGGGCTCGAGGCGTTGTATGATAGGCCCATAGCACGTTGGGGAGCTCCTCTACCATCGTCCCTTGCAGCCATCCAGTCGAGACTTCAGTCCCTGGAGGATGATTCGGTTGATCACTTCAGCTGCCCCGTTGGTTTGAGGATGCCCGACGGAAGTGAACCTCTGACAGATACCCAGCTCGGAGCAGAACTCCCGGAAAGGCGCGTTGTCAAACTGCCGGCCATTATCAGTGACTAGTGTGCGCGGCAGCCCAACCGACATATGATTGACTTCCAGAAGAAAGATCTCACTTTACTCTCGGTAATCTTGGCCAGAGCCTCAGCTTCAACCCACTTGGTGAAGTGATCCACCGCCACCAGGAGAAACTTCCGCTGCCCGGAGGCGGGGGAAATGGACCTAAGATATCCATGCCCCACTGGGCGAAGGGCCAAGGTGCCACCAGAGGGGTTAGGTGAGATTGGCTGTCGCTGATATTGGCATGACGTTGGCAGCTATCACACTTCTTGACAAGCTCGGCCGCATCCTCCTTCATTGTCAACCAAAAGTACCCTTGGCGCAGGGCCTTGTATGCTAGGGCTCTGCCCCCCAGGTGACTCCCGCATACACCTTCGTGGATCTCCCTAGGATATAATCTGATTCTGTTGGCCCCACACACCTAAGGACCGGGTATGAGAAGGATCTCCGATAAAGCTTCCCGTCCATCATCAAGAATCTCGGGGCCCTTCGCCTGAGCAGCTTGGCCTCAGCGGGGTCCTCCGGGAGAGTGCCGTCGGTCAAGTACCGGATGTAGGCGTCCATCCAGGAGGGCTCCTGCTCCACTGGCAACGCTTCATCCGCGGCCTCAATGCTTGGGACTTGTAGGTGCTCCACGTATGTTCTTCCCAACGTCCCGTCGACCGAAGTGGCCAAGCGGACAGCGCGTCAGCCCTGGCATTCTCCGCCCTGGGGATATAGCTGACACGGAAGTAAGAAAATGAGACGCCTGGACTGCACCTTGCTCAAGTAGCGGGACATGGTGGGTCCCTAGCCTCGTACTCCCCGGCGATTTGTCCAGAAATGAGTTGAGAGTCCGTGAAGGCCCTCAAGCGCCCCGCGCCCAGCTCCTCAGCTAGTCTCATCCCCGCCAGCAGGGCTTCGTACTCCGCCTGATTATTGGTCGCCGGGAACTGGAATCTGAGAGCATACTCCACCACGTCTCCCTCCGGGCTTGCGAGAATGAGTCCGGCTCCGCTCCCTTGAGAGTTTGCCGCTCCATCTACATGCAGGATCCAGTCCTCCACCTCCCCAGGTGAGGGGGGTCCACAGGCTCCTCCGGTCGCGCCTCCTCCACGTCCTTCTCGGTCCAGGAGCACTCGACTAGGAAATCCGCCAACACCTGGGACTTCATGGCTGACCTTGGCCGGATGGACAGGTCGAACTCGCTTAGCTTGATGGCCCATTTAGCCAGCCGGCCGGAGGTGTCGGGGCGAGACAGATAGCTCGCAGGGGCTGGTCCGTGAGCACCACGATGGGATGGGCTTGAAAGTAAGGCCGAAGGCGCTGAGTAGAGACCACCAAGGCGAAGATAATCTTCTCAGTTTTTGAATACCTGGTCTCAGCGTCATGGAGTACCTTGCTGGTGTAATAGATTGGCTTCTGGGCTCCGTCGGTATCCATGCGCACAAGCACGAGCTAACAGCCTCGGGGGAAGCGGCCAGATATAAAAAGAGCTCCTCTCCATTTTCAGGCTTGGACAGCAGCGGAGGAGTGGAGAGAAACTGCTTCAATTCTTCAAAGGAGCCCTGACACTCTTTCGTCCACTCGAAGCCGTTGATCTTGCGCAGCGCCTTGAAGAAAGGTAGGCACCTCTCCGCCGACCTTGACATGAAACGACTCAAGGCCGCCACCCTCCCCGTCAGGCGCTGCACCTCCTTCTTGCTGACCGGAGGCCGCATCTCCAGGATGGCTCTGATCTTGTCGGGGTTGGCTTCGATCCCGCGCTGGGTCACCATGAAACCCAGGAACTTGCCAGCTGCTACTCCGAAGGCGCATTTGTGGGGGTTGAGCTTCATCCGGTACCGGCGCAGATTGTTGAAAGTCTCCTCGAGGTCGGCTACATGGTCTTCTGCATTGGTACTCTTGGTCAGCATGTCATCCACATATACCTCCATGTTGCGCCCCAGCTGATCCTCAAAAACCTTGTTCATTAATCTTTGATAAGTAGCCCCGGCGTTTTTCAGTCCAAAGGGCATCACCCTGTAACAGTAGATCCCCTTCTCCGTGACAAAGGAGGTTGCTTCTTCATCTGCTGGGCTCATCTTGATTTGATTATACCCCGAGAACGCATCCATGAAACTGAGCGTCCATGCCCGGAGGTGGCGTCTACCAGCTGGTCGATTCGGGGGAGCGGGAAGCTGTCCTTGGGATACGCCTTATTGAGGTCGGTGAAATCCACGCACATTCTCCAGCTTCCACTGGCCTTGCGAACCATCACGACGTTCGCCAACCAGTCGGGGTAGCGCACCTCACGGATGTGGCCAGCCGCCAACAGCTTCCGCACCTCCTCGTCAACAGCCTTCTGCCGGTCCGGGGCAAAACTCCTTTTCTTCTGCCTGACGGGCCGGCACTCCGGTCGAATGTTGAGCTGATGTGTAATCACCTCCTCCGGGATCCCGGGCATGTCGGATGCTGACCATGCGAAGACGTCGGCGTTGGCCCGCAGAAAGGTAAGGAGCCGGTCACGAGCTTCGTCCGGAAGTAAGGCTCCAACTCGAACCGTCTGCATGGGGTCCTCCCCGAGGGGGAAAGTGAGCAGCCGCTCGGCCGGTTCCCCCCTCCTCTCCAAGTCTCGCGGGTCAAGGGCCTCGGGTGTTGGTGCAGATGGCGGTGCAGGGCTGCCTCCTGGGGACTAGGGGCCAAGTGATAGCAAAGCGCCGGTAGGCCCTGCTCTCCTCGCATCTCGCCGACCCCTCTGCTGTTGGGAACCTCACAAGGAGCCGCTTGGTGGATATGACGGCATCCAAGAGGTTGAGCCCGGGCCTCCCAAGAATCGCGTTGTACGCCAGGGGCACACGGACCACCAAAAATTTTATAAGGACAGTGCTTTGGCACGGAGCCGTTCCAGCCGTCACGGGAAGAGTAATTTCCCCTTCGACCCTCACAGAATCTCCTGTGAATCCCATCAAAGGCGTGACGACAGGTCGAAGTAGATCATGCGACAGATTCATACGAACAAAGGCATCGTAGTTTAAAACATCTACGGAGCTTCCACTGTCGACTAAGATTCGTTTTACAGGGTGTTTAGCAATCGTCATGGATACGACGACGCTATCATCATCTTTATTTACAACCCCCTCCAAGTCCTTTTGAAAAAAGGAATTACAGCTTCCACTCCCCCTCCCCCCTTGGTCTCTTCAACGGGCCTCCTGCCCCCCAGGAAATCATCGCCACTGTCTTCTCCGTCGGGGCGTTATCAATTACTGGCGGTGCGGGCGCTGACGGGCCAGGAGCTCCCGGGTTGTTCCTTTGGACAAACTTCCTCAGATGGCCTTGTTGAATGAGGTCTTCAATGCTTTCTTCAGCTGCCGGCAGTCGTCGGTGTTGTGGCCATGGTCCCGGTGGTAGCGGCAGTAGAGATTTTTGTTCCGGGGAATCTTCGGGTTGATGGGAGGAGGGCGTTGCAGATAGGGCTCCCCTTCGATCTCGAGCAGGATCTGAGATATCGGGGCAAGCAGCGGAGTGTAAGGCCCATCTCTCGGTGCAGGAGGTCGAGGGCGGTTGTCTGGTCGGCGAGGAGGCTCGGGCCTCCTGGGGCGGGCTTCTGCAGGTTCTGGCTGGGTCAGCTTCCTGGGGAGATTCCCACCGGCTTCGCGCCGGGAAAGTCAGCTTCGTCCGCCCGGATGTACTTCTGGGCGGATCAGAAGTTCGGAGTAGGAGCCCGGCGGCTTTTTGTCAAGAGAATATGCGAAGCGAGAAGGGCGAAGCCCCCGCTTCAGAGCCAAGGTTGCCACCGAGTCCTCCAGGTTGTAGACCTCCAAGGCGGCCTCCTTGAACCGGGCAACATAATCCCGCAGAGGCTCGCCATTCTTCTGCTGAACGGCAAACAGGCTGTCCGCCACCCTCGGGATCTTCCGGCAGGCGTCAAAGTGGGCCAGGAAAGCCCTCTCCAACTGGCGGAAGGAGTCGATGCTTCGTGGCGGCAGGCGAGAATACCAGGCCCGGGCAGCCTTTTTCAGTGTAGCCGGGAAGGCAACACACATAAGTGAGTCAGTGGCCCCCTGAACTTGCATGAGTACCTTGTAGCTTTCCAAATGATCCAGGGGGTCCGTAGTCCCATCGTATGGGTCCAGTTGAGGAAGGCAAACTGGTGGAGATAGGCTCCTCCATGATGCGGCGGGACAGGGGAGGTCGACTGTCATAATCAGTCTCTGGCAGGTGAGTGATCCGACGGCTAAGCTCCTCCAGCTTCTGGTTGCACTCCTCGAGTCGACGCTCAGCTCGACGAGGCATCCGGCCATCAAAGGAGCCCTCCCCCGAAGATTCAGAAGAAGAGCGAGGGCGGCGATGCCGGCGCGGGCGCTCCGCCTCCTTTCCGTGCCGCCGCTTAGGAGAAACGCTGGCGTGGCGAGAGGGAGACCGGGGCCTTTTGGATGCTTCGCGGTGATGTGGCTTGGCCGGGGATCGTCGGCGATGATCTGCAGGAACTGGCGATCTCCGGCGGGAGGAATGCTGGCTAGGCTGCATCACCCCCGGGATGGACGGGTTCAGCTCCGGCCGGCCGCTTGCTGGTGCTGCAGGCCCTGAACCATCGCCGCCAGCGACTGGACCTGCGTGGCCAGGCAGCGAATCGATCTTCCTGGGGTTGTTGCGGAGCAGACGCAGGAACTTCATTCTGCGGAGCGGAAGGCCCTGCCCCCCGGAGATTCAGAGGCTCCGGAAGACTGGATGCAAGAGCTGGGGGGGCCTCCGCGGGTGGACCAGCCCCGCAGCGCTGCCCCCCAGCGCGACCGGCTGAAACTCCTTTCGTTCGAGTCGTCACCATGGCTTTGAAGTCCTGAAGATAGGAGAAAGAAGAAAGCTGCTGGTTCGACGTCTTTCTTACACACCCCTACCTGGCGCGCCAATCTGATGACGCCAAGCCACCTTCCTCAAACGTCGGGAAGACGGACGTCCTTCATCTCGAAGTCCTGCAAGAAAAGTCCCCGGAGACCGGTGGCGCCGGTGGGGACCCTCCGACGATCAAGTCAGTCGCTTGGGCTCAGACAAAGAACCGCTCCAGCGAAGAGGAGCTGAGGCGGTTAGGGTTTTTGCTAGGAGGAAGAAAGCTCAGAAAAACCAGAGTTCAGAGAGCCCACTTACAGCGTGAGCACGTGCCTTTTATACCTGTCCGAATACCCTAACTTGCGGCTTTGGAAGATCTCCATCGTACCGTTGCTGTGTGATTCCATACGTGTCCGGTAGCTGTGTAGACGTTCATTGTACGTCGCCGGTTGATATGACTGGGCACTATTGCTAGAGGTAGCGAATCGTACGCTGTGGCGAGGCATGGTGATGCACAGGGACATGCAACGCGCCAAACACCGTTATGAGGCATGACCCTCCGTAACGGGGCACAATCACAGGAGTACCGAATCGTACGCTGTAGCGAGGCATGGTGATGCACAGGGACATGCAACGCGCCAAACACCGTTATGAGGCATGACCCTCCGTAACGGGGCACAATCACGGGACTACCGAATCGTATGCTGTGGCGAGGTATGGCCATGCGCTGAAAATCATGTGTGAGCACCGTGCGACCTGATAGTTGTTGTTTTCCTTGGCAGTTGAGTCGCATGCTAATCACTGATGACCCCACCCAGCGACCCCGAGGGGGTCCCGGGGTGGGGGCGGACGCACCCCAACCCCGAGGGGTACCGGGGGTGGGGAATGACAGTGCACCCTGAGACCGGTGGGGGCCTCGGGGTTAAGAAATGATGACCCCACCCCCGACCCGAAGGGGTACCGGGGGTGGGGAATGACAGTGCACCCCGAGACCGGTGGGGGCCTCGAGCTTAAGAAATGATGACCCCACCCCCCGACCCGAAGGGGTACCGGGGGTGGGGGAATGACAGTGCACCCCGAGACCGGTGGGGGCCTCGGGGTCAAGAAATGATGACCCCACCCTCCGACCCGAGGGGATACCGGGGGTGGGGGAATGACAGTGCACCCGAGACCGATGGGGGCCTCGGGGTGAAGAAATGATGACCCCACCCCCCGACCCGAAGGGGTACCGGGGGTGGGGGGATGACAGTGCACCCCGAGACCGGTGGGGGCCTCGGGGTTAAGAAATGATGACCCCACCCCCCAACCCGAAGGGGTACCGGGGGTGGGGGAATGACAGTGCACCCCGAGACCGGTGGGGGCCTCGGGGTTAAGAAATGATGACCCCACCCCGACCCGAAGGGGTACCGAGGGTTGGGGAATGACAGTGCACCCCGAGACCGATGGGGGCCTCGGGGTTAAGAAATGATGACCCCACCCCCGACCCGAGGGGGTACCGGGGGTGGGGGAATGATAGTGCACCCCGAGACCGGTGGGGGCCTCGGGGTTAAGAAATGATGACCCCACCCCTCGATCCGAAGGGGTACCGGGGGTGGGGGGATGACAGTGCACCCCGAGACCGATGGGGGCCTCGGGGTTAAGAAATGATGACCCCACCCCCCGACCCGAAGGGGTACCGGGGGTGAGGGAATGACAGTGCACCCCAAGACCGGTGGGGGCCTCGGGGTTAAGAAATGATGACCCCACCCCCCGACCCGAAGGGGTACCGGGGGTGGGGGGATGACAGTGCACCCCGAGACCGATGGGAGCCTCGGGGTTAAGAAATGATGACCCCACCCCCCGATCCGAAGGGGTACCGGGGGGGGGGAATGACAGTGCACCCCGAGACCGGTGGGGGCCTCGGGGTTAAGAAATGATGACCCCACCCCCCGACCCGAGGGGGTACCGGGGTGGGGGAATGACAGTGCACCCCGAGACCGTTGGGGGCCTCGGGGTTAAGAAATGATGACCCCACCCCCCGACCCCGAGGGGGTACCGGGGGTGGGGGGATGACAGTGCACCCCAAGACCGGTGGGGGCCTCGGGGTTAAGAAATGATGACCCCACCCCCCGACCCCGAGGGGGTACCGGGGGTGGGGGAATGATAGTGCACCCCGAGACCGATGGGGGCCTCGGGGTTAAGAAATGATGACCCCACCCCCCGACCCCGAGGGGTACCAGGGGTGGGGGAATGACAGTAGCTGCCGTTACCTTTTCTGACGACGCCGGGATCAGTCGTATCAGGGACCATGAGCAACAACAAGATTATTAATCGAGTGGTGCTCTGATTGATATCTATTTATTCTGGCTTGATGTGGCTGATCAAGCCACGTTAAGACTAATAGGCCAAGTGACTGATGGAATCAGACTCGGATAGACCATGTCGGCAACAAGGAACTTCAGAGTTCTTCTCGGCTTCGACACATGGCCTTCACATGACCCGACAGATGTCTGCAATCATCACGTGACTCACCAACCTCTTGCGACCCCACATGACCGCTACTGTTACGGCACATGTCCGACATGACCAGGCCCACCTGCCACCTGTGATGCCATGCCTGATATAGAGATGGCAAGCCAGGCTACCTCTGACAAGCTTAGGGATGGTTGCAACCCGTCCCTGTCAGCCTTACCGCCTATCCTCTGCCAGACAATAACGTATCGGATTTAACAACCTTCCAAAAAAGAAGGCGAGAAGGACTTCCGAACAGGTATAAGAACCTTCACTCATAAGGGATCTGAACTTCAAGTTTTTGACTAAGTTCTTTAGTCCACTATTCATCACTATTTTCTAAGTTACTCACTTGAGCGTCAAAGAGTCTCCACCGGAGCAATCAGTCCCAAGGATTTTTTGGCAAGATCTCTATCCAAGGAGTACAAGGATCCTCAGACCCGTGGCCACCATCCTTTGGATCCTCGTTTCTGCCAGACGCCTAAAGAAAGTGATTCGACGACAACAATACTACATAAAATAAAGTTGTGGAGGTGTTTACAAAAGAAGTTTTCTTTTTTCTACTTGAATGTCCTATTCCAGTCATTACAAATTCCAGTCATGACAACTCCCATATGAAAAATATCCGAACTTGATTGCCTAGTTTCCCATTGATCACTGTCCTCCTTATTACTTAATAAACCACTAGTTACCTATGTCATTCATCTATAGCCGCTCCAGGTAGAAGAAAGAGGCCAGAGCATAGCAACTACCATGAAAAACGGTAGGAAATGGGAGCATCAAGTGTTTGCTTTGAGTGTAATTTTGGCAGCTGATGAGGGGCATGTCTACATTCTTGATAAAAGAAGAGTTCATGAAGCATCAAAGTACCAAAATCCAAAAATCATGAATTCTTGAGGATAATATTTTTAGATCATTTATAGATCTAGATAATTCTAGCGTGCAGCCAAATATTAGACCGCTCAGTGTCAAGTCAGTGCACAAGGAAATTGATTGAACTTGGCTTGAGCTGGGCCCAGCTTGACGCATCAAATTCAAGTTCAGCTCATTTAAGTTCAAAGCCAAAAGATTTTAACAAGCCAAGTTTGCCTTTTCTTTTGAGAGATGTTTAGTTGATAGTATTTTATTTTGATAATATGAGAATATCATGTTTCATAATTATACATGGTAATCTTGTTTTCATTGGGATAGGTAGTTTGATAATCTCATGTTATGCTAGCTCTTACATTTTATATAAATATTAATTTAATTATATATCTAATATGCATATGATGATATTTAAATATTAATATTATATTTATATTTAATATTAAACTCAATATTAATATAATATTTAATATTTTAAGCACTATATATATTTATATAATATTATGAAATATTTAATTTAAAATTATTAATATTTATGATCCTTTATTCCTTTTGCATATAAATTATTATATTTAAATAATTTATAATATATATTGATATTTATTTATATTATAAGTTTAAATAATTTGTTGGTTGTTGGTCCATTTTCTAGTTAAGCCAAGCCTAGCCTGGCCAAGTTGATGTCGGGTCAAACGCAACATGCTCATGAGCATATTGGATCACTCATGGTGAAGGGAATTTCAAATACATGGTGGTGATGAGGCATGGAGAAACCTACTCGTTAGTTCGGGCACAACCCAACCTCATCAAGACCTCGCTCAGTTCTGGCACCATCGTCGAGACTTTTCTGCGGCCAATGCCGTAGACCTTCTCGATGAAATGCCACACCCAAGCCCGACCACCACCGGAGATGTGATTGCTGCACTCTGTAGAGCTGACAAGTTGCCGAAGCCTGGAATTCTTTAATGGAATAGAAAGCAACGGGGACCAGCTTGTTTGAATGCCTTGTTTGTTGGGTCTATGCCCTTAACGGCTATGATTCAGAAAGTCTGCAGCTTTTTGGGCAGTTCCAGACATCTGGTTTCGATTCAGACGAGTTTACGTTCTCACGCATGCTTTCCATCAATGCCAACCTCAATGCATTGGATGAAGGGAAACAGATACATGCTTTCACCGTGAAAAAGAATCTAGCTCTTGATGTTGTGGTGAACAATTCCCTGATCAATGTTTATTTCGGGACTGTTTGGATTGGAGGGAATGACATGCTTTCACCGTGGAAAAGAATTTAGCTCTTGATGTTGTGGTGAACAATTCCCTGATCAATGTTTATTTTGGGACTGTTTGGATTGGTTCCCTGATCAATGTTTATTTCGGGACTGTTTGGATCGGAGGGAATGAAAGGAAAGGAAAGGAAATGAAGGAGAAAGGCCATAAATTACTTTGTTTGGGAGGAAGGTGAAATAAAGAAGGGGAAGAGAATAAGAGCAACTGGTTTTTCTTATTTTTTTCCTCAATGAGGATAAATTTATTTACTCCCAAATCGAGGGAAAGGAATGTTAAATTTTTTTTAAAAGATCAAAATATTCCTTCATTCCCTACTCTTTGTTCTCTTATTCTTTCATTCCCTACTCTTCGTTTTTTCATTCTCATGGCCGCAAGCGCTAGTATTCTCAAAACTTATTCAGACAACACCGCGAGAGCTCAAGGCAGGTCTTAAAGCAGGTATGTCCCCTTTCAATCATTGTTGAAATCCATTGAAACCCATTGTGATAACATAATTTTTTATTAAAATCCATTGAGAGCATTGAAAGTTTCTTACAATATTGAATGCTTATAAATTAAGATGAGCTCATTTCTTGAGATGAATTTCTGCCTCTATTCTTTTTTTTCATTGAAATCCATTGAAATTGTTCTTTAAGATAAGGAAACCGGGAAAGGTTCCTAGTTGACGTTCTTGCGGTTCCCAAGGCATGCAAACCTGCAGTTCCTGGACAATTGTAAGGGACCATCTCTGCCTCCAGGAATCAGCATGGATTAAGATTTTGATAGATATGTTTGCCCAAAGTGGTGAACTGTTAGATGTTTGGAAAGTTTTTAGGAAAATATCAGGGCATAACGTATTCTCCTGGTCCATCTTACTGGCAGGCCATGCTCAGAATGGGTGCATTACAGAGGCTGAGAGGATTTTTAATGGAATACCAGAGAGAAATGTGACCTCATGGAATGTTATGATTGCTGACTATGCGAAGAATGCGATAAAAGATAGAGCATCTGTTGTGGCATTGCTTTGATCAATGATAACATGAGCGGGTTGTCGAATCCACAGTATATAAGAAGTAGCAAAACATTTCATTGGTATGTGATGAAAGAGGGCTCACAACTTTAATCACCATGTATGGGAAGGAAGGAAATGTAGGAGATGCTCATTTAGCCCTTAACATGATGCCTCAGGACAATGTAGTCTCCTGGACAGCACTTGTGGCTACTTATTGTTCTAACAATTATGTGGGGGGAATCTCAAAATATTTTTGATCAGATGCTGCAGAAGAAACCGGTATCCTGGAACATAATGATGTTTGGCTACCTTCAAAATTGTGGGGCTCTTAGTGAAGCAGATATGATTTCTTGCAGTGTGATCAACCTTGTTATGATATCTTGGAACGTGTTGTTAACAAGATATTCACAGAATGTGAGGAAGTGAAGTCCTGTATTTAATTGAGAATATTGCCAAAATCAGGAGTTCAGCCAAATCATGTCACATTTATTTATAAGCTTTTTGTCAGCTTGCAGTTATCTGGTATAGGTTGCAAAAGGTCAGAAAATCTTTGATGGGATAGTGAAGATCATGGTATCAATCCTTCCCAGGAGCACTGTGCTTGTATTGTAGACATTGTTGGACAAGCTGGCCATAATGATGATTGGTAGAAGAGCAGCAGACCAAATCTCTCATTTGCAACCAGATAATTCTTCTGCTTATGTTGCACAGGTTTAGACCTCTGCAACAGCTAGGATGTGGGAAGTTGTGGCAAAAATTAAGAGCAGTAATGAAGGGGAAAGGCTTCCAAAGGAAACTGGATGCAGCTGGATTGAGATAAGGAACCAAATTACATGTTTCTATCCGGTGATTCCTGCCACCAGCAAAAGGATTCCATCTTTGCAACACCCTTGTACGGTAGCATTGGACAAAGGTATGCACTGGATTCTGAACTCTTTGGATTTTGTTATAGTATGATCAGCAGCAAATGATAGCAAAAACATGCACTTTTAATCTGTGGGAAAAGCTGGACAAAACCAGTCATTATAGCAATAGATAGTATGACTACGGTAGGAGAAGCACAAATGCGCCAATAGTTGCAAATAAAATGGAATCATTTCTATGAGCTACTTAATTCAGGCAGCAGGCCTGTTGCTTGATGTTTCTTCTCAGTGAACAAATTAACTTCCTTTTCTTCCCCATCATCAGTGGCAACTAATAGTAGCTTAGATGTGTATATGATCAATTACTTCTGAAAAAAAATAAAAAGAACTAAACTTTCTTATGAAATATGAAAACAAAAATAAGTGAGTTCATGATTTCATAGAGTGAAGAACAACTGACGTGATGTTTTGGACGTGCAGGGGAGTGAAGAGGAAGCCTTTGCATGCCAAGGGAAGGGACTAGAACTGGTGCACGGAGGATCAACAGAGATCCTAAGGCAAACCGTAGGTGAATAAAGTAGTATAATATTCAAATTTCTGATTTCAAAAAATAATATTCAATCTTCATTTTCTTAATGTAACGACTGGTAGCTGCAAACTGCAAAAGAAGGAAGCAAATTAGACAGTTGCTAATGGTTTGGTAATTCCTAATTCATGAATCTAGCTTAAGGAACTTTCCTAAGGCCTAGGGGGTCTTTTATCTTCTTTTGGTCTTGCTGGAGCTAGCTGGAAAGCTGCTGTCCAATCTCCTTTTTTTTTTTTTAAAGGAATTCTACCGTCCAATCTCAACTTGTTGTTTGAATTAGAAGTTCAGTTTGGCATATGCTGTACATTGGGTACTTGTTTCTACATGATCAACATATCATGCCCATAACCTTGTGTCTAAATTTCTAACCTCCATGCAAGTATTTGTCATAAAAATATTCTTTTGGAAACATTGTGCTTTGTGAGCTCTACTTGTTAGATTGAATATCTATGGGTTTTTCGGTTTACAATTGAAACCAAAGGAGAGCAGCTCTCCCTCTTAGACTCAGTTCCTCGGTAACACCTTCTGATTGTGCTACTTTACAGGGAGATAAACTCTTGTCCGAGCTGCTTGGGCTTTACAAGGACTGTAGTTCTTTATTTGAAACCTTTCTGGAGCCTGAATTCCAGGAGTTGTTGGAAGAGAGGACGAAGGGGTGATATTCCAGGCCATGGTTTCTTTTGAGAATTCCATGTGGTCATATTTTTTGAGAGCAATTTCCTGTGTTTATATTGTTCCTGCATCAGCCACAGAAACAGAAAAACAGAGCAAATGATCTGATGATCCTCGTAATCAATTCTCTGCCTATCGGAAGACCAGGTTCATTGACAAGATATGATACAATAGAAAATCTCATAAAATAAGCCTGGATAACAATCAATGTCTTAACCATAGTTATTAAACCTGGTCAAACATTGATCCAGCCAAGGGCTCAAGTCATCGGATCACTGGTTCAACCGCCGGATCATCAGTTGAACCATCGATTTAATTATTTTAATATAAAAATATATTTTGAACAATTGATGTATAGCTCTTCTAAGCTTGCACAATTGATGCATAGCTCTTCTATTATTATTTTTTGAACTGCCAATTCAGGTTGCTGCTTAAAATTTTGTAGCGGTAGAAAGTAGAAAAGCATATTGTATGTTACCTGATTATTGCTTGCACTTTTCTAATTTACCTGAGGAGAATTCTTTTATTCAATTCCCTAGCTAAATAACTATTGGAGACTTAATTTAAATAACAATGGCAACAATAATTAGTCTTCAGCTTCGCAGATGACGTCCTATATTTATTTATTATTTAGAATAGATCCTGACATCTAATTCAAATATAGATTTTCAATGCTCAGCTTTGCTGTTAACTATGTTCGTTCTCGCTATACTTTTATTGTTATTTAAAACAGCAAATTGAAAATCTATTTAAGCTTGTTATTTATTATTGCTACAGGTTCTTTTGTTGTCTCGCCATGAAGATAAAGGATTTCAACTACTGCGGAAAATTTGATTAAGAGGAGAAGGCCAATGTGTTCCTTGTCAGAATAAAGCAGAGACGGTCAGAATGCTGCTTTGCTTATAATCACTGGTACTGGCTAATTTCCCACGACTTTACTACCATGCTGGATAGAACGGTGCAATTTTCACAACTTGGAAGGTCCGCCGTTGCTTTTCATTGAGCATGGCTGTAAGGTGGAGGCCCTCCATGGCCTCTGATCTGATGAATGACCATTGACCAGATTCTCAACGGTCCTTCTAAATTAAGTTGAGAGATGAGTGGAGTTCCGCAGCCAATCTTAAAATATGCTAGCAATTTAAGTTTTCGTGAAAGAAATTATGTAACTTATATGAATAAATTAAGATAAAAATGATTTAAATGATTAAATTATGTATGATATAAAATATAATTGATACCAATAAATAGTTATATATATATATATATAACATAAAATACATCAAAAATTACTAAAGCTCATCTTTTGTTTTTTAAAAGAAAAACTCATTCTTGCCCACACAAATTCCGAAAAATAAAAAAAAAGCACCATAAATTATTTTATCAGAAAAATCAGTCCGTACGGGATCTTAGCCCTATCCGACGGCAGGGATCCAGTGGGCCTCCTTACCGGGCTATCCGGTCTGGGATCTTCAACGGAGCAGATGTTTTCACTTCGTCCCCCGGTCGACTCCTCCCACTCCTGCGATCTTGTTTTCCGCTCTCGCTTGTCGCCGTGTGCACCGCATCGTTCCTTGAGACGCCCCCAAAACCCATGGCAACCCACGACCACCACCATGACCACTCCCACGAGTATGCTCCACTTTATTTTCGTTCTTTTCGGCGTATTTGGGCGTCTTTGTCTTCTATGATGAGTTGCTAGGTTTTTGGTACATTGGCTCGCAGAGGAGGAGGAGGGCATGATGGGTCCGCGACGTCGTGGGTCGGCCCGGACGGGAGGATGTATCACTCCCACGACGGTCTGGCCCCCCACTCCCACGAGCCCATTTACTCCCCGGGCTTCTTCAGCAAACGGGTGCTCACCCTTACCACCAGAGACTTCAAGGAGCGTGCCTTCACCGTCGGTATTGGCGGCCCTGTCGGGACTGGGTAAAGACTTGTTATTGCCCCCCACCGATCTCGTTATTTCGACGTTATGTTTTCATTCTACGGTTTGATTTTTTTTTTTTTAGGGGTTTTTCCTTCAAGTCTCTCTTTTTTTCGGCTGCGTTGATTTTTTTTTTTCTTGCTTCGTTTGGTCTTCTAATGCATTTAATGAGACATTGCTAGTCCATCAGGTGTATGCGGAAAGCACGCATTATATTTGAATATGGCGTTTGCTTATGCACGATACTTGTACTCACATCTATATTAATCAATACACTCATTTAAATAATTTTATTGGAATTATCCAATTAGTTTCATGTCATGTCTCGTTTTAAAATCTCCTGGACGGATTCTTGATGCGATATCTTCATGGAATTCTATTACAATATTTAATTTGTCAGCAAACATTAATATTTTCAAATCTCTGCTCTTAGACAACTTCTGTTATATTTCAAATGACATCTACTATCTCCATCAACATGCTTCAAAGAGTACTTTGTAAGTTTACATGTTTATGTGCATTTGAGAGAGATATAGGTTGCATTCTATTATGACACAGAATCTGATTATGGTCAATAAACGCATTCAAGATGAATTTTCTAATTATGTGAAATTTCAATTCAGCACTGAAATTCTTTCCAGGTCCATAATTTTGACTTATGTCAGATATAATGCTGAACTTTTTGAATACATGCAATCGTTTATTTGAAAGAATGTTTTTTTTTTTTTTTTTCCTTTTTTCTTTTTTTGTGCTGTTGTATTGGATATTTGATGCTAAACTTACTTATAATTCTTGGCTTCAAACTCATCATCACATTCCTTAGGTGGTCTTTTATTTTGCTTGTGTTCTGTTTCTTCAGAGTACACTTTCATTAGTTTAGCATGAAATGGCCAAATTATTGATATTACTCCCTTTGAAGATAACAATGTTGGTACATGAGAATATAATAATGTTTTCCGATTATTCAGGAAAACAGCTTTGATGTTGGCGCTTTGCCAATTCCTACGTGACAAGTACAGTCTGGCTGCAGTATGTATCATCTCCCAATAATTTTAGAAGTGTTGTTGCACTATGTTGTATTCTCACTGAATTTTCAATCTAAATTATCTATATCATCGATTTATGTTTTCTAGAAAATTATACTTCAGTGATCTTAATGTTATTTTAGATTGAATGATGCCTTTTAGTTTTTGTTTCTTCTATGATTTGGTTTATAATTAGCTATCTTTGTACAGTATCCATTATTTTCCATGTTGTGATTTAGATGTTATTGTTGGGCCTAAATGTGTTAAAAAGGCCATCTAGAGACTTGCTGCTCAAAGGAGAAAAGTTGGTATGCACGTGTCATTTGCAAAGAGTATGAGATGTGGTATTTAAATAGAAGTTGATGGTATGGATGTGGAGAGGTCACTGCAGAAGTGATTGTGTTGGCAACTCAGTGTGTGCATGTTCTTGAAATATATTATATAAAAGGTAATATCCATCAATCAGGGATATGCTTCTTTGGCCCATCTTCAAGCTATATCAAAGATTCAATTTTTGTTTTGAAATGGTTCAGGGAAGAACTAGCAGAGTGGCGTGCGCATTAGTAGCCATAAAAATACTAAAAGGAAGAGATCATACCTTAGTTGGTACTAAATGCTAAGTGATAGAAAAGTAAAATATTTATTAAAATATTATTTATAAAACAAAATCTTAGTTAACGTAAAAATATAGAATAGTATTTTAAAATATAAAAAATATAGAATAGAGAATATAGCACACTTAAAATACAAGATATACTCTGCAAGACAAAATGTTAAAATTAACAAAAGTTTGAAATTCACATTAGTGGAATGCACACTTAGAGAATAAACAATATAATTTAATAAGTTCCAAGATCAAAAAGGTGGAAATGCATATAATATGAAATCAATAAAATTAGAGTGCATGGCAAACCATCAGCTGAGTGGTTTAATCAAAAGGTGGAAATGCATATAATATGAAATAAGTAAAATTAGAGTACATGGCAAACCATCAGCCGAGTGGTTTAATAGACTCTCAATGCATCTCACTAATTATGTCAAGAAAATAATTAAAGTATTGCATGATGGTCTCCTCAAAAATGCCAGCCAATCACCCTATTTCTCATATTATGGCCAAGGTATGCAAGAATACTGCAACTTTCTCCTTAACAATAACACAGAAGGTGTTTGTTAGTAGGATCCTCTCTAGCAATGTGCTGCACTATTAAAAGAAGGGCTCCATCATCATCATCATATTGACAATCCATCAACATTTCTAATTCTCACCAAACACTCTATATTATACAGATTCTCATCCTTTTCAAGTCCATCCTAACCAAAGAATCGTTTGGGGGTACTAGAATATAGCAATAAGGACATAGTAAACCATAATGGTCATTGGCACATTCAAGCCATGATTAGTGAGTTCTAGATGATCCCAATTATGTGCCATTGAAGATAATAAACATTGGTGTAAGATCTGCTATATTGAGTCTAATTATATGATATGACCATAACTTATATTCCTTATCTTATGACTGTCATACATATATACACATCTAAGCTAATATAGGATATCATGGTAGGGGTGGATGTAAATCATGGAAAGATGACAATACTTGATCATTGTACATGGCATTAATTAACATGAAAATGTTCTTGATCGTAGCTCATGTATTGATCATGGTCAATATATATGTTGTCAAGCCATTTTGAGTACTTAGATCTTGTACATGGGTTTTCTTTTTCTTTTGCATGATGCATATTTGTTAGGTTGATAAAGTTACCTTTCCAGAAAAAATAATGTATCTAAGAAGTTACATGCTTCAATATCCAGACATATTACGTTGGCAGGACAGTTATGACAGACACAAGAATGAGTTTATGTAGAGGAAGAGAATCAATGAATAATGAGAAGTTTTAGCAAGATTGGCATGCTTACTAGAAAGAAATCGTTACACTGATTTGCCATAGTGTAAGACAGAAAAAAAGAGAAGAAGTAAGGATGCAAGAGTTGGAGAATAGTCTTATGCATTTGTGGTATAGGATGACAATACTAGTTTGTGTAAGGTATATGGCAAAACATTTCATGATATGCCATGAAGTTGTTTGCTGTTAGCAGAATGTAAACAATTAGAATTAATCCATATTAAATAAAATTTTAGATGCTGAAGAAAAGCTGCAGTGTAACAATAGTTTGTGTATGGAACACTTGTAGATGTTTAGGTAGGAAAGAAAGATCTAATCTTTTTAGGGTATAGGGCCTGCTGAGATGGCTGCTCCTAGGCAGTGCAGCTAGGGCCCTGTTAAGCCTAGGTGATGTACTTCAAGAAAACTTTTTCAGAATGTTGTTTTGAAGTTAAGAGTCAGATATAGAGCTTTCTTTCTAAAAATCTAATGAAAAATGCATCAATCTTTTATATCCAAGATGACACTTTGTGGCTAAGATTAATGTATCTAAGGCAATGAATGCTTAGGTTGGATCGCATGGGAGAAGATGATACCATCAATTCTAAAATGGGATTCATATGCAGATAATATTTAAATGAATGGCCCTGATAAATTGCTAAACTAGCTTTAAGCCATAACCGTATGATACTATTTGACAAACATGAAACTAT
Organism: Calamus simplicifolius; assembly: GCA_900491605.1. NCBI lineage: Eukaryota > Viridiplantae > Streptophyta > Magnoliopsida > Arecales > Arecaceae > Calamus > Calamus simplicifolius. The sequence goes on from UESW01001640.1 coordinate 158,627, forward strand.
CTAGGCTTATGGTAGACTTACCATGAAAATATGATTAATAAAGCATATTAATAAGACTAAACAGCAACAAGAGGCAAGGGTGATGCATTTAGTTTCTTGAGTGCTTGAATTTGTTGATTCTAAAAGATTTTGGCTTCATTATGAAAAATAAAATAAAAAAGGAGGGTTATGTACCTTGCAACTGGCCAACCCATAGAAGGTGACTGCCATTGTGAACAACAAAGAGCTGAAATTTATCCCTTAAAGGTGAAAATGCGTATTAGCTGTTGTTCTTGTTAATCATTGAAGCCAAAATTGTGACAAAAACAAAGAATGTTGATTAAGCATGGAGGTTAGGAATGTGTGGTAGATGTCAACATCCTTCAATTTTATAATCCATTGGTGATCTCTAGATAGTGTTGATACAAATGAGTCCATATTAGCGTGCAGAAAAGGTGCACTATCATTAAGTACTTAGGTCACTTATAGTTGGTCATTCTTATGATTCTTTCGTACATTACACATTATTATTGTTGTTTGGATGACAAGGTGCTTAATGAAGAAGCATCAGTACCAATTCTGCTAATGTTGTGGGGTTTTTCTTCCCATGAATATTACTTAATGTGATTCAGGTAACAAATGATATTTTCACAAAAGAGGATGGGGAATTCTTGATTAAGCATGGAGCACTCCCTGAGGAAAGGATCCGTGCTGTCGAAACAGGAGGCTGCCCACATGCTGCTATACGTGAAGATATTAGCATAAATCTAGGTCCTCTTGAAGAGCTATCCAACTTGTACAGAGCAGACTTACTTCTTTGTGAATCAGGAGGAGGTACTTTCGTCTATTCAGCCCAGTAGCATAGAACCTTTGCTTCACATAGAATTGGGGTTGTTAATGTTTGTCCATCATGTATGAGATAATTATGAGATATAACTAAAGAAAACAGTTTGTTGAGGGTTGTTTGAACGTCTCATAATGCATATCTACTTACTTGTTGCATTAGTTTGTGGCATTCATACGCATGCAGATGTACAGACATGCAGACATATGCACTCACCCACGCATGGAGAGAGATGTACATAAAAAACATGCATTGCATAAGTACAGACTTATGATAAGCATCTATGTGTTAGATGCATACTTACAAACACCAACACATGCACACATATGCTCATGTAGACACAGATGCACACACCAACGCAAGCACCGGTGAAGACTCGCACACATGCACACACCTCTATTCCACCAATGCATGAGTCATACACTTGGTTATACTTATGATATACTTTGTATTAACTGCTTCTGATGAATTTAATAATACTTTCTATGAACTTCTGTCGGTTGACAAATGTACTTGGTTTCACTTAAAATCTTAAAACAATCTGTCTAATACAGTAGATTTGGCATCCAGTATTATGCATTAAAAGTTAAATGCTTTTTGATGGTTTTGTTCCTACTTGTTTTTCTCTCCCTCCATAATGTTGCTATTGCTGGAAAAGGGGAAGGTCTGGAGCTGTTTGGTTGAAGGTTGTTAGCATAGGAAAAGCACCCAACAGTTCCAACCATGAAAATTTAGATAAATGTTTCCCTGTTGACTGAACAAAGCAACCACTTGCCATTAGATTGCTTTTGGTGGATTTCTCTGAACATTGGAATCAACTCTAACATGGTCTCCTTGGAGGAGACATAAGAAGTAAAAACTAGTGTACATTGTGTCTAGCTTTGTGCCTTTTAGTGTTCCTTTCGGAAGATGTTGTGGTCATACAGGAGAATGCCATTGAGATTCAGAAGATTTGTTTTGCATGATAAACTATGCTGAACTTAGCTCTTTTTCTACCTTTGATTTTTTTAGTTGGAGTGGAAGAAATGAATAAAACTTCAGTCAAATAATTTAATGTGAAGTTTACTATATTTTCTGAGGTGTAATGCAATTGCCATAAGTAGTAAGTATTTTAGTACCATTGGCTTCAGTGTGTTTACCTGTGGCCAACATGCATTTTGCTATGCTTTGTCTGTCTACGCGCGAAACAAATGAGAAAGATCTTTTTTTTTTTTTGAAAAAATAGATTTTGCAAGTATCATGCCAACCTAGTGCTGGTGTTGTTACTAGCCCAACATGATGCGTGCCTGCCAGAATGAACTAGTACTTAAAAACCTTGAATAAATCAGAGTTTAAGGGATTGTATTCGTAAGGTTTTTTTGGGACACCTTTTTTTGGTGAAAATCCTTTAGGCTAATTCATTCAACTATTACTCCCTTGCATAATTTGGGCTACTTGCATAATTCTTCGCCTTAAACATTTTAAGAGAGAAAAGATAGGCGAGAAGACCAACTTGAGGTACAATGATAATTTATTGCACATTTAGCCAACATATGAGTGTAATTATTTGTACATAGGAATTATAGAAGTACAAATTGTGCATAATTCGCTTAGAGACCACTTTTGCAATTGACAGTCACTAAAATAATCAGCAGGAAGTTTCTTGAATCCTCAGAAGCTGAGCACTATGGTCAGGACATTCGTCCAAAATACTAAATGGTATATCGATTTTTTAACAAAAAAATCGAAAAGAGTCTTTTCACCCAATGTAACATAAAAAACATGTTCTCAATTTGATTTGCTTTTAACCATAAAAGAATCATATGGAATTTGGGGAAAGTTGAAGAGGATGGACTTGTGGTGCTTGTCTGTGGTGTGGTTTTCTAGCCTTATTAGTAAAACTTGAGAATTATGCTATTATTATCTGGATGTTTTTTGGTGATACCATCCATCTTCCTTTTTTAATTTCTGGATCATGTTTAAATTGATGAGAGGATGACTTGTAAAGGAAACAACGGTGGGCCTGAGCAAATTTCTCTATTACAGATAGGTACATCGATCAGTAATGTGCAGAGAATTCATCAGTCGAGATGTTTAATTAATTGAGTGCCCTGTATGATAATTTTTTGGCGATGCTTATCAGTGACTGTCCGGTAAAAAGACAATTTGGATTGGAATTTATATTATGAATCAAAGGAAACCTTGGGACCCCTTGATAGAAAAAAATCCAGAGAAATTGACCTTTGCAAAGTGATCCATGAATCTATCTGGTCTGATCGAAGAACACCCTCCTTCATATTGTGTGCTGTGACAAGGTCTAGAGATGGTAATGGTGCTAAAAATGGATAAGTTGATTAGATAATTACATTGTGTCACATGAGATGAAGTATTCCAATACTGAGCTAAGGGTTAGGTGGTAAGGGGCTGTGCAAATTGTTGCTTTCATTTGGCTGTGCAAGTTCTTGTAGAGAAAAAACAAAAATAGTGGACCTCATATTGTTTGAAACGATCATCAAACCTTGATTGTTTCAATTAATCCCCTGAGAAAAACCTTGCTTAAGGAGTTGGTACAAGGCTCAGATATTGAGAGGACATGTGGTTTAATAGCTGCTGTCATGTCTACTTAGGTTATCTGGTTCATTGGAGTCTAGCCATGTCCTTTCTGTGATTGTTTCAATTATTTCATATTGGTTTCATCTGCATTAATGAGATTATAGACTTTCATCTGCATTAATGAGATTAGAGACTAAGTGCTCGTTGAGAGAACATGATTAAAGATTGTGGTGCTGAAACTGAGAGGAGTGCATGATGTCAGTTCTTGTGCTAGACTATTTGTTAAGGTTCCTCCATTAACAAGGCCTCAATTAGCATTTAAGGTGTAGGTACAAGTCTCTGCTTTATGGGTTGTTCTCCTGGTCCGTCAAATATTTCCATTAGCATTGATCCAAGGATCATGGTGACCAACGTCAACAAATTGCAGGTAGGGTGTCTTCTTCATCTACAAAAACATAGGTAGCTATTATTTAATTCTCTTAGATATTTAGTGTTTTATGGATATGAAGGTTTTTGTTCAGATTCATAATTTGTAATGCATTCTTTCATAATTTATTGGGTTCTACTGGGTTTATGAAAGAGAAAATTCCATGCTGTTGAATTCTATATCAGCTTTTCCTCCTATTTTGACTGATGGGCTGACTATTAATGACATGAGCAAAAATAATAAATATGTAAAACACATGGTATAAAAATTTGGGGGAGAGTTTAAAGGAGAAAAATATAAAGTACACCAAGCAATAAATGATATAAATGCCTCTTCAAAAAAATTCATAATTCCCTCGTCCTTTTTCAATAGATCAAACCATTTTGGGAGCTAATTTGTTTTCTGTCAATTCACAAATGACTCATTGTTTTGCAAATTACATAACTATCATACATCATTCAATGATGTGAAGTGAACAGCTATTAATAAGTCATGCTAGTCCAGAGTAATATCTCTTGGGATCTTGGTAACTAAATTTGGGGAGTAGTAGAATAGAGACTTAGTGAGACATGTTGTTTGATTGTGCTTCTACTGCTTTTAACTTGACTAGCAGCTGTTAGTCAAGCAGTATTGTGGTTTGTGCTGTCACCTAGGTGGTTGGTTGCGCTATTGAATCTTACCTTTCCATCCTTTTCCTGTGCATCTTTTTTCCCTTTGTTTTACATTCAGCTGTCATTTTTCTAAATTTCATACATCGCTAGATTACCCTTTGTCCATTATTCCAAGAAATGGATAGTAGTAAAGTTTCTTACTCCTGTCAATGCAGATAATTTAGCTGCTAACTTCAGCAGAGAGTTAGCAGACTATATAATTTACATAATCGATGTTTCTGGTGGTGATAAAATACCTAGAAAAGGGGGCCCAGGAATAACCCAAGCAGACCTTCTGGTATGTGAAATTATTGTTATTTCTCTTGCATTTTAGTGTGGCATACCCGTCTTATCCTTCATAAACTGCTGCAATGTTTATTCATTTGAAGTATAGCATCTTCTGATATGTCTCAAGTATCTCAAATTTTAGGTAATAAACAAGACTGATCTTGCACCTGCGGTTGGGGCTGACTTGGCTGTCATGGAACGAGATGCACTTCGAATGCGGGAAGGAGGGCCTTTCGTTTTTGCTCAGGTTTATTTATAGCTAATCTGCAAGTCCACTAAAAGAGATACTATTTACCTGCTTCTGTTTATTCCTTTATTTTCTCTTTAAGTGCATTTTTGACAAATGAAAATCATCATAATGAAATTGTCAAACATCTGTACAAAAGATTGCTAGTTGGAATCCGGCATCTTGTTTGAAAGCATAAAAGTTATCATAAATTAACTACAGACAAAATCAACAATTATTGATATATTATTGATTTTTATGAGTTGTAATTACTCGTATGATTCGTTCATGGCATCATATAGATTACAAACTTATTTTGGTTAGCCAAGTTTGTCACACAAACATCTATCAGACTTCAACTCTAAGACCCATTTGCTTGTAAGATTCAAAATTGACCGTCGGTTTTAAGAAGGTTGTTAACATTTGTTGCCATAAAATTAAATGAGACTGACATTCCCCAGCTGTATTAAAAACTATTCCATTGCTCTTCATGCAAAACTACCAGCTGCTATTTTCGTCACTTGTCTCATTTCATCTCCTTTCATGCACACATTCTTAAGTTGCCTCTTTAAGTTTAGTGATGGTAGGATGTAACTTCAAGAACATTCTGAGGAGAGAGTTCTACCCACTTGATGAACCAATGTTTTTAATTTTATGGTGCAACTTGGGTTGGGCTCAACCTGAACCCTATGAGCCCAACCTGCTTGTTGAGTTGTTTTATGAACTTGGGTCAGTTGGCTTGGGTTGAGCTTGAAACCAGCTTGAACCTGACTCCAAACTTGAACACAATCAATCCAACTTGTGCAAAACTTAATAGATAAATAAACTTCTGTTCGATATAGAATATTTCAGCTCTCAGTTTCATGAAAGGAAGCAATTATGCTAGATGCATCTAAAACCTTGATTTATGTTTCTGGGCTTTGTGAGTGTCCTATTCCAACAATGGCAGGAAAAGAGATGTTCACCTTTTTGTAGATGCAGTCTGGTTTTTAAGGTTGAATTCTTTTCCAAACTACTTTTGCTTTACATTCATAAACCTGAATTTTATAAAAAGATTTAATTTGCGCAGGTGAAGCATGGAGTTGGTGTAGAGGAAATTGTGAACCATATCTTGCAAGCTTGGGAATTAGCAACTGGTAATAAACGTCATTAACTTGAAGCTGTGTCAATTCCGGAATCAGGTGTTTTAGCCTGGAGCATACGGCTATTGCATGTCAATGTTAGTGGAGCTGCTTGTCATGCTCTATGAAGTTTGGTACATTAGTGAAGTCATGTTGTAAAGAGTCAAAATACTCCATATGGTGCTTTGCGTGGTGGATGAAATGGTGTTAAGAACAGTCACCATCATATACGTAGCAATTTGGTAGAATCTTGTGTGTTTGGGTTATGCATGCCTAACATTAGACGAATTGTTTCCAACTCCATCGTCGTACTAGATGTTGCATTGGGACCTTAAGTTAACATCCAAAACCCCTCGCTGTCACGCTACAAAGGGTTGAATTGGGAAGGAATTCAGCTGTCATGATGCTGGAACATTGTTGTAAAAGCCAGACCGGTGACCAACCCGGTAAAATAATTTATATTTATAATTTATGTATAGATTTAATCCTGAATAAAGAAGAGTGAAGAAAGCAGATTTATATAGTCAGTCTTATGTAGTTGAGAAAGGGCTGAGTTAAGTTGAGTATTTTTTTAATTATAAGAATAATTTTTTGTGCCATAACAAATTTTCTTGAGTGGCTGAATATAATTATTTTAGATATTGCTTATTTTTATGGAAACATTTAAATTTTTGATAATTAACTCAAACAGCTTATTCCTATAAGTTAGTTCAATCGGATTTCAAGTTGGCCTTAAGCCTAGATTTTTTTAAAAAAGTTCAAGCTTGAGCTCAATTCAAAGCTTGGAAGAAAAAAAAAAAAAAAATCAAGCTAGACTTTGGGCTAAGGTGGGGCTTGACTCACTTTCAGCCCTAATTTATATTATTTTGTAAATGCAACATAAATAGAAAAATCATAACTCAATTTTTAAAAAATATAAGTAAAATTATTTTTAATATAGGAAAGTATATAAAATGTATTTTTATAATTATCTAAATAATAAAGCCATAAAAGTATTCAAAACAATGTTAACAACACTGTCTTGATCTTAAATTATTTAGAATCAATTATATAATTTTTTTCTTCATTTTGTTTTATTGTGTGTCATATATCTTACAAGATCCAAAAATTTTAAATTTTTTAAAATCATAAAAGTATCCAAATATATAAAATAAAATATTTGTTTAATTTTACATAATTATTCGAATATGGATAGATAGTTAACATCTTTTAACATAAATATAATTTGTGTTGTTTCACAAAATGATAATAGTTTGTTGCTTTTATCAATTGAATCCTCACACATCTTATTAAATTTAGTTTTTCAAACTTTTGATTTAGATGATATTTTGTATTTGGGCTTTTGCCATTCCTCTCTGCTCTTGTGAGAAAGAAAAAGTCTTTGTACACCGCCTTTAATGCAAGGTAGCCTGCATTGATGTAGAGATTCGTCCGATGCGAGCCCATATCGAGCGATCCGCTCGTGGGTCTCGCATCGCAGATGCAGCATCGCAGATGCATAAGTGAATCATCTCACCCAATTTAAACTATCCTATATTAAAGCGTTATACAAAGACTTTTTTGGTGAGAAAGAGTTATGCAGAAGCCCAACCATCTTCTATTGGAGGAGAGCGAAAGATAAATTTTTGTCAAACTATATACTAAAAAGGCTTAAACTAGTGAGACAACATATTTTAGCCTAAAAATGTAAGGTATGAAACTAAAGGCATGGAATGTAAGCTTTAAATATTTAATTGAATATATTATCAACTACATTCTTGTCCTTCGCATAAGCATCAATTTTTTTTATTTTTATTTTTATTTTTATGGCATAACTTTGCCCAGTGCTAGCTAAATGGCCAACGCCTTATTCTTTTGGTTAGGGTCCTGAAAAAACGACAAAAAAAAAAAAGAATGAATGAGTATATATTTATGATAAAATTTGTGCGGTTATATCATACATGGGATGTAAGAGACGACTTTAAACCCACATCAAAATTCAATATTATTGATTAAAAGTAGAAATCTAAAATATTTTATATGATCCAGAAGATCCAAATTACTCGTCCATAGAGTATCATTCATATATTTGAAAATTTCTAACCTATATATCTAGTCGTTTCCAACATATAGTCATAATGAAATAATATATTTGTAAATATCAAACTACAGATAGCTGGTAAATATCAAACTACAGATACCTCCAACTGATATAATTTTCTTTTATAAGGAAGCATTTTAGGCATTCTATATTAATTAACTTATCCCTAATTTTGCCCTAATTAACTTGGATATCCCAAGCACGCTTCCTCTTGCACCAATTCTACGCTCCCTGCTTCATCTTATTTAAATTTTATTATAATTTTTTTCATCCGTTTAAGTGTCTCTTTTTATGCCAAAATATAAAATGCTATTATAAAAATTAAAATTCTTTATAATTGATCTTAGAATATATATATAGATATATATATATATAATATAAATAATTAATATATATTATCTATATTATAACATATTATAATATTATTAAATACCTTATTATAGTATATATGATATATAATATAAATATTTAGCAATATAATATATATAATTTAAGATAAGAAGGTCATAAATATTAATAATTTAAAAATATACATTATTATAAATATAATAATTTTAAATTAAATATTTATTAATATTAAATTTAGTATTAATATAAAATAATATAAAATATATTTAATATTTAAATATAATATATTATTTAATATTATCTAGTATATATATAAATTAAGTATTATTAAATTTTTATATAAAAATTAAGAGTGTAATTTAATAATACCATGCTTCGATAATTTATTCAGGTACCTACCTTTTAAATGAGAATCAGATTACTATAATTTATAGTAATATTAGATTTTTAGGAATCAAATATTGCCGCTTAAATCAAGTTGGCTAATCGCCAAGCATGATAATTTATATGATAATCTTAGATTACTAATATATATAATTAATATTATAAGATTATATTATAATAATATAATATAATAAGATATCATAGTATAATATATATACTATTATAATAATATATAGTATAATTTAATTTAAATACTGCCTTAGTCCTGAATAGAGCAGAGTGGAGGAAATAGATTCATGTAGATGACCCATGTAATTAATTAGAAAAAGGCTTAGATGAGTCGAGTTAAGTATAATTTAATTTAAATAATAATAAAAAATTATTATGTTGGTTTTAAAATATATTATAATATTATATTTTAAGATAAAAAAGTTAACTAATTATGAATAAATTTAATATTTTATGGTTGATGATTTAAAATTTTCATGTTATGTTAAATATAAAATATAGTGATACAGAGATATTTAATTATTGGCACCTATCTTGCTAAATATGATCTTTAACTCGGAATAATCAACGGTGAACTAAAATATCGTGATGGGTTACCCAAATACCCATCAGTGAACAGGTGACTAGTCTTAAAATAGAGCATAAGTGCACGAATGCCGTATGATGATTTGCATGATCCATCGGGCCCTGTTTGGTTCGTAATTCAGAAAATTATTTTCAAAAGTATATATTGGATTCAAAATTTTGAATTATATTATGTTGATTTTTAGTATTCAAGAATATGTTTGGTTGGTATTTTTAAAAAAATTATTTTTTAAAGAAAGACATCAGCGAATCGCATTAAGAAAGATTGCGAGAAAAAGGAAGAAATCGAACTCGTGAAAAAGCAAGAAGGGGAATCCATGAGTTTTTCAGATTCATTCAGATGTTTAGGATCATTTCGAAAGAATGTTTTCAAAAATGATCTAATCAAACACATTTTTTATACTATCTGTTAGATTTTTTATTTTCAAAAACTAAAAATTCAATCCAAATCGACAACCAAAGGCCCTTATATGCTGGGCTGCTCCCAAATAAGAGCTCACACTAGGAATCTCCGTTGAAAAAAAAAGTTTTTAACTTTTTATGCATCATGCGCAGCGATGCAGGATATGCGTGCATCACGTACTATGATTAATACATATGCATATCCTAAAAATATTTTTATTTTTTGTACCGTATATATTATCATGTATGCACGAATCAATTATCTTCTGCACGGTGAGCAGAAGGATGTGTTTGATATTTCTTCTTATCCTTAAAAGCTATAACTACAGTGAATAAATTTGTAATCAGAGGAGATAACCCATAGTGAGTTATCCTTGAACTTATTTCCTAAAAAACTCAGAAATAACCAAAGCTATCCTTGATGATAAAATTATTATTTTAAAAAAATAAATATTTTTTTAATTATTCTTTAAATAAATAATATTCTATACATATACTCAAGAATAACTTTTTAAAAACCAAATACTGCCTTAAGTTTTCCTCTCGGTTGAAGCCGAATATATGTGTTAGGCGTGAAGGTCTACTAATTCTCGAATCTCCGAGTGCTTTGTAGCCTAGCCCCTACCAAATTTGACCGTTGAGAGAGATCCGCCGCAGCATTCAAACCATCCACCGCAAACGTAACGCTGCATCGCCCATTCACAGTGAGTCCGCCATTAGCATTAACCAAACGATGTTTATACCATAAAGAAAAAGAAGAGCGAGATTCTCCTTCTTTTTATATTTCATTTATTCCATCGTAAACTTCACAACGCTTGCGCTCGCTTTCTATCTGGATGCTTTATTCTCTGCTCTCTCCAACACATGGAAGGAGTGATAGAGGGAAGGGCTGGGCAAGGAGGGTAAGGGAAGAGAGGAGGAATGGGTCTAACGGCGAAGGGCTCTCTTGAAGAAAATGGAGGAGGAGGAGGAGGGAAGAAGAGTGAGGTTTCGGAGGTGGTGGCCGGCCATCCGCTCGATTTCCATGTTTCGGGCCCTCGCCATGTGTCCTCTCCCAACTGGAGAGATCTCATCCGCTCCAGTTGGTTCGTTTTTCTTCTCTCTCTGTTTTGCCTTCTGTCTCCCAATGAATGTTTTCCTGGTTGATAGGGTTTTGGCCAAAACCCTATCAAGACTTTCGTCGCGAGGAGGAGTTCTTTATGCGATTTTAGGGTTTTTATTTTCTAAATCTTGTGTGTGTGTGTGTGCGCGCGCGCGTGCGTGTGTTGCTGATGGACATGGAAACTTATTTTTATGGTGATTGGTTTGTTCTGTTACTTTTGGTATTTTTGAGAATAAGGGAGAACGGCATCTGTGGTTTGTTGGGGATTTTCTTGTGAAATCTTGCTGAGAAAGGAGAACAAACGATTACAAGTTCTAGGTCTTTGTAGTGTCAATGTTAAAAGGTTTAGATGAACATCTTAGACTAATGCCCTTTCCATATTGTATTCGATGGAATCAAGGTGATCAGCATGCAGAAACTGGTGTTTTGCCTGCATTATTTGGTGAGCAGAGTGTTTCTCAGAAAATAAAAGGAGAACAAAGGATTACAAGTTCTAGGTCTTTGTAGTGTCAATGTTAAAAGGTTTAGATGAACATCTTAGACTAATGCCCTTTCCATATTGTATTCGATGGAATCAAGGTGATCGGCATGCAGAAACTGGTGTTTTGCCTGCATTATTGGTGAGCAGAGTGTTTCTCAGAAAATAAAAGGAGAACAAAGGATTACAAGTTCTAGGTCTTTGTAGTGTCAATGTTAAAAGGTTTAGATGAACATCTTAGACTAATGCCCTTTCCATATTGTATTCGATGGAATCAAAGTGATCGGCATGCAGAAACTGGTGTTTTGCCTGCATTATTTGGTGAGCAGAGTCTTTCTCAGAAAATAAAAGGGGGTGAACATGGTTTGTGAAAGAGGGCACTAGGGCAGGATAAAATCTTATCCTTACAATGACTTGTTAAGATTTTTTGGTGATGGATTTGCAAATTAATGTTCATATGATGAAACTAAACAACAAAGTGAGACATATATGTATATTCTTTTTGGTGAAGATGTCTTAGATATCCATGTATAAGAAGGTCATAATCCAAAATGCTTATCACTTAACATGCATGCTACATGCACTGACTTATAATCTCTTCAGTGCTACTAGGCTTTGGATGAATATATTCATGTCAGTGTAGGCTTGGAAGAAATTTAACTCATAATTAGTCCTAGCTCTTCTGATGAGGACTAAAATTTTGAGTTGTTTGTTTATTCTGTAATATTTCTATGGCTTAATTGGATTATCAAGTGTTATCCCAATAAGAAAAGGATGTGTGAGCCACAGGAACTAGAAACTTATCTTGAGAAGGCTGATCAAGTCAAATTTCTTTTAGCCTTAGGAATTAGATTTTGGGTTTTATATCATCAGATACCAAATTTTCACATGTGCAATGACTGGTGTGATGGGAGTGTAGTGCTCACGGCTCTGGTGTAACAAGAGACCGATGTTCTTAACTTCTTTTGCTGCTCGAAGCTAATACATTATATTATTATTTAAACGATTAGTTCAAGGATTTTCTCTTGTAATAGAAATGTGCATGTTAAGATGGATACGGGGTAAAATTTTATAAGATAGAATTAGAAATAAATATATAAGAGAAATGATAGGAGTGGCCCCAATTGAAGATAAAATGAGAAAAAATCGATTACGGTGGTTTGGACATATACAATGAAGACCTTTAGATGCTATCTTTTAACAATTCATGGTCAGAATAGAGTAGAGGTACATCTAAACTAACATAAACAAAATAATTAAAAAAGATATAACTATTTGTAATTTGAATATCGATTTAGTCCTGAATAGAGCAGAGTAGAGGAAGCAGGTTCATGTAGCCGACCCCATGTAGTTGCAAAAAGGCTTAGATGAGTTGAGTTGAGTTCAAGGATTTTCTATCCTCACTATTGCATGGGGATTTGTAGAAATTCCTTGAAGCTTACATGCTAGACTGTGTAACTGTGAAGAATTAATAAAGGCATAAGTTCTCCTAGGGCTCATGTCAGGTCAGACCTCCTTTTTCCTTTTTCCTTTTTTCTCTTTGTATTATCTGTTATATGATGAGAACATACCAAGCCTTCTTTATCTCCATTAACAAAGGAGTAGAAAGTCTAATCTTGTATTTATTCTTGTGTGCTGTTTGTCTAGATTAAAATATTGGAAACTTAGTATAGCAGGCATCATGTATTCTAAGCTTTGGATATATAGTAATTTGAGCTTGGCTGGCGACTATTTTTATACATTTCCTTTGAGGTCTTCATACATGGAATATTCTGACAAAATTGTATCATGAGTGCAGATACAAGTGTTATCAAAATCATATGTTTTCGCATGAAATTTCTTCTTTTCTATGCTTTCCTCCTATATAAAGGCAAATTTGTGGAGTTTTGCCTTAACCTTGAGGCTCATGCCCCACCTCATGGGTTACCAAATCATCTTGTCTTACTACTGTGTCCTTTGCAATGTCACTTTTTATGAGCCAAGCTACCTTAGAATGTGCTTATGATTCACTTCCACCATGTGGTTCAAATGGTTTGGACTAGTAGAACTTGAAGACCTGGTCATTGCTTATCTAAACATAATTGAAGCAGTTGCAAGTTGGTAAACCTGTTTTTGTGAACCCCATTGTTTTAATGATATCATCCTCATTTTGATTTTCATTTTTTTTTTTACATTACTACAACTTAACAGATGACTAACTGATATATTCCTTCAATAAAAACACTTTAGGCCATCCTAGTCAAACCTCTAGGCAGAAAATATTGTTACCAAGCGGCAATACATCCACAGTCCTCATGATGACCTTACCCTGCCTTCTCTTTCTTTTAATAGCACAAACTAAGCGGGCAATACAGTTGCTGTAATACTCATCTTGTGTAGTCCTGAGGAATGGAATTGAAAATTGGAAGTTTTCGAAATGTAAGTCATAGAAGGGTTGTAGCAATATTAAATATTCGAGAAGGATCACATAAGCATCATCTTATGCTATTTCTTAATTTTTCTTTTTTCCTACCAATGTTGTAATTTCAACCATTAGCATCAATTATAATGAATGGACAGTGCAGAGACAAAAGTCTAAAATACCTGTCACTTACAAATGACCTTCATCCTTGTTTGTGGTATGTGCACAAATTTCTTATTCATCTGATGAAATAAATCAACAGGCACAATAAATGTTAATGTTTTGAACTCATTGATCTATCATGCAGTGATTAAATTATCTGAATTGCATATTTTAAATTAGAGTTGCACACACATGATTATCAAAATTTAACATCACTTTTGTCCATTTAAGATTATTTAAGAACCTCTAGGCTGTCCATTTGGTTGAGGATTTCTGAGGCTACTCAATTTGCACTTTCAGTTAGCTTTGGTTTTGTGGTTTTATACTGAGCTGTTTGTGACGCATAATGTACACTTTTTATTTGGGTTTCAGGAGGGATCCAAATTACAAGAGGATGGTGATAGCATGTTTTATTCAGGCAGTCTACTTGCTAGAGCTAGACAGACAAGAAAAAAGAACCGAAGAGGATGGGCTTGCTCCAAAATGGTGGAAGCCCTTCAAGTACAAGCTGACACAAACCCTAATAGATGAGAGGGATGGCTCCATTTATGGTGCTGTTCTAGAATGGGACCGCTCTGCTGCTCTATCTGATTTCATATTGCTACGGCCAAGTGGGGCACCAAGGGCTGTCCTAGCACTCAGGGGAACACTACTGAAGAGCCCAACCATCAGAAGAGATCTAGAGGATGATCTTCGCTTCTTGGCCTGGGAAAGCTTGAAAGGTTCAGTTAGGTTCCATGGGGCTTTGAAAGCATTGGAAATGGCGGTTGACAGGTTTGGGAGCAACAATGTGTGTATTGGTGGCCATTCCTTGGGAGCTGGTTTCGCTCTCCAGGTGGGCAAAGCACTGGCCAAGCAAGGGTTGTTTGTGGAGTGCCATTTGTTTAATCCACCTTCTGTTTCACTGGCCATGAGTCTGAGAATTCTCGGTGAGAAGGCTGATTCTCTCTGGAAGAAAATTAAGGCCCGTTTGCCTTCAAAACGTGAAGACTTTGCTCAAGAGTGAGGAGGAGAAAACTTCTGGAAATGAAGGGAAGAAATTATATGCGGATATAAAGAAATGGATGCCACACTTATATGTAAATAATAGCGATTACATTTGTTGCTATTACACTGATTCTGCTGGCACTGCTGTTACTACTACTGCAGGCGGTTCAAATGAGACAAATATAAATGGTGAGAACGGAGATATAACAGCAAAGCTTTTTGTGATGGCCAAGGGACCAAAGAAATTTCTTGAAGCTCATGGGTTGGAGCAATGGTGGGCTGATGACATGGAACTCCAACTAGCTCTTAACCACAGCAAGCTCATAAACAGGCAGCTAAGGTCTCTATATACAATGCCACTATTAACCCTACCTCCTGGGAAGGCACGGTAGGAGCTGCTGCCCCAGGGTCTCTTGTATTTTCTTCCCCTCATTCGTCCAGCTCTCGCAATATATGTCATGCTCTTCTTGAGGATGGCTCGAGTAACTTCTTGTTTCTATACTGTTTGCCCTTTCATAAGCATGTTATCTGTTTTTCTTATTGGATGCAGGGAATCATTTTTACTTAGTAGTGTGTTCACTTTCTGTCGTAAAAAACTTGGGTGGACAATCAATCAGAATATGGCCCAAATAGAAGGGGTAACTTCATAATCTTGCTTAAATAACTGCCTGCCTGATTTCTAGGCATATGTGATCCCAGGGAAAGTGATGCCATATGGGCATCTACAATCTCTCTAACCAAAAATCATGAGCTTTTGTAATCCTAGTGATTATAGGATGCAGAGAGATGCCTCAGTGAAATTTTGGCAAAAAAAAAACAATAAAATGTTAACGACGACTCCGCTGGGGATCGAACCCAGAATCTCTGGTTCCGTAGACCAGCGCCTTATCCATTGGGCCACGGAGTCGCTTTATAATGGGTATTAAATTTCTAATAATTCAAGATTGAACAGGGATTGCAGGGCTACCCATTTTGGATGAGTACTCTCTTAATTTCTGACTTATGGAGCATTCATTCGTGCACTGAAACAAAATGATTTATTAGTGATTCGACTCAGAGACTGTTGTCTGTCGGTTTCACGAATCATGCTGGTGGTTATGAGTTTGTTATCCTGTCGAAGCATATGGAGCTTGAATAGTTCAGCACAATTCGTATCGTCTTGTAATGGTTGCGAGTCTGCAACATCCTTAAAGTCTTCTCCATTAACTGCTCTATGTCTGATTTGAGGATAGGAAGAAGGTCTTTTAAGTTTGTTCGATCAGGGAGGGACCAAAGAGAGAGAGAGAGAGAGAGAATATTCGTTTGAGAAGCATAGATAGGATGTTTGGTATTGCGATGAACTGACCGTTATGAATACATGCGTCTTCTGAACTCTGAATAAACAAAGAATGGCAGAAAGTGGTGATTTTATGAAAGCAAGTGATGGCAGGCATTTAAGATCGGCAGTGGTGATGAATTCGAATTGCGCTCGCGTCGCTGCAATGTGGTCTGGTTGTCTCTAAGCCAATTGCGGGATTCTGGATCCCGTAATTAGCTCAGAATACTTGAGCTAATTGCGGGATTCGCGATCCTGTAGTTAACTTCAGATTAACCCTATGTTTGGATGGAGAGAAAACTAGGGAGGAAAAAAAATTAGAAGGAAAATAGGAGAGAAAATGAAATTTATCTTGTTTGGATGGAGAGAAAAGTCGGTAGGAAAGAAAACTAGAAGGGAAAAAAGTAGTGGGCCCCACATAAAAGTTTTCTCTTCAAACCGAAGAGATTTTGGAGAGAAAACTCAAAAGTGCTCTTTTTTTTTTTTCATTTCAATATTGACCCTTCCAAAAAAATAATCGATGCATTTTTTAATCATCTATAATATGGATATTATTGTCATTGTAAATTATCACTTTTCTCTCCTCTTTGTTTTCCTCTTAACTCATCCAAACAGAAAGAGAAAATATTTCTCTTTAATTTTCTTTCCTTCCAATTTTCTCTCTCTCAGTTTTCTTTTCTCCCACTTTTCTCTCCATCCAAATCGAGCATAAAAGTCAAACTGATTGCGAGATTCATGGTTCTTTGTCCCGTAATTAGTTCCAACTTTATTGTTTCTCCTTAGCACTCTCACGATAGAGATTGTTCGCGGCCATTAAAACTTTTCTTCGCTTTTGATTAAGTTGCCGGGAGAACAGCATATATATATATATATATATATATATATATATATATATATATATTGGTTAAAAGAATGTGAAACTTTACCAACGTAATATGCTAGGTTGGTCCAAAAGGTTATGTATGTACCATGTACCATCTCTACAAGTTTTAAGATAATGGTAGTTACAAGGAATCAATAGAAATAGACATTGTCTAAGTTCTTTGACAGAGCATACCTTCTTTTGTCTCAAAGGAAGGTCATCACTGAAACTGGATCACTTGAACTAGTTTTGCAAATACTACTATTCTAGATTTTCAATAGAAGATTGACTGCAGAGCAAAGTTCCAATAACGTGCACTTAGAGGTTTGCTACATTGTTATCTACTCGAAAAGCCTCATTTGTTTTAATAGCTCAAACATTGACAAGTAACTAGACCTTTTCATAGTACATAAAAAATCATACTGCCTTTAGTAGAAGAAATGAGAGCATAAAGTAGAAGACATGCAGCATCAGTTCGCGCACAGTTCCAGATAGTGGACTAATATCCGCTAAGCAACTCAGCAAAGGCCTAAGGAAAGGAGACCAGACATATGTCGCGGCACTTGTCCAGGTTCAGCCCAATCGAAGGATACAGGGGAGGTGCCTGCGCAGGTGGGGGAGATACTACAGGAGTTCGCCGATCTTATGCCCGACGAGCTACCAAAGGAATTACCGCCACGGCGCACGCATGACCATCGAATCGAGCTAGAGCCCGGAGCGCGTGCCCCGACAAAGGCCCCCTACCGCATGGGCCCTGCAGAACTGAAGGAACTGCGCACTCAGCTGGATGACCTATTGGCCACGGGACTGATTCAGCCATCCCGCGCCCCTTTCGGAGCACCGGTCCTTTTTCAGCGCAAAAAGGATGGATCTCTGCGCATGTGTGTGGACTATCGAGCCCTCAACAAGGTCACCGTGAAGAATCACTATCCGGTGCCCAACGCAGCAGATCTGTTCGACCGTCTTTCGAAGGCAGAATACTTCAGCAAATTGGATCTGCGCTCTGGATATTGGCAGGTGCGTATTGCGCCAGGAGATGAAGCAAAGACAACGTGTGTGACCTGGTACGACTCATTCGAGTTCCTGGTCATGCCTTTTGGCCTGACGAACGCACCAGCTACCTTCTGCAATCTCATGATAGACGTCCTATATGACTTCCTGGATGACTTTGTCGTAGTCTATTTGAACGACATAGTCATTTACAGCGGTAGCCTGCAGCAGCATGTGGAGCACTTGAGGCGAGTTATGCAGCGACTTCGGGAGCATCGCCTCTACGTCAAAAGGGAGAAGTGCGAGTTTGCACGCACCGAGGTCCATTTTCTTGGACACATCGTTGGCCATGGCGCGATACGGATGGACAGCGCCAAGGTTCAGGCCATCCTGGACTGGTCGACACTGCTACAGTGAGCGAGCTCCGATCGTTCCTAGGACTCGCAAACTATTACCGGAGGTTCATCAAAGGGTACTCGGCCATCGCGAGCCCTTTGACCGATCTGCTCAAGAAGGAGCGAAGGTGGAGTTGGTCCTCCAACTGTGAGGAGCCTTCGGTAAGCTGAAGACGACGCTAGCTACGGTGCCGGTCTTGCAGCTACCCAGATTTGAGGATCCTTTTGAAGTGCACACGGACGCATCCGACCGTGCGCTTGGTGGAGTCTTGGTCCAGGCGGGACATCTAGTAGCATATGAGAGCAGAAAATTCAAGGACGCCGAGACACGGTATTCGGCGCACGAGAAGGAGATGACTGCTGTGATACACTGCTTGGAGGTATGACACCATTACTTGCTCGGAACTAAATTCAAAATTGTTACCGACAACGTCGCCAACACCTACTTCAAGACCCAGCGCAAGTTGACGCCCAAGCAAGCTCGTTGGCAAGAATACTTGGCAGAGTTCGACTTCGATTGGGAGCATCGGCCAGAACATCAGAATCAAGTGGCCGACGCCCTCAGCCGCCAAGTCGTACAGGAGTACGTGGCTGCGGTGGCGACCATGCAGTCAAGCGTTATAGAGCATATCCGCGAGGCAGCGCAGGCAGACGCGGCATACGCCAAGCTAATGCGTGATGTGACGAGCGGACTGGTGCGACACTTCTGGATCCAGGACGGCTTGCTTCGCACACATGGAGGCAGGCTAGTCGTGCCGAAGAATAAAGCTTTATGGTGCGACTTATTAAAAGAGTCCCGTGACTCAAGGTGGGCAGGACATCCAGGCATGGAGCGGATGTATGCCCTGCTATCTCGTGACTTCTACTGGCCAAATATGTGGAGAGACATGGAGGCCTATGTGCGGAATTGTCTGATCTGCCAGATGGACAAAGTGGAGCGCAGGAAACTAGCGGGACTACTGCAACCGTTGCCCGTCCCAAGCCGACCATGGGCATCTGTTTCCATGGACTTCATAGTGGGATTTCGGAGGTGGACGGCAAGCGGACCATCTTTGTAGTGGTGTACAGATTTTCCAAGTATGCTATCTTCATGGCGGTACCGGACCCATACACAGCCGAGACGTGCGCGACGCTCTTCTTCACCCATGTGGTCAAGATCTTCGGTTTGTCTGGAGAATCATCAGCGACCGCGACGTCCGATTCACGGGTAAGTTCTGGACCACGCTTTTCCAGATCATGGGCACGGAGCTTAAATTCTCCACAACATATCACCCTCAGACGGACGACCAAACCGAGTGGGTGAATGCATTACTCGAGGAGTATCTACGACACTTCATCACCGCAAGACAACGAAACTGGCTTGAGTTGCTGGACGCGGCACAATTTTCCTACAATCTAAACCGGTCTTCAGCAACAGATCAAAGTCCAACAGAGTTATGCCTAGGCTACCAGCCTAGGACGCCCTTGGAGGTTGCATGACAGTATGACGTCCCATGTCCAGCGGCGCATCTATTTGCAAGGGACAGGACCGAAAACATCGCTAAGGCACGTGACAGCCTTGTGCGGGCGGCTATGCAGATGAAGCTGCGCGCAGACGAGCATCGACGACCAGTGGAGTACCAGGTGGGCGATCTTGTGATGTTGAAGATTACGCCCTATCTTTGGAGGAAAGCGACCAAGCCAAAGTTCCATAAAGGCCTTTTGCCAAGGTATGACGGACCCTTCAAAGTACTCAGACGGATGGGAGAAGTAGCTTACAAACTGGCCTTGCCGGCCAGACTGAAGATTCATCCAGTCTTCCACGTTAGCTTCCTCAAACCATACCATGGAGACCTGGTTGCAGATGAGTTAGAGAACCCAGGCATGATGCGCCCTGCCATCCGACCCAAGTTCGCAATGAAGATTGCAAGAATTTTGGCGGACCGAAAGGTGGGTACGAGTCAAGGACCCCAGTACACGGAGTATCTGGTACAATGGCACGGAGAGGATGTTTCCGATGCCACCTGGAGGCGAGCAGAAGAACTTTGGCAGTTCGAGGAGGACATTCAGGCCTACGTGAGGGCGAGCGCGATGGGGACGTCGGCGTCTTTAGGTGGGGGAGGATTGTCACCGCCCCAGTGATGCGCACGGCTAGGAGGGCTGTAGCGTAGCCCGCAGTGCACAGCGCGGGCAAGGCAGGTGGCCGAAGACCTGGCAGGACGGAGTTTGACCGTGCCACAGGATGCGCACGTCCGTCCATGGGGCCGGCAAGCCCCACACTTAGTCAGACATATGGTGCGAGGTTGGTGATCCAAGCGCCAAGGCCGGATGTGGACTCATCTCCTAGACGCGACGGCACGCGAGTCGGCATCAGCAAGCTCAGTTTTCAGCAAAGCATGCGTGGCCGAAGAAGACCCGGAGCCATCCATTAGCGGCCGATGCCCAGGCACGCCCAGGCGCGCCCAATGCGCGCGCCCCACGGCCAGGCGCGCCCAGCGCCCAGACGCGTGCCCAGTGGACTGTTGCGCCCAGAATCATCCTGCAACCGCCCAGATCTTCCTGCTCCGATTTTTGGATAATAAAATCATCCTTATCTGATAAAATCTAAGCCTTATCTTATGGATAAAATTTGGGGATCCAACCAGCAGATTTGGATAAGGAAAATCAGCCAATATCTACATCTAACTAACTCAAGATATGGATAAGATTTTGGGGGAGTTTGTTAGCAATATCTGGACCCTTATCCAAAGCAATCGGTGGAGAGATTTTGGAGGCAGATTTGGACGTCCAAAGCAGCTGCAACGAATCTCCTAATCAGCCTACACAACCGGCCATCTAGAGATAAGATTTGAAGTGGATCAAGCAGTGCTTTACTTGGACGGTGCATTATAGATAAGGTTGCAAGGAGATAAGGCGGTGATTCAAAAGTGGCGTGCATGGAGATAAGGCCAAGGATGGCAGCTTTGGATGAGGCGGTGGCTCAACCTTATAAATAAGAGGGAGGTCTTCGTGAGGGAGCAATCAATCAACACAACAACACACGGAGAGGTATCAAAGGAGATCCTATCCAGCCGGCTATCAAGAAGGTGGGCGGCATCTTCTAGTCTCCACCACTTTGGGCCGTTGAGGAGCTTCCTATGGGCGATCAGAGAAGGAGGAGAGAGAAGATACGATCGGTGCCGTTGAGGAGCTTCCTATGGGCGATCATCTACGGGTTACGGGTGAGTCATCTTGTAGCAGAGATTTCTTGTGCTGTGGCACATATTCATCTTATCTTCCTCTTAGGATTGTATTAATCAAAGAGGTTGGGGTAGTGTTGACCCTGTACATCTTGTGTTTGGGGCTGGGCATTATCTGTGATTACTTGTTGGGGTTTTTGGGGTTCCTATAAGGGGAGGTCTCGATCAACCTCACCCTACTAGTTGTGCGCAATAACTCAGAGAGAGAGGCTGACTTAGCATGAGGCGTGCTAAGGCCGGTCCCCTGCTAGGACGCTTCCGTACTTAGAAAAAAAAGCCTATACCTAGCCGGGTGACAAGAGTACCTCTGCCTTGATTTATTTGATAAAGAGGGATAAGATATTCTTGATCTATATTTCTCTCGTTTAGGGATAATCCAAAGGGGAGGCTACTGGTAGTACCCTGGATTATTTCACCCAACGGGCGTAAGGTAGGTATATTAGGGACGTACCAATAAGGAAGGCTGCTGTAGTACCTTGGTGCGTTTGACCCAACTACCTGCGTATCGGGAGAGTTAATAGGTTATCAAGAATCATCTGAAAGGGCATTATATCTGATAAACTCTTAATATTCAGTTTATTTGATTTAGTTTTATTTAAGAGATTGATCAGTAAGATTTATGCCATGAACTATGCACTTATCTATTCGCTCACCCTTTTGGATATAGTTTAAATAAAAGATAAATCCAATTATCTCACGATTAAATCACCATGAGATGAGGAAGCATCGGTTTCCTTGCTTTGGATATGTGCACGGAACGAGAGCGGATGAAAAATGCCTTACAGAAAAACGTGCAGAAGATACATAATTAAAATAATAATAATAAAAAATGTATGGCCATACAGAATTAAAAAAAACCGTAGTGCTAAGCGCTGGCTGCCGGCCAGCGCTGACCAGCGCATTTAGAATAATAAAAAAATGGTAGCGCCGCTGGCTGAGCGCATTTAGAATAAAAAAAGGAAGGGGGCGAGAGGCGCTGGCTGCCTGCCAGTGCCCAACGCCCAGGCAGCCAGCGCAGCGCTTGGGCACTGCGCCTGGCTGGGCCAGCGGCCTGGGCCGGCACTGGAACGCTGAGCCCAGTCAGGGCTGGCCCACCGCATGGCTAGCTTAGCCATCTGGGCCAGCAATCAGGTTGGACTGTGTGCCCAGTAGCTTGAGTCAGCCACAAAGCTGGGCCGTGTGCCCAGCTTGAACTGCAGCAGGCTGGATTGCAGCAGTCCAAGCACATCTGATCCAAAATTTTTGAGGTGATTGAGAGATTTTTTGGTTAAATTAAACTATTAGAATTGGGTGAGGATGACGGGCTGTTGGCTCGTTCATTAGGTGGTTGGACCATTGTCTGGCCTATTTATGTTCAATTATATTTAGAATTTGTGTGTATAAATTTTGTGAATTATGCATGCATCTTAACTGACATAATTGAACATAAAATTTAAATAATGTCTAAGTGATAAATACAATTGAATAATTGAGGAGTAGCCACAACATCCTTAATTAT
>UESW01001640.1:186560-249280 GCA_900491605.1 Calamus simplicifolius
AAGCTTGCAATTTTTTATTATTATTAAATAGCATTAATATATCAATAGAAGAGTTGGATGGCTATACGTGATAAACCCTTTTTTTTGTTAATTTCTTTTCTCTTCTCCCTTTAGATGTAGATAGAAAATATTGATAATTAAAAATGATATACAAAATAATATAGTTAAACTAAGAAAGTTAAGATAAATATATTTTAAATGAAGAAAAAAATAAAGTTATTGTAAAAATATAGAGATAAATGTAATGTAAATCTAAATTTTTTTAATGTAAACCTATAAATACATCAATGTAAATAAATGGTATGGTATATATAGAAAAAAAATATAAATTAAAAAATTATATTAAAAATAATTAGTTGTAATTCAAATATATTTTTAAATCAAATAACATGAAAAAATAATTAAATAATTTTAGATTAATATTTTGTTATTGTTGCTTGTATAGATTTTTGCGAAGAGTGTGAAACCCTTAAAGATTGTGCGAAGATCTACATACAAAGGATTAGAGATCCTTAAAAATAAGAGAACCCAACTCTATGGCCACGAGAGAGCAGAAAATTCAAGGACGCCGAGACACGGTATTCGGCGCACGAGAAGGAGATGACTGCTGTGATACACTGCTTGGAGGTATGGCACCATTACTTGCTCGGAACTAAATTCAAAATTGTTACCGACAACGTCGCCAACACCTACTTCAAGACCCAGCGCAAGTTGACGCCCAAGCAAGCTCGTTGGCAAGAATACTTGGCAGAGTTCGACTTCGATTGGGAGCATCGGCCAGGACATCAGAATCAAGTGGCCGACGCCCTCAGCCGCCAAGTCGTACAGGAGTACGTGGCTGCGGTGGCGACCATGCAGTCAAGCGTTATAGAGCATATCCGCGAGGCAGCGCAGGCAGACGCGGCATACGCCAAGCTAATGCGTGATGTGACGAGCGGACTGGTGCGACACTTCTGGATCCAGGACGGCTTGCTTCGCACACATGGAGGCAGGCTAGTCGTGCCGAAGAATAAAGCTTTATGGTGCGACTTATTAAAAGAGTCCCGTGACTCAAGGTGGGCAGGACATCCAGGCATGGAGCGGATGTATGCCCTGCTATCTCGTGACTTCTACTGGCCAAATATGTGGAGAGACATGGAGGCCTATGTGCGGAATTGTCTGATCTGCCAGATGGACAAAGTGGAGCGCAGGAAACTAGCGGGACTACTGCAACCGTTGCCCGTCCCAAGCCGACCATGGGCATCTGTTTCCATGGACTTCATAGTGGGATTTTCGGAGGTGGACGGCAAGCGGACCATCTTTGTAGTGGTGTACAGATTTTCCAAGTATGCTATCTTCATGGCGGTACCGGACCCATACACAGCCGAGACGTGCGCGACGCTCTTCTTTACCCATGTGGTCAAGATCTTCGGTTTGTCTGGAGAATCATCAGCGACCGCGACGTCCGATTCACGGGTAAGTTCTGGACCACGCTTTTCCAGATCATGGGCACGGAGCTTAAATTCTCCACAACATATCACCCTCAGACGGACGACCAAACCGAGTGGGTGAATGCATTACTCGAGGAGTATCTACGACACTTCATCACCGCAAGACAACGAAACTGGCTTGAGTTGCTGGACGCGGCACAATTTTCCTACAATCTAAACCGGTCTTCAGCAACAGATCAAAGTCCAACAGAGTTATGCCTAGGCTACCAGCCTAGGACGCCCTTGGAGGTTGCATGACAGTATGACGTCCCATGTCCAGCGGCGCATCTATTTGCAAGGGACAGGACCGAAAACATCGCTAAGGCACGTGACAGCCTTGTGCGGGCGGCTATGCAGATGAAGCTGCGCGCAGACGAGCATCGACGACCAGTGGAGTACCAGGTGGGCGATCTTGTGATGTTGAAGATTATGCCCTATCTTTGGAGGAAAGCGACCAAGCCAAAGTTCCATAAAGGCCTTTTGCCAAGGTATGACGGACCCTTCAAAGTACTCAGACGGATGGGAGAAGTAGCTTACAAACTGGCCTTGCCGGCCAGACTGAAGATTCATCCAGTCTTCCACGTTAGCTTCCTCAAACCATACCATGGAGACCTGGTTGCAGATGAGTTAGAGAACCCAGGCATGATGCGCCCTGCCATCCGACCCAAGTTCGCAATGAAGATTGCAAGAATTTTGGCGGACCGAAAGGTGGGTACGAGTCAAGGACCCAGTACACGGAGTATCTGGTACAATGGCACGGAGAGGATGTTTCCGATGCCACCTGGAGGCGAGCAGAAGAACTTTGGCAGTTCGAGGAGGACATTCAGGCCTACGTGAGGGCGAGCGCGATGGGGACGTCGGCGTCTTTAGGTGGGGGAGGATTGTCACCGCCCAGTGATGCGCACGGCTAGGAGGGCTGTAGCGTAGCCCGCAGTGCACAGCGTGGGCAAGGCAGGTGGCCGAAGACCTGGCAGGACGGAGTTTGACCGTGCCACAGGATGCGCACGTCCGTCCATGGGGCCGGCAAGCCCCACACTTAGTCAGACATATGGTGCGAGGTTGGTGATCCAAGCGCCAAGGCCGGATGTGGACTCATCTCCTAGACGCGACGGCACGCGGAGTCGGCATCAGCAAGCTCAGTTTTCAGCAAAGCATGCGTGGCCGAAGAAGACCCGGAGCCATCCATTAGCGGCCGATGCCCAGGCACGCCCAGGCGCGCCCAATGCGCGCGCCCCACGGCCAGGCGCGCCCAGCGCCCAAACGCGTGCCCAGTGGACTGTTGCGCCCAGAATCATCCTGCAACCGCCCAGATCTTCCTGCTCCGATTTTTGGATAATAAAATCATCCTTATCTGATAAAATCTAAGCCTTATCTTATGGATAAAATTTGGGGATCCAACCAGCAGATTTGGATAAGGAAAATCAGCCAATATCTACATCTAACTAACTCAAGATATGGATAAGATTTTGGGGGAGTTTGTTAGCAATATCTGGACCCTTATCCAAAGCAATCGGTGGAGAGATTTTGGAGGCAGATTTGGACGTCCAAAGCAGCTGCAACGAATCTCCTAATCAGCCTACACAACCGGCCATCTAGAGATAAGATTTGAAGTGGATCAAGCAGTGCTTTACTTGGACGGTGCATTATAGATAAGGTTGCAAGGAGATAAGGCGGTGATTCAAAAGTGGCGTGCATGGAGATAAGGCCAAGGATGGCAGCTTTGGATGAGGCGGTGGCTCAACCTTATAAATAAGAGGGAGGTCTTCGTGAGGGAGCAATCAATCAACACAACAACACACGGAGAGGTATCAAAGGAGATCCTATCCAGCCGGCTATCAAGAAGGTGGGCGGCATCTTCTAGTCTCCACCACTTTGGGCCGTTGAGGAGCTTCCTATGGGCGATCAGTGGGCGAGAAGGAGGAGAGAGAAGATACGATCGGTGCCGTTGAGGAGCTTCCTATGGGCGATCATCTACGGGTTACGGGTGAGTCATCTTGTAGCAGAGATTTCTTGTGCTGTGGCACATATTCATCTTATCTTCCTCTTAGGATTGTATTAATCAAAGAGGTTGGGGTAGTGTTGACCCTGTACATCTTGTGTTTGGGGCTGGGCATTATCTGTGATTACTTGTTGGGGTTTTTGGGGTTCCTATAAGGGGAGGTCTCGATCAACCTCACCCTACTAGTTGTGCGCAATAACTCAGAGAGAGAGGCTGACTTAGCATGAGGCGTGCTAAGGCCGGTCCCCTGCTAGGACGCTTCCGTACTTAGAAAAAAAAGCCTATACCTAGCCGGGTGACAAGAGTACCTCTGCCTTGATTTATTTGATAAAGAGGGATAAGATATTCTTGATCTATATTTCTCTCGTTTAGGGATAATCCAAAGGGGAGGCTACTGGTAGTACCCTGGATTATTTCACCCAACGGGCGTAAGGTAGGTATATTAGGGACGTACCAATAAGGAAGGCTGCTGTAGTACCTTGGTGCGTTTGACCCAACTACCTGCGTATCGGGAGAGTTAATAGGTTATCAAGAATCATCTGAAAGGGCATTATATCTGATAAACTCTTAATATTCAGTTTATTTGATTTAGTTTTATTTAAGAGATTGATCAGTAAGATTTATGCCATGAACTATGCACTTATCTATTCGCTCACCCTTTTGGATATAGTTTAAATAAAAGATAAATCCAATTATCTCACGATTAAATCACCATGAGATGAGGAAGCATCGGTTTCCTTGCTTTGGATATGTGCACGGAACGAGAGCGGATGAAAAATGCCTTACAGAAAAACGTGCAGAAGATACATAATTAAAATAATAATAAAAAATGTATGGCCATACAGAATTAAAAAAAACCGTAGTGCTAAGCGCTGGCTGCCGGCCAGCGCTGACCAGCGCATTTAGAATAATAAAAAAATGGTAGCGCCGCTGGCTGAGCGCATTTAGAATAAAAAAAGGAAGGGGGCGAGAGGCGCTGGCTGCCTGCCAGTGCCCAACGCCCAGGCAGCCAGCGCAGCGCTTGGGCACTGCGCCTGGCTGGGCCAGCGGCCTGGGCCGGCACTGGAACGCTGAGCCCAGTCAGGGCTGGCCCACCGCATGGCTAGCTTAGCCATCTGGGCCAGCAATCAGGTTGGACTGTGTGCCCAGTAGCTTGAGTCAGCCACAAAGCTGGGCCGTGTGCCCAGCTTGAACTGCAGCAGGCTGGATTGCAGCAGTCCAAGCACATCTGATCCAAAATTTTTGAGGTGATTGAGAGATTTTTTGGTTAAATTAAACTATTAGAATTGGGTGAGGATGACGGGCTGTTGGCTCGTTCATTAGGTGGTTGGACCATTGTCTGGCCTATTTATGTTCAATTATATTTAGAATTTGTGTGTATAAATTTTGTGAATTATGCATGCATCTTAACT
Organism: Calamus simplicifolius; assembly: GCA_900491605.1. Taxonomy (NCBI): domain Eukaryota; kingdom Viridiplantae; phylum Streptophyta; class Magnoliopsida; order Arecales; family Arecaceae; genus Calamus; species Calamus simplicifolius. The sequence goes on from UESW01001640.1 coordinate 191,441, forward strand.
GACATAATTGAACATAAAATTTAAATAATGTCTAAGTGATAAATACAATTGAATAATTGAGGAGTAGCCACAACATCCTTAATTATAAAATTGTATAATAAAGTTAGTAAATCACATAAATAATAGACATTAATTGTAATTAATTATATAATATAATAAAATTTATTCCATAGGAATTTTTGTTATATTTATATAATTAATTAGGATAAAATATCAAATTATTTTTTCTAATCTACCCACATGAATTAGAAAGAAGGAACATAATTTGATAGATTTATCATACAGACTTAAGTGAATCCGATTGAATTAAAGCTTTAGCCCACAGGCAAGTTTTATGTTAGTAGATTTACTATTTTATATTTATATAATTAGGATAAAATATCAAATTATATTTTTCTAATCTACCCACAGGAATTAAAAGAAGGAACATAATTTGATAGATTTATCATACAGACTTAAGTGAATCTGATTGAATTAAAGCTTTAGCCCACAGGCAAGTTTTATGTCAGTAGATTCACTATTTTATATTTATATAATTAATTAAGATAAAATATCAAATTATATATTTCTAATCTACCCGTAGGAATTAGAAAGAAGGAACATAATTTGATAGTTTTATCATACAGACTTAAGTGAATCTAATTGAATTAGAGCTTTAGCCCACAGGCAAGTTTTATGTCAATAGATTCACTGGTTTCTAAATGCATAATTTACATTGGTAAAGCATTTTATTAGCTTCAATTTTTGATAATAAGCATGTATGTTTAAATTTTGCAGTTATGGCAACCTATTAATTTCTCTGAAATAAAATGTAATACCTGAATTGAGGGGTGATAACTATAAGGTTTGGAAGGAGAGAATTCTCCTTCATCTGGGCTGGATGGACATTGATTATGCTATAAGGAAGGATGAACCACCTTCAGTAACTCAGACCAGCACTCCTAATGAGATTGCGATTTATGAACGTTGGGAGCGATCCAATCGCTTGAGTACAATGTTCATAAAGACAAAAATCTCTGTTGGTATACGTGGTTCAGTTGATAAGTATGAGAATGTCAGGGAGCTACTAAAGGCCATTGATGAGCAATTTAGTACTTCAGACAAAGCTCTTGCCAGTACCCTAATATTGAAGTTGTCATCCCTGAGGCTCACTGGAGTGAGAGGTGTGCGTGAGCACATTATGCAAATAAGGGACATTGCAGCTTAACTGAAGACTCTTGAGGTTGAAATGTCTGAGTCCTTTCTAGTGCACTATATTTTAAATACCCTTCCACAGCAGTATGGACCATTTAAGATATCTTATAACACACATAAGGAAAAATGGTCAATCAATGAACTTTTGGCCATGTGTGTTCAAGAAGAGGGTAGACTGTTAATGGAATTGGGTGAAAGTGCAATGCTGACTACAAATGAAAAGGATCGGGCATGGGCCAAGAAGAAGGGTAAAAATAAAATACCACCCCAATCTGATATTAAGAAGGAATCCAAGTGTTTCTTCTGTAAGAAGAAGGGACACATGAAGAAGGATTGCATCAAGTTCAAGACTTGGCTTGAAAAGAAAGGTAAAACAATCTCACTTGTCTGTTATGAATCTAATATGGCTAATGTTATTTATAACACATGGTGGATTGACTCTGGTTCTACAATCCACATTTGCAATACTTTGCAGGGTATGCAAAACTTAAGGAAGCCAGTGGGAAGTGAGCAGTATATCTCTTCAGGAAATAAGATGCGCTCACATGTGGAAGCTATTGGGACATGCACTTTAGTTCTTAGTAGTGTTTTGTTTTAAATTTGGAAAGGACCGTTTATGTACCTAGTTTTTTAGGAATTTAATTTCAGTTTCAAGACTTGTACCTTTGGGTTATTCTTTCAACTTTTCAGATACTTCTTTCAGTTTATATTATAAATCTGAACTTGTTGGGAATGGTAATTTGTCTGATGGTCTTTTCTATATTAATTTGCAAAATAATACCACTCATGATGTAATGCATGTTAGGGCTGGCATGAAAAGATGTGTTGTAAATGATAACTCTTCTATGTTGTGGCATCGGAGATTGGGACATATCTCCATAGATAGAATCAAGAGGTTAGTGAATGAAGGAGTACTCAATACTTTGGACTTCACTGACTTTGATACTTGTGTGGACTGCATTAAGGGCAAGTGGACCAATAAGTCAAGGAAAGGTGCCAAGAGGAGTTCAGACCTATTAGAGATCATACACACGAACATTTGTTGTCCGGATATAGATTTTCATAGTCCGAAATACTTTATTTGCTTCATTGATGATTACTCACGATTTATGTATCTCTACTTGCTTCATAATAAGAACGAAGCATTAGATGCCTTTAAGGTATTCAAGGTAGAAGTAGAGACACAATGTGGAAAGCAAATCAAAATTGTGAGATCTGATAGAGGAGGTGAGTATTATAGGAGATACACAGAAGATGGACAAATGCCTGGTCCATTAGCGAAGTTCCTTCAAGAACATAGGATTGTTGCCCAATACAGTTTACCTGGCTCACCTGATCAGAATGGTGTAGCAGAAAGAAGGAACCGAACATTGATGGACATGGTGAGGAGCATGATTAGCAGCTCCAAACTACCTAAGTCCTTGTGGACAGAAGCTCTCAAGATAGCTGTGTACATATTAAATCGAGTTCCAACCAAGGCTGTTTCTAAAATGCCATTTGAGTTATTTAAAGGTTGGAAACCAAGTTTGCGACATGTACGCGTATGGGGATGCCCATGTGAAGTGAGAGTATACAATCCATAAGTGAAAAAGCTGGACCCTAGGACCATTAGTGGGTATTTTGTTGGATATGCCGAGAGGTCCAAGGGATATAGATTTTACTGTCCATCTCATACAACTAGGATTGTGGAATCGAGAAATGCCAAATTTCTTGAGAATGACTTGATCAGTGGGAGTGATTAATTGCAAAGCATGATTCCTGAAAGGAAACATTCTGATGCTCAACCTTCCACTTCAAGTGACAGACTGATTATCGTTCATAGTGCCCCTCAAGACCAAACGGGCATTATACAACTAGTCGTTGAAATTCCACAATTTGCTGATAATGAACTAGTAGATCCAGTCTCTCATGAGTTACCAGAGATGGTTGAACAATCAATTCCTCCAGAGGAGGTTGTTACAACATTAAGAAGATATACAAGAGAAAGTTTATACCATCGCTGAGAGAGACCGTAAGGCGTGAAAGATCCTTACCCTCATCTAGATCATGAAGCAATGGCGGAAGGTATTTATCGATCTTTCCTTTATTAATTAGGATAAATATATTGATCCCATATTTTCGCATATATGATAGGGATCAATATATTTAATTTCAGTCTATCATTTGGTATCACTTACACTTTGAAGGTTTTTGTGTATCAGGCTTCTTGCAGGCATTGTGCTTATCCCCTGCAGCCTATAGTTGAGATCTCCCAGCCACACTGTGACATGTGAGGGTCTTGAATATAGATTGCGATCCTTGGAGAAGAGCAAATGAGATATGTGCCTGCCCTATGAATTTCTCTGCTCCACATTCCTTGCATGAGCTACAAAATGTATGCATTAGTGATCCAGGATCACAATCTTTATAGTTAATTGTAGTATAATTTGGCTGAATTGAATTCATTAACAGAACAAATTTTATGCCAACAACTGTCAGCCAAGTTGGTCAGCACCTCCCCCCTTGGTTCTTGCCATTGGAGGAGGTCAAGGATCCAAAAAAGCCTAGGCATTGCTCGAAAAGCCAAAGCCTAAAATTTTTTTTTATGCATATGTTTGTTGGATCTACTATGGTACTTTCCTATGATGAGGTATGACTATAGTTGTTAAAATCGGACCAGACCAGCCGGTTGAACCGGGACCCAAAGGCTAAGCTGATCCGATTCTAACATAAAACTGGATATGTAAGAGACCCAGAATAATCCGTCAACCCGTTCGGTTCACTCGTGAACCGGTCAACCCGGTCTGAATCGGATCATGGGTTTATCAATGTCGTTTCAAATTTTCTTGTCTTTGGCATTTCAAATTCTTGAGAGTTTATGGCAACTTTTTCTTCATTGGCATGCTCGCAAGTTTTATGGAGAAAGAAAAGGAGAACATGTAAAGAAGAGCATTGATGAGAGGAGAATAAAAAAAAAGGAAAAAAGATGAAAGTATGAAAATTTTATGAGAATCAAGATGGGAAAGTAGAGATATAAAGAGAAAATGATGAAAATAAAGGAAACTCGGATAGAAATTTTCTTTAATTTTTTTGAGAAAAAGTTAAATCAGAATAAATGGTTACGCAGATTGAAAGTAAGCAAATTTTAGAGATTAAATAAGATATCAAAAAAAGATTTTTTTTTTCAAAAATAGAAGATAATAAAGATTAGTATTCATATGTTCATTTTATTAAAAAATAATTTTTATTAATATAAATATATTTTTTATATTAAAATAATTGATCGATGGTTCAATCGGTAACCCGATGGTTGAACCAGTGACCTGGTGACCCAAGCCCTTGGCCGGGTCAATGTCTGAGCTAGGTCTGATAACTATGATATTGATAATGATTGGCAACTAAATAAATAAATTATTGCTTTTTGTGCTTTTGATTTTTTGCATTCGGGATAATAAATTTCAAATATTATTTATCAAACAGCATGCTCATATAATATTAATAATAAAATAATATCAATTACTTTTGATAATGCATCTAATAATAATTTTGTTGTTGCATTATTAAACGACTCTTTGCATCCCATTTTAGATGGATAATTATTTCATATTAGATGTGCATGCCATATATTAAATCTTTTTGCTCAATCTGACATGAATATAATTCAAGAGGTTATTTCAAAAATTAAAAATGTAATTTCTTTTATTCATGCTTTAAGGTCAAGACTTCAAGAATTTAAACAATTATGTGTAGATCATGGTAAACGTTTTAAAAAATTTAAACTTGATGTAATAACTCATTAGAATAGTACGTATACCATGATACATGATGCATATCCATATAAGAACTTATTAAGTGCTTATATTAATGATTGTGGATTAGGATTTATATTGACTGAAACTTATTGGCATCAAGTAAAATTTTAGAAGATTTTTTGGTTACTTTTTATGATGCTATTCTTTTAGATATTTATTATCCAACTTCTTGTTCATTTTTACAAAAAGCATATGTAATTAGTGAAAAATTTAAAGAATATAGATATCATGAAGTTTTAATGCTTATTATATGTAATATGGAAACTAAATAGAATGAATATTGGAATAGGATATGTCCATTGCATAACTTAGATGCTGTTTTTGATCCTAGAGTTAAATTAAATGGCATAAATTTTTTAATTGATCAATATTGTGAAAACATGAATCAAAATCCTGAACCTGCTAAAGATAAGGTAACATGACTTCTTAATGATATTTATGGTTTATATAATGATAAAATTTATGGATCTAGAATACCTACTCAAAGCTCTGCTTCTTCTTCTAGATTTTGTTCATTATCTATTTTTTCATTCATTAGAAGACACACACATGCTTCATCTTCTTCATCTTTAAGTAATGAATTAGAATTTTATTTACGAAACGATCTTCATTCTGCATATGATGAAGATCAAATAGAAAGTCTAGATGTATTAGCTTGGTGGAAGAGTGTTAGAAATCAATATCCTGTTATGTTTGCCATTGCACGAGATATTTTAGTTGTGTCGATGTCCACAGTAGCATCGGAATCCACTTTCAGTGCAAGTCGACGTATTCTGGACGAAAAGAGAAGTAGGATGACTTGCGAGATAGTTGAGATGCTTATTGGTTGGATGCTGAGGTGAGGCTTCAAGATAAAGGTGAACATGACTTAACCAGCGAAGATGATGATGACACAAATACTACTGATGACTGAAGAGTGAGTCATTTTTATTTTTATAATTATATATTTTATTTTTTAATTATTAAAGTGAGTCATCTTTATTTTTTTCTCTCTATTTTTTCTCCTTTCTTATTGTATTCCCCCTCCCTTCCTGTACCATTTTGATTTTAAATTAATAAACTGGTAGGGGTCTATGCCAAACCCCTCACCATTAAGGTGGCTTCATATTAATAAATTTCTTTATTCCCAACAAATTTTTAATTCATCAAAAAAATATTTTTTTTATAATTTTTTTTATCGAGTGGGTCGGCACGGCACAGGCCCATGTGCTTGCTTGGCATGGTCCACCTGGGCCAGTGCGGCCCAGGCCCACATGGGCTGTGCCTGGCACGGCATGGCACAGGCCCATGTGGGCTGGGCCGTGCTGGCCTGGCAGGCCGGCTCAGGCCCATCATGGGCCATGCCGTGCTGGGCCAGCGAAAAAAATTTTCCGAGCCCGACACGACACAGTTTACTAGACCGTGCCAGCACGGCTCAGTACTGTAGCAATACCGGGCCGTGCCAGGCATGGCCAGTTCCTACCTCTAGCCTCGAGCCCGGCTTTGGCCTCGGCCTCGGCATCGAGCCTGGATTCGACCTTGGCCTCGAGCCTGGCTTCGGCTCCGGCCTTGAGTTCAATCTCAGCTTCAACCTCGACCTCGAGCCTAGCCTCGGCCTCGGCCTCGGGTTCAATTTCACCTTCAACCTTGGCCTCGAGCCTAACCTCGGCCTCGGACCTGCTATCGACCTCTAGCTTCGTCCTCGGAACCAACCTCGAACTTGGTTCCCAGCAGCCTAACAAGTGCCAGAGCTGCCATGTGGCCCACTAACCCACTATCTCTAAGACCACGGGCAATTACCATTATTTACGACACACGTCTAGCAGCAATGTGCCCACCTACCACTTTCGGCGTCGCTCCTGACGGACGACGTGATTCAACGATCATCCACCAAGGGTAAGAGGGATCCCCGAATAGGTATAAAAAACTTCACTCACAAAGAGGAAGGGAGAGTTCATTTATCTCTACTACTCAAATCTATATGGCTATTATCCAGATCACTAACTAGAGCGTCGAAGGGTTTCCGCCGAAACTATCGGTCCGGGACTTTTGTTGCAGGTTTCTGGCTAAAGGAGGCGGACCTGTCATCTCTTTGAAGATCTACGATGCTCTCTTTTCATCCGGCGCTCTCTGAAAGTGATTTGACAATAACAGATTGGCATGCCCAGAAGGGGGAGCACAAATGTTCATTTAACGTACCTGTAATCCCTGCAAGAAGAAGATGGTAGTTACACATGCACAGGAGGCCTCTACCAGTCAAGCTGGGGGACACCTCCCGCGGGCTGAGTAGCCAGAGGCCGACCTCCCTACTCCACCCCTCATGCAGTCGTAGGTCAGTCAAACTGACCGGCTCACCGTCCTAACCCAGCAAGTTCAAGATCTGATGGCGGTGGTTTGAGGACTGCAGGAACAGTGCTCCACCACTACGCCATTGCCACTTCAGCTCCCTTTGCCCCATGCGGGGGGTCATGGGGTTGGCCAGTCTCATCATGGCAGGACTCCTTCGAAGACCTTCCATCGCACATCTCCGAGACCTTGTCGCTGGGAGACCTCCAAACGGTCGCGCTCCCCTTTCCATCGCTCTGACCGCCTCCCCAAGTGGCATAGTGGGAAGAAACCAGAGCAGGTGCATCTTCTCCACCGGTGACCCTCTCCTCGCTCGTCCTCTAAATCTTCGAGGGGAGATTCCTTCGATAGATGGATTGCTCGTTGGGCCAAGCGATGGTTGGACGAGTACCATCTGTGGCTGGAGGAGCTCAGCCGCAGAATTACCAACCCTCATGGGACGGACTACAACCACCGCTCCCCATTATCTTGCTGCATCATGGAGGAACCGATGCCATCCCAATTCCGTTTACCCTAACTGGACCCATATGATGGCACCACAGACCCCTTGAATCACCTGGAGAGTTATAAAGTTCTTATGCAAGTCCAGAGAGCAACCGATTCTCTCCTATGCATCGCCTTCCCAGCAACACTTTGGAAGGCTGCACGTACGTGGTATTCCCGCTTGCCACCACACAGTATTAACTCCTTCAGGCAGTTGGAGAGATCCTTCTTGGCCCACTTTGAAGCATGCCGAAAGATCTCTAGGGTGGCTGACAGCTTATTTTCCATCCAGCAGAGGAGTGGCAAAACCTTGAAGGACTTCGTAGCACGATTCAAGGAAGCTGTGCTCGAAGTCTATAATCTTGAGGACTCCGTGACCACTCTGGCCCTGAAGCATGGACTTCGTCCTTCCTGCTTCACCTACTCTCTGGATAAGAAGCCTCTCGGCTCTTATGCCGAATTGCTGAGCCGAGCGTAGAAGTATTTCCGCTGACGAAGCAGATTTTTTCAGAAGGGAGGTCGACAAGGGGTTCAGTAAGAAGCCATTGCATCCGGAGCCTGCTGGAGTGCGGCCCAAGAAGTTTGAGCCTCCTCGTCGCCTAGACAACTGACCTCGGGCTCTGGCACCCAAGGAGCACTTCACTCTGCTTCTCGCCCCAATATCTCACATCTTGCTGGAGATTGATGGTGAGCCCTATCTTCGGCGTTCGTCTTCCATGAGGCTAGGAGTCCCCCCCAATAAAGACCTTTACTGCCGCTATCATCGGGACTACGACCACGACACGGAGGATTGTCGCCTGCTAAAAAAATCCATTGAGAAACTCGTTCAGCAGGGCCATCTGGAAAAGTTTGTCCGGAGAGGGAATCCCACTGCTTTGGGCCCGTTGGCACCTCCTACTACCCAGATCGGCATGGATAACGCTCTGACAGAGAAGACGGTGGCCATGATCTCCTAGGGGATAGGCAGCAACCCTAAGAGGCAGCGTAAGGATGGTGTAGACTCTGTAATTCCCTCTTTTAGAAGGAACTTAGAAGGGGTGGATAACCCCAATGATGATAGCGTCGTCGTGTCAATGACGATAGCTAAACATCTTGTAAAGCGAATTCTCATCGATAGTGGAAGCACAGTTGATGTTCTTTCGTACGAGGCATTTGTTCGAAAGAGTCTATCTCTTAGTCTTCTTTGCCCCGTGACCACTCCCTTGATGGGTTTCACCGTGGATTCTGTAAGGGTAGAAGGAGAAATCACCCTCCTGGTTACGGCCGAGACGGAACCGCCCTAGAGCACAGTCTTCATAAAATTCATGGTTATCCGAGTTCCCTTGGCCTACAATGCTATTCTTGGAAGACCCGGTCTCAACCTTCTAGATGCCATTATCTCTACAAAAAGGTTACGGTACGGTTTCCTACCAACAATGGAGTCGGAGAGATGCGTGGGGAACGGAACCTAGTACCCCTCTATTATTATACTGCTCCTAGCCCTCATGAGGTGATTGCTTCGCCGACGCCCGAGCCACTTGACTCCATAGACTTCGAGAAGAGAGGAGAACCAGCGGAAAGCTTGCTGGCCTTCCCATTGGGGGAGGACCCAACGAGGACAATCCGAATTGGAACGTTTCTTTCAATAGAAGCGAGAGATCGGCTACTCGCTTTTTTGCGGACCAACGCGGACATTTCGCTTGGTCAGCCTCAGATAAGCTGAAGTGCCGCCTGAAGTAATCACCCATAGACTCAGCATTGACCCAAGGAGTCGACCAATTCGGCAAAAGAAGAGGAGTTTTTCTCCCGAGAGGCAAAGGGCCGTGGACGAAGAAGTCCGTAAACTGATCGTAGTGGGCCTCATACGCGAGGCACATTACCCAGTCTGGCTAGCTAATGTGGTCATGGTTCATAAGACCAATGGAAGCTGAAGGATGTGTGTTGATTTTACCGACCTCAATAAGGCGTGCCCCAAGGACAGCTTTCCATTACCCAGGATTAATCAGTTGGTGGATGCCACGTCGGGCCATGAAACCCTTATATTCATGGACGCCTTTTCAGGGTACAACCAGATAAGGATGGATCCGGCTAATGAGGAGGCCACTTCTTTCATGATCGAGAAAGGTATCTATTGCAACAAGGTCATGCCCTTCGAGTTGAAGAATGCAGGGGCCACATACCAAGGTTAATGAATAAGGTTTTCGAGGACTAAATCAGATGCAACATGGAGGTGTACATGGACGACATGTTAACAAAAAGCACCCATGCTAACGACCATGTAGCTGACCTATCAGAAACCTTCGATAACCTTCGCCGATACCAGATGAAACTAAAAACCACTTATCCAAATTATTTATGTATGTGCAATCACTTCCCCCTTTATCATATTAGGTTTGTCTGAATGATGCTTATTAGACCTTTGCACTCAGATCTTGCATACCGCAAACCAAACTTGCTGGTACTGATACATCCATCATCTTTGGATAAGCCAAGTTCAGATCTGGGCAAAAAAAGGAAAAAACATTCAACTTATGGTTCAAGAAAATAGGTGGTAAAATAGTTCAAAACTAAAACAATGAATTCGTATCAGCCCAGAATCATATAAGCACTCACTTTCCATGATACCTTTGAATGTATCCTACAGAAAACATACGAGGTAAAGTTAGTAAGGATTAACATTGGTAGCAGAAGCAAGTGCATTCATTATGTATAAAGAATAAAATAGTGCAGTGAGATACAGATGCAAGATAGAATTTCTATTTTTCACATTTTGAAAAATCACCGCATGAATCTGGTTTCAGTCTTCAGATTAGTATCATTCAATATCCACAATAACCAGACAAGGCATCCCTTAGGAATTGTTCAAAAAAGTTGTCATAAATGCAAAAAATCAACATTATCTTCTGTACCAAAAAAGAAAAAAANATCATCATTAATCTAATAATGTAATAATAATAATATAATATTATTAGATATCAATTCATCCGCAGCTTCAATGAATGAATCCTGTAACTAAATTTATGGAATACTTGCACTGCTCATTATTTGGGAAGGAGTCTCGTGATTACATTTACGAGCTTAAATATCGTGCCACGTCTAAACACATCCACGCATCTCTCCCTCGAGTGGAAAGAAAATATAATAATATTTTATACATTTCATTTTCTTTCTTTCTTTCGATTTTAATCCACTTCGTCATACGATGGAATTTGTACGTATTGGAAAGTAATTAAAGTTTTTTTTGGTTGGGAAAAATCCTCTGCATCTGAGCTGTAAAACCAACTGTATCTAAATATAGTTGGGCTGGGCAGAGTGGGGCAGCTCGGACTCGGGACCGAGAAGTTATCTAGGGTCGGCCTGTAACCATAAGCTCGACGTGTATTTTTTTTTATCTTTTGTTGACTCCTACCAGGACTCAAATGAATTTTTTTAACAGTCGAGAGAAATAATTTTAAAAATATAATTATTTATAATTTAAATATCAATTTTATCCTGACTAGAGCAGAGTAGAGTAGAGGATATTCATCAATAAATAATATAGTAAAGTGGAGAGAAAAATTAGGGAGTGAGGAAGTGAGGGAGCGATGGCGAGAGACCAATCCGGAACATATACAATTTTTACTCTATAGGCATCCTCTTGGTTCGTTCCATACCACTCTCTCTCTCTCTTTTCCCCTTCCAATTCCTTTTCTATCTAAAAAATAATTACAATTATCATTAATAGTTTATAATGGAACTTTAATTAACTCTATTTGAAACATGGGCATGCAGAACAGAAAAAAAAAAAAAAAAATAATTCTTGAAAGCAATTCATCATGCATGGAAAGAAAATATTTATTTCTTTTGTTTGGGTTGAATTTGTAAAACTTTGCTTTTAATCGTATTGGTAAAGTTCAGAAACAGAATGTGTACGAATAAAGCCTAAATTTTTTTATTATTAAATAGCATTAATATATCAATAGAAGAGTTGGGTGGCTATACGTGATAAACCCTTTTTTTGTTAATTTCTTTTCTCTTCTCCCTTTAGATGTAGATAGAAAATATTGATAATTAAAAATTATATATAAATAAATAGTTAAAATAAGAAAGTTAAGATAAATATATTTTAATTGAAGAAAAAAATAAAGTTATTGTAAAAATATAGAGATAAATGTAATATAAATCTATTTTTTTAATGTAAACCTATAAATACATCAATGTAAATAAATGGTATGGTATATATAGAAAAAATATAAATTAAAAATTATATTAAAAAAATAATTAGTTGTAATTAAAATATAATTTTAAATCAAATAAGATGAAAAAATAATTAAATAATTTTAGATTAATATTTTGTTATTGTTGCTTGTCTAGATTCTTGCGAAGAGTGCGAGACCCTTAAAGATTGTGCGAAGATCTACATACAAAGGGTTAGAGATCCTTAAAAATAAGAGAACCCAACTTTATGGCCACGGAGAGATCCGTGGCACCCCCTTAGCGGCTAACTATTACTTTCGGTGCTTGAGAGGCGACCCTCCCAATATTAATATGAGAAAAAAGATATCTTTAAAAATAATTAAAAGGAAAGCTTCTTGGAGCATTTACATTTATAGGAAGGAACAAACCATTATTGATTCATCACTCTAAAGGCATGTGCAAGATGGGTGCATGCATGGAAGACTTTATGGTCACGTAAATAGTTTCAAGTAATATTTAAAATTTTGATGTATAAACTCATCTTTATCTTCTCCCTTTATTAAAAAAATAGGAAATCCTATTATCCTTCGAGCATTTAATTTTCTTCTTTCTTCTTTCTTTCTTTTTTTTTTTTTTTTTTTTTGATAAAAGAGATTGAAACCTTTGTTTAAGAGAAAAATAAGGAGATTGATATCCACAAGATTTAAACCTTATTTCTAAATAAGGGTTTTATTAATAAGTATTCCTTAACCAGCATACTCGGGCTTCCACAAAGAATAAGAAAAAAAAAAATTTATGAAGGTTAAGAGGCATTTAATAAAATAAGAAGAAAGGAACTTTAAAAGGAAGGTCACTAAGCTTCTATGTAGAATGAACATCTATATAAAAATATATTTTTTTTGCATATTTATATTATTATATAAAATATATAATTATATACCATAAATTAATGTAGTAAACATAATTTATATGACACTAACCTAATTTGTAAACCAAAAAGAAAAAAAACTTAATTAGATTATTTTTATTTCTATATTACAAATATGTTATTAGTGGGTAAGACAATTGAACGGGTTAAAACACAATGTAGAATTTATACTTAAATTGGATACGATATATCAAGTCAGCAGTGGCAATTGAAGAGACTAATCCATGCGATAGAGTAATCCTAATCCAAACCAGAGACGGAGAGACATTCGGATAGCAGCCCTCGTTGGCGGAGGGATGCGTCAATGTAAAACGCTCGGACAGCGCGCTCGCGGGACCCAGGCCTCCCTCCTATAAAAAAGGAAAAACGCAATCCCTTTAGAACTCGGAAACGAAGGAATCGGTGCCCCCCTCCTGTAAATTCTTCTTCCCCTCGCAAAAGAAATCCAAACTTGATCTCCTCCACGCGGAGCCTTGCGATCGGTCTTCACACCCGTACGCCTTGGCGCTTGATCTCCTCGGCGAGCCCAAGCCTTTGCGATTCTTGATCTCCTCGGCGAGCCCAACCTGTGGATCGATCAGTCCTCACACCTATCTTTTACTCTTTTCTGCATTTTTAATCAATCCATTCTTTTGTTATCAGTTTTTTAAAGAAGGGTTATGTTTCGCTTGGCTCTTTTCTAATTTTTTTTTCAATTGCTGTTTCTTTGCTCTTTTTTGTAATTTTTTTGAATCGTTTTTTTAAGAAGAAATTTTTTTTTGAATCAATCCTGTTATAGTGCTTTTCTTAAAGAAGAGCTCTTTTCTGTATTTTTTTTGAATCAAATGCAAATGGGTGCTAAATTTTTTTTGAATCAATCCTGTTGCTCTTTTCTTTTTTTTTTTGAATCAATCCATTCTGTTGTGTTATCAGTGCTTTTTTTTTAAGGATTGTGTTTCTTTGGCCAAGCACATAATTTTTTTTCAATCAATCCGTTCTGTTGTGTTATTATTTTTTTTAAGAAGGTTGTTTTAGAATCTTGAGAAAGAATTTTATTATTAGTGCTTTTTTTAGGAGGGTTCTTTTAATATCTTGAAAAAAATTTGTTATCAGTGCTTTTAATGTAGTCATTTGCAGTGATGTTAAGGATGAATGAGATTTTTTTTCTCTATCTCTTTGTTGATTATTTATATTTGCATATGTCATATAATTTTTTTAAAGAAATAAACATTTAGTTTATTATATCAAGTTTCTTTAATTTATTAGTTAACTATGTGATACGTTTATTATGTATGTATAGCAATAATGTACCTCTGGGAGATGCACTTAGATAATGGTTGAAAAAAAAAAAAACTAGGAAAAGATGCATCGGTGAGTTTTGGTGGCGACCATCGGATTCCTTCAAATTTTTTGACATTAATGCGTTGGAAAGTTTGATCCATATCGTAAACAAATTTAAAGAAATATTTTTTGAGAGGACAAGCTCCTAGATTTAAGAAAAAAATTATGAGCCATTTTTTAGTTTTTTGGTTTTATTTGTAGATTTTATAGCTTAACATTTTGTTTGTTGGTTGATTGATCTTTTTCTAAAGGAGTTTTTGTTGCAAATTTATTTTTCTTAGGAAATGTATATATTTTAGTTTTACGGACGGTTGAATCTGTTATTAGTTATTTCTTTTTTTCCTTCAATTTAATTCATTGCTTCTTTAGCTATGAGAGTTATTAGTCTTTTTTTCTCAAAATCTTTATTTATTATTTACATCTTTCTTAGATTACTTCTTGGAGAATTTGTGCAACTGCCAGAGCATAACAATGCCTACTTCAAACTCAAAGCCAAATGCTAGGAGAAGATCAGTGGCAGTTGTAGAGAAGAAATCAAGGCTTTATGTGCTTACTGAAGGAGTTAATGGGGTCAGTGAGAATAAGATGATTGTTAATGGGAAGGATCTAAGCCATACAAATAGGAGAGAATATGTTGTTCAGAGATCTAAAGACTTGTCACGGCTGAAGAAAGTATTGATCGCTTCCTCCACCATTTCACCACGGCATAAAAGAGCTTTTCCGAAGCCGCAAAAAGCAAAGTGGCAAACTGTTCTTACATTCTAACCAAGAATTGTCTGCTTCTAGTAGCTCTTTTATGGCTAGGGCAGACAGTTTGGAGATTGGCTGGTAGGATTGGAGACAATACTAACTCAGCATTTCTTGCTTTGGATTATGAGGGGGTTCATCTAGAAGATTCAGGTAGGCATGAGCTTGGGATTAGCAAGGGAACCTAGAAAGCAAATTTAGCAAGAGGAGTTGAAGAAGTTGGAAGTTAAGACCGTTTAAACAAGACTTTGATGAATTCAAGGCCATGGGTCTGCTTTCAAAGGAAGAATTTGAAATATTTTGGGATGAGCTTGCTAGAAAACTAGATGGTAGTGATAGTGATGTTCATTTGGACCAAATTAGGTCTTTGCTAGGGATCTTGTTAAGAAAAGATTGAAAGGCATGCAGGTGATGGACTTGGAAGGGTTGATTATGCTTTAGCTTCTGGTGGGGCCTGGTGGTCAGTCATTTAGAGCCTCATGGTTTTAGGGAAGTGAATAGTTGGCTTCGTGCTTTTATAATTATAATTGGAAATGGAGTTCACCCTAGTGCTCAGAAAATGCTGGAGCCAAGTTATGGGGAGCCTGGCCAATGTTTTCCCTTGCAAGGAAGTAGTGGGTTTGTTGAGATTAGGCTTACAACAGGGATTATACCTGAGGCTGTCACACTGGAGCATGTATCTAAGGTAAGTTTTTGCTTCAATTGTTCTTTTCATTTTTCCTTTATAGCTATATTTTGAGGCATTTGAAACTTAGCGCTTGTTTCTTTTAACTATTTCTTTCCTATTAATTCATATAATGCCTAATTATGATGCCTCTTTTTATGTGGTATGTGCGCAGAGCGTGGCTTATGATAGGAGCAATGCCCCCAAGAATTGTCGGGTCTCTGCTTGGTTTGAATCAGATGATGATGATGACCCATCCAGCCAAGCCAAGGTGTACCGCTTGAGTGAGTTCTCTTATGACCTGGAGAAGAGCAATGCGCAGACCTTCAACGTCGAGACAGCTCATGAGTTGGGTGTGGTGGTCAACAAGGTGCGACTAGACTTCACCTCCAACCATGGGAGTTCAGGTCATACGTGCATCTATCGCTTTAGGGTGCACGGCTATGAGCCAAGCTCCCTGGCAACTATATCTTCTATCTAATGGCTTTATAGGGAGCTGCAGTGCTCTCGTCGTTTGTTGTGCACTGAACCACCCATCCTCAATTCCTGGTTGCATTTTTTGCACAAGTAGTCTCCTCCCTGCTGCTTCGTCAAGGGGGGGACTGTAGATACTTTCAATTATTTTTGTTGGTTCTCCTATCTTTTTTTTTGAAAGGTAAGGTATTGAATGGTGTCGTTTACGCTTAGCCAGCACATGAATGAAGAATATATCTGGAATTAAATCAATTGATTCATACCTACTGTAATCATTTTTACCCCCCCCAGTTCAAGTGATGGTTGATACAATAATATTTTGATTTATCATGATCCTTAAAAAAAAATATAATAATTCCTTCTAAACAAATGTTATATTCTCATGCCCTTTCTTTATTTTTTTTTCCCCTGTTGAGCACCACTGTAGGCTCTCTTCAGCGGATCAGTGCTTCTAATTCATCATTATTATTTTGGAATAAATGTGGAACTTGTTCTTCATCACTTCTGAAGTTTCATCTAGAGGCACTTCATAATTTGAAAAAAGTATTTAGGTAACATTGAATTTTGATGCAGCAATAAGCGAGTTGCTTTAGGATTGATTTCTTGTAATTTACTTCTTTGATCTTGGCAGTACATAGTGGTAACATTACCAGCACCATGGGGTCTGATAGGAAAATTCTCTGGGAGAGGCTACCACTGGGGTTGTTATTTAGGTCAGCCTGTGCTCTTACCGAAGGATTTCAACAATTTTTTTCTCAACATTAGAAGAAGGGTGGCTAAGGCTTTGCTGAAGATAGTTTCAGACCAATGTCCATTACTTCTTAACATTTCTGACAAGTTTACTAAGAAGCCTCAGTTCCATTTAGATTTGAGAGGTTTTGGTTGCCTCACAATGGTATTAAAGTGGTGGTTAAAAATGCTTGAAAATGCAGAAGGAATCATTCTCCTAGTGTCAAAGGTTCTCTCCTTCTGAGAGTAAGGAGCACTGAGGTGATGGAAAGAGTATCATGTTTGCGATCTGTTTAGAAAGGCTAGCAAGTTGGAAAGTGAAATTCTTGTCTTGGAGAATTTAGAGCCATGCCAGGACTGCTGGAACAGGAGGATTGCAGTAGAGCGGTGATGGCTCTTCTGTGGGAATAAAGTAAGAATCTGTGACAGCAAGAAGATTTTGGGCAACAGAAATCCAGAACTCGGGCTAAATGGTTTATTATTGTTATTATTATTATAATTCTCTGGTTTAAAGGAGATCATTACAATCTAGTACCTGCCTCTATAATCAAATTGGACTGAAGCGAATAATTTACTCTCCATAACACCAACTCTTTAAAATTATGCAAGCCTGCAGCTTGATTTCCCTTTCTAACTACGTGCTGACAAATAGTTTTTCTGGAATTTGAAAATATACTCTCAATAAGCGATAGATGCATTTCGAGTCACCCTTCAACCAAGCTACAATTAGTCACCCTCTAAGACCAAAGAAAAAATGGACAGCTTTACTAACACCCTACCAAGTAGCTATCAACACTGCAATCAGAACCAGGGGTATTTGAATGGGAATAGATCCAGCCAGTAAAGTTCTCCCGGAAGAATTCCTCAAAATCTGGTGATTCTAATGCTGCTTTTTTCCTTGGGCCACTATTCTTAGGAGAAACAAGATTACAAAGATACAAATGCAAGATGGGACTACCGTACATGATGATGCATTAATCATGAACTACTTTGTTGATAATTTTAGAAGTAATTGGAATGCCTCAATTTCTTCAGACCTTTTGAGCTCCCTTCCATCCCTCATAAAATTTCTGATAACTTCCAGCCTTTGCTCTTTAAATATTCCTAGTCTATCATTAATAAGGAAATTATAGATCTGTCATGGAATTCTTTAGAACAGGATCAACGCCAAGTCTCCTTTGTCACTTTAGTTATCCTGTGGTGCATATGGACTTAAGGCCTATTAACCAACTTAATACTCTACTAATTACTGTTGCAAAAATTATTAACAATCAATTGTAAGAACATCTGCCTTGACTCATATTAGAGAATCAAGGTACGTTTTTGTTGGGAACAATTTCTGACAATATCTTTTTGGCTTAAGAAATAATTTATTCATTGGAGAATGCCTTTGGACAAAAGCAATAATGGCCATAAAGGTCACATGGACAGGGCCTATGGTAGAATTAATTAACATTCTGCATGTTATGGATGGAGCTTAATTTCATCAAGAGGAAGCTCCAAATAGAGTTCACGAATGTGAAGCTCGTGGAAGGAGTCGGTTGCTGTTTCGTGGGGGCCCACGCCTGGACGCTAGAGACTTGAAGACACATGGAAGTTTCAAACGGTTTTGAAGCTGATCATAAAAATCCAGTAGTTAAGCCTTATCCAAAAGCTATCTCAATAAATCCAGAAATACTGGATGTGTCCTGCCAAACTGTCTGCAACCGCCCGCCACACATCTCGTGTGGAGTTACGAACCTGTGGAAAAAAAAATGGAGGCTCGGTGAGGACCTCCGGGTGCTAGAGAGAGAAAAAAAAGATTCTGTAATCTCTTAGTGAGATCATAAGAGTTTCTGAGAGAGTGTTTTTGAGGGCTTGTACCTGATTCAACTCTTAGTGAAGCCTTGCAGATCCTGTGCCGTCGTGGACGTAGCCCAGTTTGGGTGAACCACGTAAAATCCTCATCTCTCGCTGTTTTTGGATTTTGGTTCCTATTATTATTCTGTGTTTTGATTTTGATTATATCGCAACTACGTGCTTGGCCGTACTAATAGCGATCTTATTAGAGGAATATTTGTTGTATTCCCTATCAAATTGGTATCAGAGCCTGGTTTTCTTCATATTATTACGGTCGGACAAATCAACAAAGAGATGGCAGAAGACAAGATCAAAATCGAGAAATTCAATGGTCACAATTTTGGATGGTGGAGGATGCAAATTGAGGACTACCTATATCAGAAGGATCTTTACCTTCCATTAGAGGGAAAGAAGCCGGATTCAATGAGCGACTCAGATTGGATGATTCTGGATAGGAAAGCCCTGGCCACGATCAGATTGTTGTTGACACCTCAAGTGGCGTATAATATTGCAAAGAAAAGACCACCGTGGATATGATGACCATTTTAACAAAGCTGTATGAAAAACCTTCCACCTCAAACAAGATATTTTTCATGAAAAAGCTCTTCAATTTGAAGATGGCTGAGAATAGTTCAGTGATGGAGCATCTGAACGAGTTCAACACGATGATTAATCAATTGGAGTCGGTCTCTGTTATTTTTGATGATTCATTCAGGGCGCTTCTTTTCTTATGTTCCTTGC
Source organism: Calamus simplicifolius (assembly GCA_900491605.1). NCBI lineage: Eukaryota > Viridiplantae > Streptophyta > Magnoliopsida > Arecales > Arecaceae > Calamus > Calamus simplicifolius. The sequence goes on from UESW01001640.1 coordinate 210,831, forward strand.
CAGAGAGTTGGGACAATCTTGTGATGACAGTCAGCAACTCGGTATCAGGTATCCTTACATTCAATGATGCAGTTAGTTGTATATTGAATGATGAGATGAGAAGAAAGGCTGTGGGTGGGACTTCTACAAGTACTGCACTCATGGTGGATACCAGAGGAAGATCACAGGAGAGGAAGAAGTCAGAGAAAGGCCGGTCCAAGAGCAGAGGAAAGTCCAAAGGGAGATTTCCATGAAGTGTTGGAACTGCGGGAAGAAAGGTCACATGAGCAAGGATTGTTGGGGTAAGAAGAAGGAAAAAGGTGCAGAGAGCAAGATAGAAGGTCAGGAAGCAAATGTTGTGAGTACTATTGAGCAAAATTTTGAGGATGTGTGCCTGTCAGCCGGCGATGGGGCAAACTCAGATCTGTGGTTTGTAGACTCAGGGGCTTCTTACCATTGCAGCTCAAAGAGACACCTATTTTTGGATTTTGTCCAAGGAGATTTTGGTCATGTCACAGTTGGCAATGGACAACAGTGCATAATTGTTGGTAGAGGAACAATTGTACTGAAGCCAGTGATAGGCGGAGAATTGAGACTTGCACAAGCCAGATACATCCCAGAGTTAAAGAAAAACCTAATTTCTACTAGTCAGCTTGATGTTGAGGGTTATGTATCCATTTTTGGTAATTCTCAGTGGAAAATTACTAAAGGGTCTATGGTTGTTGTCAAAGGGAAGCGGACAGGCACTCTCTACTTCTTGGTAGACAGTGAGAGTTCAGTTTCAGTGGCAGCAGGAGACACGGGTACAGTGACTACATTATGGAACAGGAGGCTTGGTCATCTTAGTGAGAAGAACTTGAATATTCTACACAGGAGAGAGCTTCTACCTGGGCTAAAGAAGGTGAATCTAGAGTTTTGTGAAGAGTGTATCTATGGTAAGCAGAAAGCAGTGAGTTTTCAGTTAGCAAGAACTCAAAAGAAGACTGAAAGGCTGGAGTTGGTTCATTCAGATGTCTGGGGTCCAGCACCAGTGGCATCATATGCGGGCAATAAGTACTTTGTCATGTTTATAGATGATTTTAGCAGGAAAGTCTGGGTGTTTGCTATGAAGAAAAGTCTGAGGTCTTTGGCATCTTCAAGAGATGGAGAGTCATGTGTGAAAGCCAGACTGGAGCAAGTCTCAAGTGTCTCAAGACAGATAACGGTGGTGAATACTGCAGTAGAGAGCTTGATGCCTACTGCGCAGAGCATGGAATCAGAAGGATCAAGACCATCCTAGGGACACCAGAGCAGAATGGTGTGGCAGAAAGAATGAACAGGACCATTCTTGAGAGAGAGAGGAGTATGAGGTTTGACTCAGGTCTACCTACATATTTTTGGGCAGCAGCACGGACACCGCAGTGTATTTGATCAATAGGAGTCCATCCAGTGCATTGGATGGTGGGATTCCAGAGGAGGTTTGGACTGAAAACCGGTAAAACTTTCTTTTCTTAAAGTATATGGCTGCATTACTTATTCTCTGATTGAGAAAGAGAAGAGGAGTAAGTTAGACTCCAAGTCTATAAAGTGTGTTTTCATTGGATATGGTGGCGATGAGTATGGCTACAAGCTCTGGGATTTTCAGAACAATAAGATCATTCGGAGCAGGAATGTGGTATTTGATGAAGAGCATACTTACAAAGACAGGAAGGATGCAGTGAAAGAAAAGAAACATGAGTTTATAGAACTCGATCCTGTCAGAGATGGAGAAATTCCCCGAGTGCAAACTGAAGATGGAAACTCCGAGGATGTGGAGGAGGAAGATGTGGTTGAAACAGACAGCCACATGCATACACCAGTACCTCAGCCGGTGTCCTCACAGTTGAGGAGGACCACGAGGGTTACCAGGCCATCACAGAGGTATTCTGCTAATGATTTTGTTTTGTACACAAATTCTGGAGAGCCAGAATGTTTTGTTGAAGCCATGCAGGATGAAGCTAAGGTCAAGTGGGAGTTGGCTATGAAAGAGGAGATGGACTCTTTAAAGCAAAACAAGACTTGGGATCTTGTGAAGTTACCCGCTGGCAAGAAAGCTCTGTTCAACAAATGAGTGTACAAGATAAAGAATGAGGCAAATGGTACCAAGAGATACAAGGCAAGGTTAGTTGTCAAGGGTTATGCACAGAAAGAGGGAATTGACTTCCAGAGATCTTTTCCCCAGTAGTCAAGATGACATCCATCAGGGTGATTCTGAGCATGGTAGCAGTGGAAGATCTTTATCTAGAGCAGCTAGATGTGAAGACAGCATTTTTTCATGGAGATTTGGAGGAGGAGCTGTACATGCACCAGCCAGAAGGTTTCCAGGTCAGGGAAAAGGATGACATGGTCTGCAGATTGAAGAAAAGTTTGTATGGTCTGAAGCAGGCTTCGCGGCAATGGTACCTCAAGTTTGACAGTTTCATGCTAGAGAAAGGCTTCACCAGATGCCAGTCAGATCATTGTGTGTACTTTCAGAGGTACGTTACAAATGAGTTTATTATTTTATCCTTGTATGTGGACGATATGCTTGTAGCAGGTTCCAGTATGAGGAAGATAGAAGAGCTCAAGAAACTGATGGCAAAGAAGTTCTCAATGAAGGATTTGGGAGAGGCGAAGCAGATTCTTGGCATGAGGATCAACAGAGATAGGAAGCAACGGAAGCTGTGGTTATCTCAGGAGGACTATGTAGAGAAGGTACTGAAGAGGTTCCATATGGAGAATGCAAAGGCAGTGTCAACACCTTTGGCAGCACACTTCAAGCTCAGCAAGCAGTTGTGTCCAACAACTCAGAAGGCAAGGGATGAGATGATTAGAGTTTCCATATGCCTCAGCCGTGGGAAGTCTAATATATGCAATGGTTTGCACAAGATCGGATATCGCATAAGCAGTGGGAGCAGTCAGTAGGTACATGCAGAATCCAGGCAAGGAGCACTGAAATGCAGTGAAGTGGATCTTGAGATATCTCAGGGGTACATCAACTTATAGTTTGTGCTATGGAGGTGATAGTCTTCAAGTACAAGGATTTATAGATGTCGATCACTCTGGTGACATAGATAGTGGAGGAGCACCACTGGTTATGTTTTCACTGTCGGTGATACAGCAGTGAGCTGGGTATCTCAGTTGCAGAAGATAGTGGCATTGTCAACTACAGAAGCTGAGTATGTGGCGATCACTGAAGCTAGTAAAGAGATGATCTGGTTACAAAGGTTGATGGAGGAGCTCGGCAAGGAGCACGAGTGTAATACATTATGGAGCGACAGCCAGAGTGCAGTTCACTTGGCAAGGAATCCAGCATTTCATGCAAGAACCAAGCACATTCAGCTTAGGTATCATTTCATACGCAGTGCGTTGGATGAGGAGCAGTTGAAGCTGGAGAAAATTGATGGAGCTAAAAACCCTGCAGATATGTTCACCAAGGTTGTGAGCAGAGACAAGTTGAGTCTCTGTTGCAACTTGGTGAAGCTTTCCAAGAGATAGATCAGGAGAGCGCGGCACAAGAAAGAAGGTAGATCTAAGATTGATGTCATTAATCTCTAAGTGGAGATTGTTATGGATGGAGCTTAATTTCATCAAGAGGAAGCCCCAAATCAGAGTTCACGAATGTGAAGCTCGTGGAAGGAGTCGGTTGCTGTTTCGTGTGGGGGCCCACGCCTGGACGACCGGCTGTTTCGTGAGGAGGTTTGACAAAGGAAGGAGTCGGTTGCTGTTTCGTGTGGGGGCCTACGCCTGGATGCTAGAGACTTAAAGACATGTGGAAGTTTTAAACGGTTTTGGAGCTGATCGTAAAAATCCAGTAGATAAGCCTTATCCAAAGGCTATCTCAACAAATCCAGAAATACCGGATGTGTCCCTATCGAACTGTCTACAACCGCTCGCCACACATCTCGTGTGGAGTTACGAACCTATGGAAAAAAAAATGGAGGCTCGGTGAGGACCTCCGAGTGCTGTAAAGAAGAGAAAAAAAAAGTTCTGTAATCTCTTAGTGAGATATAAGAGTTTCTGAGAGTGTGTTTTTGAGGGCTTGTACTTGATTCAACTCTTAGTGAAGCCTTGCAGATCCTGTGCCGCCGTGGACGTAGCCCAGTTTGGGTGAACCACGTAAAATCCTCGTCTCTCGCTATTTTTGAATTTTGGTTCCTATTATTATTCTGTGTTTTGATTTTGATTATATCGTAACTGCGTGCTTGCCGTACTAATAGCGATCTTATTAGAGGAATATTTGTTGTATTCCCTATCACCGCAGATGTTTGAGTTCTCAGTTTAAGTTTATCAACTAGATTAGAGGCTGTGTAATAGCACTGTCCTTTTCCGCTTCGATCAATGGATTCCGTGCCCACTGGTTTCATTGGATAATATCCCAAGGACACAAGCGATTAAGGCTATAAAATTCAAATGGATGGGGTTCATGATAGAATTCATTCGAATTATTTGTGGTCTGTCCTCAGAGGTTTGCATATTAGCGTCTTTTAATTGCCAAAGCAACAACTAAGGACTGTATGGCCTCAGGTAAAATGGCGTACTTTGAAGAGTCCTATGTTCTGTCCATCCACTCCAGCTAAAATTCAGCTAGATATTAGATGAATTCCTGGCATATTTATAAGAAATTGGTTTGGCACTATATTAGGACTCTATCTCTTTCAGTTTGTTCTAAATTTACTTTTCTTGATTGATAAGATTCAGAATAAGATTGTAGCTGGAGGTGGAAATTGTCGAAGATACAATTTGTCTCCATTCGTTCTTGTATTCACTACCATTTATATTTCTGATGAGAGTGTTGGGTGAGATAGATGCTTAAGTTTAAATTTTTTTATGGGGACATTCAGTTGAGTGAAAAAAAAAAAAAAAGAAGCCACGCTTACATTCATGGAAAACAATTTGCCAACCTAAAGACATCGGTGGACTAACACTGCATGAACCAAGGGCCAGAAGGTGTGCTTTAGTGGGGAAATCTGTGTAATCTTGTTCTCCATCCCAACTCTTTACGGAACAGAGTTGTCTCAGCTAGGTTCAATTTCACAAAAATGGACGGAGTGTAAACCTACCAGGAAAACCTCGGCCATACAAAGTATTTGTCAGTGTGCAAGATAATTTATCCAAAATGATTTCATATGGATTTTGAGTTTTGGATAGGATATTAACTTATTTCATCTACCTTGGATCCCTACTGCTTCAGTGAATTCCCTGCCTATTCCAATTAGGAAAGATAATTGTGCATTGTAATTATGATCTATAGTTTGCTGACTTGCTGACTGCTCAAAAGGTAGCTGCTGTATCTCCTCCAGAAATGGTGCCCATCATAATCAAAATTTCCATGTCAAACAGGTGCTGGAGGGATCAATTGACCCGGGAATGTAAATATTAAGGTTAATTTGAAGGAAGTCTACAATCTAATATGTGGTGGCCATTTCATTCAGAATGGTAACTAATTTTCTTGGACCTGGGTGGCCCAGATTATTCCGCGAGTGACCTAGTGGTGCACCAAGTGGAGGAGAATTTGATTTTAACTTCTTGTGGACTCTTTAATTATGCTCCATGTTTGTGTGATCTTTTTAAAGATGAGGATGCCCATCTGCAAAGGCTGTGGGACTCATGCAGACAGTGCCACTTGAATCTTTCTTTACAGTCTGTTGAAGATATGATTCAGCTTTTATCAGGTAAGATTCTGAATGCTGAGACCCAAACGTTGTTTCCGTCTCAATATGCAACCAGTGCAACTTGAGCCTTTCTTTACAGTCTGTTGAATATATATATATGATTCAGCTTTTATCAGGTAAGATTCTGAATGCTGAGATCCAACCATTGTTTCTCTCTGCTGGATGGATCACATGGAATTCTAGTTATGAAATAAATTTCAGGGTATATTGGCTCCTAGTAATGATCTCTTTAACTATAGAATTGCTCTCTGCTCATATGAAGGATTCCTTGATGGCAAGGCTATGGGACATCATCGGTTCACGTCACCACCGTCACTTTTTCTCTTCCTGTAGATTGGCTATCCCCTCTGAAGATGAACTTTGATAGGTCAGTTAGGAGTTCTTTAGCTGGAGCAGGATTTATTGTGAGAGATCATATATAATTTGTCCAGCAGCTAGTGTCTCTCCAAATGTTCAGTTCTTGGAGCTAAGCTTTTGGGAATCTTGGCATGGCAATTGCGCTGTTGCATTTAGTTAAAAGGATACAAAATTATGGATGGAATGGGGGGCTCCTCAACTGTCATCTAGTGGATTAATTATAACCATGTAAGACCTCATCCAAAAGACTAGTTAAAATTATTATTTAGATTTTCCCCCCTCTATAATTACCAGAGATCTGAGAGTAAAAAATCAATAAAAGAATAAGATCTTCATAATATATAATCAATGTTGGGCTAAATACATGCATGCATAAGTCCTCACATATTTTCTACACTTCAGCTCTAATTAATGATCCCACCAAGGTAAAGATCTAAATTTAATCAAATCTAACCACAGATATCACATATAATTTTTAATGATCAAAAACTTCACCTAGAAATTGTTATTTAAATTTCTTAGCACATTGGTATTCAAGATCTTTTTAGAATTTAATACATATGGGACTATATATATATATATATACCAGCACAAGTCTTCGTATCAACAGTTCCCTCCATCTTAGACCTTATCTTCTTCCTCTCAGAAATATCAAACAGCTGAAAAGAGTCATTCAGATTTCTAGAATTACTCATATTTTTAGAGAAGGCAAGCAATTAACTGATTAGCTAGCTAATGAAGGTTCGAGTGGTGATATTGAACTCTCAGAGCATGATCCCCGTGAACTCTCTTGGCGACTTTCTTTCATACGATAAGGTTGTTTTATTTAATTATCAGGCTTCTGATTATAATTAAACATTACTTCCCTATTCCATTAAAATATTTTCCAGTGGTGTCGTGAATAAAATTTCCAAAACCACTCATTTGAAAGTCACCATACCACCATAATCCAATCGCTGGTTGCACAACGTAAACAAAGATTTTATTGACTGCATCACAGTTAGTTTGGAGATTCATGGATGATATATATATATAGTGACTTTCATCTGAAACCTAAGGCAACTTCTCTTGAATTATTTGGCCAGAACCAAATCTCTATCATCCATCTCCGTGAAATTAAACTTTCTCAAAGATAAAACCATTTCTCGCAATCGTTGCAAGAAGGGGTTGAAATTAAATTTGATTCCATGAACATTTGGGCTACAAAAGAGTCGTTCTTGCTGATCTGCCAGACTAAAATCTACTTTGAGATTAAACATATTTGCATTGATCCAATATATGCAACTCGTAAGTCTCCATGCACGCATCTGAGTGCAGATTTCGTAAAAAAAATAAATAAATAAATAAATAACTTCTGTTATTCTCTTCGGTCAACAAGGTCAATACGCATGCTGGAAATAAATCCTTTGGGAACGTCCGCCAAAAAGATATACGTGGTGGAATTACTCCATCATGAAAGAGAGGTGCAACTAGGATTTAAAACTCCTGTGATCAGTCGACAACCCGCAGCACGATGGATACGTTTAGGATCCCGTGGGTGTGATTCATTATTTAAATTTTTAATTAATTTTTACATTTAGATCTTTCAAATTTTAAAAATATTATATTTTTAAAAATAACTATAATTTATGATAAAAATATTAAATACATAAAAAACTATATATAATTAGATGAATGTAAATAAAATAAGAATATTAAGGCCAATATATATTAAATAAAAATTTATTTGAAAAAAAAAAAGATAACACCGTTTGAGGAGAAAAAGATAACTTAGTTTAGATATTTACGTCATAAACTAAGAGATACCTCCAATGCTTGGACACAAGAAATGATTTAATACATATATGATTTAAAAAAATAAAAAAAAATTAAAAATATATATAATAAAAAAATTGAAAAAATTATATTGTATTAAAAATATAAATTAAAATTGAATTAAATAAAAAATATAATTAATTTTAAATAAATACTTTATCATTGTTGTTTCCTCTTTCTTCGAGCCAACAAAGCCAACACAATATAAAATTGAACAAGTATATTGGCTCATGTGAACGTACGGGCCAAAATTTGCGCCTCCCATGTTCATGTACAAGGTGCAAGATAAAGCTAAAAACAATAATTAATATGCTGTGCTCCTGCTACACGTCCAAGTTTTTCACGCATTTCATGCTCTTACAGAATATTTATGATAATTAAACTTTAAGCATGTGTTTGAATGGAGAGAAGATTAGGAAAAAAAAAAATAGAAAAGAAAATAAAATTTATCTTGTTTGGATAGAGAGAAAAGTAGGAAGAAAAGCAAGTTAAAGAAAAAAAATAAGAAGAAAAAAGTGATGAACCCACCTAAAAGTTTTCTCTCAAAATTGAAGAGATTTCAAAGAAAAAACTCAATGATGCTTTTTTTTTTTTCATTCCAATATTAACCATTCCAAAAAAAAAAAATTGATATATTTTTTAATTATTTGTAATAAGAGTATTATTATCACTATATTATCAACTTTTTTTCTCTTTATTTTCCTTCCATTTATCCAAATAGAAGAAGAAAAAAATAATTTTTCTTTATTTTTTTTTTTTTTTATTTTTTATTTATCTAAACAGATCATAAAAGTAATATATAAAAAAAAAAAAAAAAGAGACAAAGAAAAAAAAAAAACCGCCCATCTCCTATGAGAAGTAAGAAATATTGCAGTTACTTTCACCGAATCCGGAACATGCATTTGTGTTCGAGCGCTCGTCTTAAATTCGGTCTTCCCAACTGTCCCTGGCCTCTATTAATTGTCGACTGTCGTGCAATGCCTTAACAATATTCCCCACTCCCATGAAAGCCATGCAAGACCAGTCACCGCCTTAGATGAGGTCAAGAGAATGACTAATTAATACTTCAAGGAACTTCATGCGTGAGTCGTGAGATCCATATATATATATATATCAACGAGAAGGTAAGAAGGTTTGATGCGAAGCTTTTCGCCGAAGCTATATTCTGTACCGAGCTGCAACGCGACCTTGCAATCCAATGCCCACTGAATTAAATGCTTCACTCGGCAACCAAAAGATAAAATTAAGATAATTTATTATGCTGAGTGATCTTGGTGGCTCCCTATTCGATGATGATCGTTAATGATACAAAACTTGAGACAACATGCCAAGTTATAATCCCACCTTGCGCTGCTGGAATTCATGACATATCTTGTGCTTTAAGATTAAAGCCAGATAAGTCAACCAACTCCTTTTAATTCAGCAAGTTAGTCCTGGCTGATTAAGTTACTTCTCAGAGATGAGACAATCGGTTGTAAGGCGGACCTTTCAGTATTTGGCAGCTACTCCAAACTATTTTCTTCAAGCAAGATCAAGGACGATGAGGATCTCTTTTCGACCCAAATACCACCTCAGAGAAGGTTTGACTTAAGAGGATTCATTTATCTTCTAAAGTCATGCATAAAAAATAATTACGGATTGACAAGCTCATAATCGGCTAATGTACCTCCATGAGTCTTTAGGCTTGGCCACATCTGTTCTAGTTGATCAGATTGATCAATGCTATGCCATTGAGCTTGGAATGATTGACAATTTATTTGGTCAACCGGTCACATGAGAAAAGCCTAGTAAGCCTAAAATAGGTTTGCCACATAAGAATTCGAGATACTTGCATTATTTGAAAATAAACTTAATATCAAACTTCCGAACGTAAGGACCAAATGATGCCGTCCGATTTGGCTCCTATGATGACATGTGACATATTAACGTGAAGATAGAAAACCTTGATGAGGAAAGAACTCTTCTTTATGATTACGTCCTATTCTAATTTGATCAAGTTTCTCTTTATTCAATATATAATTACTTTAAAAATTAATTAATATATTTAAAAAATATTTCTTTATGATTATCATTTTCTTTGGTTAGGAATATCAGAAGCTATCTAATATAAGAGCCCAACTCCAAATACAACTTCTTCAAATGTATATAAAAGCAATCCTAATCATTTTAGATAAATAAGTATTTTTCATTCCCTATTTAGGTCCTATGTAATGCTTCAAGTCCACGTGCTAACCCAATTAATCCGTTAGCAGATTGAAACTACGTGATCCATCCAATGTGGAACTAAATTTAAGATATTTTTGGGATATCATAATCTTCTCTCCTTATAATGCTCACATAAATAATCCTTTTCTCGTACCATCAATTTTTGCTTACTCAAATCGATTCTGATACCATTTGTAATGCTCCAAGTTCACATGCTATCCTAACTAATTTGTTAGCGGGTTGAAATTATATGGTCCAAAAACTTAAATAAAAGTTAAGAAATAGAAAGTGAATTTGAGTTATAAGCCATAATATATTTTTTTAATCTAATATAAGATTAAATTTAAATATTATATTCTAAATAGATTGTTAAGAGCTATGTGATTTTTTCTTATTTATTTTTGGTTAACTTAAGCATCAAGAGTTTTTGTTGAAGGAAAATTTTAGAATCCTTATATTTTACTTTCTTATTTAAGAAGATGAATAAATTAGTGGAGAGATGCCCTACAGCGTGAGTGAAGACATGCAGATGACAGCATGCTATTTGCTAAGAATAATAAAGGAGACCGACTCTCCCGTGCATGAACCGTGACGCATTGATTTCTTTTCTAATTTTAGCACGTGATCTTTCTATCTCGGACATGCTTCCTATTCCTTTAAAATGCAATGGCCTCAATTATAGAAGCTCTATGTTTACAAAGCAATATTTTAAAAATTGAATCAAACAATAAATTGATTTAACATTTGAATCGTGAGTTAATCAATTTGGTCAAATAAACCTATTTAATCGAACTGAACGATGTTATAATTAATTTTTAATTTAATAATATAAAAATAATAAAATATAAATAATTTTTAAAACTTATATATTGTTCAAAAAAAATTATATATATAATATTTTCTATTTAAAATTTATGATTTAAATCAATGAAATTAATAAAACTAATTAAAAAATATAATAATAATATTCAAAAAAATAAGCATAATACAAAATGATACTTAAAAACTTATAATATTCAATAATAATATAAGATAATAAAATAATAATATAAAAATAATTTAATATTTATAAATCAAAAATTAAAAATCAAAATAAAAAATAAAAATAAATTTAATTCTAATTTTATTTATAAAAATTAAAAGTTTAAAAATCAAAATTAAATCGATTCTTTAGAATTTGATTTAATGAGTTTTTTTTAAAATTTTTATTAAATTATATAAAAATTAATTTTAATAATAAAATTGAATCAAATTAATGATTAATTTTTGATTAGATTGGTTCGATTCAATTTTCAAACCAAACAAAACTGCAATGAAGTTGAGAACTACAAGTTGGTAATAATTTGTTACCGCAGAAATCCGTTCTTCGACTCGGGTGCGCCCTGGCTCTGAGTCCGGACGTCGATCTCTTCGCCCGGATGAAACCTGCAAGACAGTCCGCACGCAGAGGACGTTTCGGGGGTAGCCCTCTGTGGATGATCCTCCGATGCCCAAGTAGTGGAGATTCACAGCAAGCAGATATAAGGAGAAGACTCTCGCATAAGAGTTCACCTAGATGGGTGTTCTTCCGAGAGCTCGAGCTCTAATGGAGCTTTAATGGCATTTTTCAGTATGAAACTAGTGAATGCATGCGTACCTGAGAGATTTGGGGGCTATGTATTTATAGGTGATCACCTGATTCCTTAGGCGCGTTACAGAGGGTCTGAGAGCTGTTGAGATTCGAAATGGGTTCGAATCAAGTTTGTTACGAGCCAGTAGGATCCGTATCTAATCAGTTAGAGGATCAACGGCCAGGAGAGTTGGTTAGAGGATCGACGACTAGGAAGTTGGCTGATGCCTTGAGATTCAGCGATTATGTAGGTCGGGGGCCACTTCTATAGCCCTTAGGCCACTTCTGGCATGATTCTCCGTTTGGAATCTTACTCAGTTATCGTGAATTTGAACTCCCCAGTGCTGAATTCCGCAGAAGTATTCGAGTGCCTCGGTCCGACCGAGGCGAGGGACAGTTTGGTTTTTGAGATATAGGATGGCTCGGTTTGCCGAGGTATAGGATGGTTCGGTCCGTCGGGGCGACCCGACTCTGCTGAAGGTGATTCGGCTTCGCTGCCTTGCGGATGTGACAGCTGGCTGACAGGATGTTGGGATTGGTCTCGACCCAATTGCCGATGTGCATGGGCATTAATGCGATGATAGTTTTACCCCTCATCACATGCCCTCCACTCCTAGTCCAAAGTGTAAATTCGGATGTAGGAGTAGAGTTCTTGAATAATCTCATTTGGGGGGATCCGAAGGAACGAGCAATGATAGTCTCGTAAATGACAGGCCGCTGTTTCGTCATCATTTTTTGCCACAACACGAGAGGAAACGCCTCGTTTCCAGCAGGCCGCGATTGTGGGAGTCCCACGTGGCGAGGCTCCTATATTTTTGGCGCCCATATCGGAAGTTTTAGCGTTTCGGGCTTTCCTTCTGGAGTGCTATTTAAAGAGGGAAAGGAGCTAGGCGGCGTCCCTTCTGCAACGCTTTCTCGTTTCCACCTTAGAGATTTTTCATTCCTCCCAAACCCTTGCTAGCTTATTTTGTTTTGCCTCTCAACTCGCCAACATGAAGGGCCGAGCGATGTTGCCTCAGAGATAACCCTCGAGGATCTGGACAGAATCGCCACCGTTACAGGGTTCCTCGGGATGTTTCCCTATGCTTTCGAAGGCCGAGCATAGGGTTTCGACGGAGCTGAGCCATGGGGTATTCTTCTACGAGGAGAGCTTGAGGGCAGGTCTCTGATTTCCTCTTCATCCGCTAGTGCAGGAGATAATGAGGTTCTACAACATATGCCTGACAATGGTGGCTCCGAGTAGCTCGGGTTCATCTCGATGTAAACCGTGTTGGGGTGACTGCGACCCTCCCCATATTCCGAGTCTACTACAACCTGGTTTTCGGAAGGAGCTCCAAGTCTAGTTCATTAAAACTACGTATTTACCCCATAATTTTTTATGGTTCTGAATGGGCTGCATGTGAATAACTTGCAAGAAAAGTCTTTGAACATGTACCTCTCTGGTGCAGGATGGTCTGTATCAGACAATGATTCATGCGTGGGCCCATGCTAAGGGCTCACTCATGGGTCATGCATCGCTGATGCATGAACTCGCGTATGGGCAAATTACCGCATCCGATGCAGGATGAAGATGGTGTACAAAGACTTTTCCTAACTTGCATCCACCCGTAAGCGGAGCAGCCAAAGAAAATTTGCAGTGACACAATTAGGCCTATTGCATCAGGGAAAAGTCTTGCTGCATATTTTTTTGGTGCAGCAAGCATGCATCGAATGTACAGATTGATAATCTATACATGTTACTATGTATAATATATGATAAAGTTCATTAAATTTTGATATATGCAACGTATGCGTATGCAATCAATCCATATATTCAATGCGTGCTTGCAAGAGAGGGCAGAGCATCCATGAAAATTCAAAGAATGCTTATGGCCATTCAAAACCATGTACGCTTATGGCCCACTTTAGATGATGCATTCGAGAGCGCAAAGTCCTTTCCACAACGTGCCTATGGCATCCAAAAACCGGTGAAGCCCATTGATTGCCTTTCTTTTTCTTTTATCGGCGGTAATAAAACTCCGCCGATCAGCACGGCGTCGATCCGTCTATTGGACCGCGGGAGATGGTTCAAATAAAAGTCTTCTTGGCTTAGCTGTTTCGACTGGCAACGGCAGTTGGCCGCATTTACTCCGGCGTCCGGACACGGGTTTCTGGCTAAAGCGCCGACAACTCCCAATTTAAGACCTCCCAACTGCCTCTAGCCTCCAACCCCCATGCATTGCCTATATAAACACCAAGCCCGCCCCTGCCTCTTTACACAGCCAAAGTCGACCGCAAACCGTGTTCAAGATGGCTAAGCTCTTCCTCTTATTAGTGTTCCTTTGTGCTCTCATTTGGTCCACCAGTGGTAGGAAGCTGGTGGACAAGGAGACCTTCGAGGAGCAAAAGTGTTCCACCGCCACGGCGGGCTCGGTGGCGGCGGTGGCGGTGGGTTTGGAGGAGGTGGTGGAGGAGGCCTAGGTGGTGGTGCTGGAGCTGGAGGCGGAGCTGGAGCTGGCTTTGGTGGTGGAGCTGGGTTAGGTCACGGTGGTGGGCTTGGAGGAGGTGGTGGGGGTGGGTTTGGTGGAGGAGGTGGAGGTGGACTTGGTGGCGGGGCTGGCGGAGGTTTCGGAGGTGGAGCCGGCGCTGGCGGTGGGCTGGGAGGTGGATCTGGGCTTGGTGGAGGTGGGGGTTCGGAGGTGGCGGCGGCGGTGGGTTCGGTGGCGGTGGAGGTGTTGGCGGCGGAGCCGGAGGTGGGTTCGGTGGAGGAGCTGGGGGTGGCATTGGTGGTGGGTTTCCCTGACAGTTCTAAGCCCTTCCCACCTTTCGAACAAACTGTTATCCGACCGTTGGCTCTCCTATTATATTTGTTTCATAGCCGTCATGTGTGTCTCTTGGTGTAACGTTGTGGTAAGTTTACCATCCTAGTCAAGCGTTAAGTGCGTTGCATTGGTGGAATAATTTTACGTTGTAATGATTTCCCGCGTGAATGATATTCAAACTTTGTGAACATATCATATATAGAAGCTCAAGTGCGTGATTGTTTTTATGTTACGACCCGATCTGAAGTCGGATTCAACGAAATATGATCGTATCTTATAAAAAAGCAAATTCTAAAAGTATGCAAAACCTTTTAAACCTTAATATAAATAATAAAATAATAATCAAAATAATATGAATAAAAGTTATATCTCATATATTTCAAAGTATTATTGAAAAGTCATTATATTGGTACATAAGAATCTTAAAAATCATTCTCTAAGTACATATCAGGATATCTCCGTACATTTATATTAGATGATATAGGAATCTAAACACTGATCTTACTCCTACTGCCACCTAAGTTTCGATCCAACTAGTAGTGTCACCATCATCTTTTGAAATATGATTGGGATGAAGAATAATGAGCTAAAAGTTTAGCAAAAACTCTACACATACTATTATGGATATGACAAGATTATTCAGAATGAATTGTGTCTTAAAATAAATTTTTCAAAAGGTAATATAATATATCTACAAAACCAGCTACAAAATCATAAAACCAACCAGATATCAATATAAACTATACCAAATACCAAAATCATCAACAAAACCATATATTACATTATATGCTTACTAAAGAAACATACGATAAACCTTATGCTAGTAGTTCATATTTAACAATCTAACGAACTTGGTGATACACACACATAGATTGATTCTCATACTAGTGCTCAACTTTTTAAACTAGTCACGTCATATCCACAAACCATGACTAGCTCTACATCGGTCTCTTTCAACCTTCAGCTATCTTTCGATGTTATCGATTCAAGCCAACCTTACTAGAATTAGTACCATGTATGATCAATAAACATCATATTCATAATCTCAACCATTTATGGCATTAAACTAAGTCACTCTCATACACACCAGCCACTGAAGATACATACTAATAAACCTTATTTGAATAATTTGTATCTAACAACCTAACCTAGTAATACACGTATATATAGATTGGTTCCTACACTAATATCCAGTGTTTAAAACTCAACCATGTTATATTTGTTAATGACTAGTTCTATTGGTCTTTTTTGGCCTTTAACCCTCTCTTGTACCACTGTTTTAGGTCAATCTTACTAAAATTAGTACCAATTATCAATAGTAAATTATCAATATCTAGTGTCTCAAACTTAGTTAAATATCCAAGACCATGACTAATTCCACATCGGCTTCTCTCGACAATCGGCCCTTCCTTGATGCTACCACTACCATATTTCAATGACTAGTCCAAATGCCCACATCATCACATCACATATCATCAAAGCCATAATCATATCAAAACCAAAACAATATGTTCAACATATCATACTCATATATCTCAAATCAAAACCAAAACTATTTCATAACTAAAATAATATATTACAACATACATAACAACTCCACAAATAAACCATCATGTACAATAAAAATGTACTGAGAAATTCAACAATAAAATCATGATATATGCGACATATAAAAATAAAACATTTTATATAATAGTAGGTATATAACTCCTACCTTGATTGCTAATCCCAAGCAATCTCCTCAATCAAATCAAGAAGTCACTGATCACTATAATTAAATATAATTAATTAATTAATTTACTAAAATTTATAATTAAAATTATTATTATGCCCTTCTAGCCTATACACTTTACCTTCCTAACTAGACTTAACTAGGTTATTTATAGATTAATTAGGTCATTTGGTAATTTATTTAATTAACTTATTACAAGCATTACTAATTAGCTAATTACCAATTTTCCCCTTTATTCCAATCTACGCTTAATCACTTTAACTATCCTCCAATCATTATTCAAATGTTACAAACCACTAGCTAATCAATGCTTTAATTAGTCAATAAATTAAGTTATATTGGACTTACCTTAGCTTAATTGAGGCATTAGAGGATCAATTAAGTTACTAGGCAACTCAATTGAAGTTTAATTAGATTAACTAAGGTCTAGTTGGATTAAACTCAACTTGATTTGGTTTGAACTTAATTAATACCAAACCAGCAATTGGGTTCACTGATTTGGCTTTAAAATGATTTATGGTTCACTAATCTAAATCAAAAGGGGTTCAAGATTGTTTGATTGGGTCTAATCTGAAGATCTGGTCCACCCAATCGAACATATTTCAATTTTTGGTTCACTGAACCAAGAAAACTGGTTCTGGTTCAATAGATCTAAGTTGGTTCAAATTGAACCCAATCCCTGGTTCAAATTGGGTCGGGATCAAATCACATTAGTTCACAAAAGGTTGTCATGCTTAACTAAGATCTAACCTAATGGCTTGAATGGGATCTCCTTGGGCTGAACCGATTCAAATTTTATGCTGAACCAACCCAATCGCCTTATATCAAAGAAAACATTCGCTGCTCCATGATATTTGGTCTATTCTTTGGAAGTTCACTTAGCCCAGATTCGGCATACCTATCGTAAGCTAATTCTGCGACTGATTGGTAGCAACCTCTATAACCATCATGCTAGGTTTTGATATGAATCAGGATGATCTTTGTCTCTAGTTCTCAAGCAAATTTTATGATTGACTCGTGCAAGATAATGTGATCTGAAGAAAAAAAAAAAAAAACTCGCTTCCTCCTTCCATCTACCTGACGCCTACACCCATCCTCTCTGGCCGCATCCCGTTCGCCATGGCTAGACCTTGGCCGATGGGTTCCTGGATCGTTGGCCACAACAACGCGATTTCCTTTCTCCGGCGATGGCAAAACACCGATCACCTAAGGCAAGCTACCCGTTGTAAGAAAAGAGATCGACGGCTTCTTGAGGCTTCTTGCCTCTTGACCTTGCCACTCGCCGGCGATTCATGGATGAGGAAGTCCCATCCATTAACAACACCTTCCAACGACCTCATGCCGTCCATTCTCAATATCCATAACCTCGACCAAGGCTCTAGATAGGATCTAATTAACTGATGATATAAACCCAAACCATATCTTCAATATAAATAAACAGAGGGTCTCGGCACTTACCTGGCAGCTGTCCAGTGATCAACGACGGTGATTAGCAACTTCAAAAGATCCTCCAAACCCCGACGAAGCTTCCTTACTCATCAAATGCTCTGATTGGGGCCCCTGTCAATTGAATTAACTGGCAATAGAGTGGAACGGAGGATTACATACTAAACAGAGTATTCGACGCCAGCTTCAAAGGAGCTCCGACAAGGTTCCAGAAGGGCTCCTCTGGGTTCAAGAAAGGAGAAGAAGAAGAGGAGAGGTGGAGATGGAGAAGAAGAAGAAGAAGAAGAGGGTTTGAGATTGCTGGTTCGGCTCTCTCTATTTACAGAGAAATGAACTCCAATGCTATCATTGCGAAACGAATTGGTTAGAAGATGAGATATAATATTACTAGAAGAGAGATGGATTAATCGGTGGAAAGAAGATAGAAATGATAAAGCTTAGTTAACTACATGGAATTTTAACTACCTATTTTGGTTTACTTAACTATCCATATATTTTTAATTTGAACCGGTTCTAAACATCAGAGTTTATATCCTTTTATTTTGTTTGATCAGATTAGAAGCATGGTTCAAAAGAACAATTACTATGACTGCTAAGGAGGCTTTCGTTACAATATTATTCCCACCAACAGGATTTTGATTGGCTTTGCTTAAAACTGACATTCCATGACGGGGGTCATAGCTCCTATCTGAACAACAAATGACGACTAAAACAGTTGTTTTGTTAGAAAAAGTTTAAATAAAAAAAAAAAAAAAAAAAAAAAAAAGGAAAGAACGCCTACGAAGGTTTCAACGGTTCGCAACGTTCATGAACGTTGGAAGGCCAACGTTCACAACGTTCAGAAACGGTTCAAATAATTTATTTTATAAGCCATTTTTGACGTAATTTGGGCTAACGGTCATTAGGCCTTTAAGGCCATTATGGGCCGAACCGTTGGAGCTTTATGGGCCGAGCCTATAAATAGCTTAGGAATTCAGATTGAGGAAATGTATCAATCTAGAATAATTTGGAGTAGCCCTATATGATTTGTTTTATCTCATTTTATTTTTATATATTTTATTGATCCTTTGGGCATCTGAAGGTAATCGTTGGGTTTGCACCTCTACACGATCGTGCTCGTAGTAGAAGGATCGGGTCGAGCCGGATCGTTGTACCTTGGGGACAGATCGCCAACAACCTGTACGAAGGGCGAAAATCTGATCCTTAAGGCAGTGTCTAACACGCCTCGGTCCTGGTTTGATCCATCTATCTTTTGTTTTACTTTATTTGTATATTTAAATTTCTATAACATTTTTCTAGCAAATTTTTAGAAAGAGATTTTTTGTAAGATCAAAAATATTTTCTAATAGCTAAGGGTCAGATTTTTCTTCTTTTCTAGAAATTGCTAGATTTTCATTCCATCTACTTATTCTGCTTTTGCATGAGTTTGCTCAACATATAAAGTTTTCATGCCACCCTGAAATGCCTGTGCATTAATGGTGCAAATGTTGTTATGCTAAATTATGATCATCCATAATTATCTCTTGAAATACTGCTTACTAATACAATGTTGACAGCAAATTTTGTCTACGTCTTGACTCCAAATAATTTTGTCTAATTTTTTATTTGACTTAATGTTTATTCCCTTCTTTCCTGATGTTATACATGCTGCTTGACTAGGAGGTCACTCCACAAATATATTACCAAGACTGATGATAGTAAATTTACTTGGAATGTTATTAGTTTCTTGCTTATATCATATTTTATCTAATATGAACATTCGTGGTCTTTTGAATTTAGAAGTATCTTATAGTAATAATGGGGAACACAGAGTATTGGTATGTTGTCCATTCAATGTATCACATAGAACTCCGGGAAAGCTTTTGATATTTTATATCTGAGGTACATCAGACTTTGTTTGTATGCCAGGCTATCCAAAATGAAGCAAATTGTTCACTTTCATGAGGAAGGAAACAAACTCTTGGGAACTAATCATGCAACAGTGTATAGATGCACCACTAATTCCTTCCATCTTTAGTTTGTGCCTTTCTCAAAACTTTTCTTGTTAATAATGGTATGTTTGTATTATATTAACTCCATAAGTAGCTATATTTTAATTACCATTTTGGTGATAGTTTTCTAAACTTCAGCTGAACTCTAAACATGGTTATCATGCTACACTACCGCTGATCAGCACATTATGTAGGTATATGTACACTACAATCGATTGTCCTGTGTATGCTGTAGGGTATTCTTATGGATGCATCAAACCTATCAAGAAACTAAGTCGGACTACAATACGGTAATATGCATATAACATCCATAGCTAAGCTGTATTCTAGGCCCAAATGATATACATGTGTATATATGGATTACATGTGTGTACACACATGCTTGCACTTGTGCACATGATATATGGTGCTTGTATATAGATATATTTTTATATCATCTTATTATTTAACTTTCAAGTGCAGCTACTAGCATATATATTTGCATTCTTACATAAATGCAAAAGTTTTTTGTTCCAGATAAGTGTTTTTTGGTATAGTGATCAATATTTAATATCTCCTTGTTGTGTTGTCTGTTGCTAGACAAAAGTGACAGCATTGGGCAAATACTTATTGCTTACCTACTATTGTGAATCTTTTATGTTACCAAATGGAAAGAATGGATGAACTTGGATGCTGTGATAAGGTATGTCATTTAAATGCTCTATTTTGAGTCTCTTGAAATCTATTGCCATGAGATTTAATAAAAGTTTTTATAATTTACTCATGACTGTTGGAATATCCAACTTATTGTTTACCTTGTATTTGGATATTCAATTCTAATATATCTTTGCCTGATTCTCTTATTTGAGGTCTAGTTTAAAAATAAAATTATCTCTTTGGAATTGCCAGAAGAATTTGGTAGTTCAATTAACCAAGGAATTATCTAGGAGTGGAGTCCTAGATTCATCGAGGGGATGTGGCTTAAGCCCATTATTTGGTCGCCAGCAGTGGATACCCAACCTCTGTGATTGGAGATCCCATGAATGAGGTTCAATGTGGTAGAAACGAAGCTGATTGAGTGATCGTGTTAGAGCACAAATTTTTGAAAATTTTTATCACATCCCTATGATGAGTGCTCTTATAAAGTGACAAAGTAAATTTGCGGAAGGTTGAGTTATACTCTTAATAGATCCGAGGTAGGTTGTCTGCAAGGTATTGTCACAAATACCCTTGGATGATTCACCTATATGAGAATCGTCATATTAGGCCGTGACTAAAGGTTTGGGCTAACCTTAAAGAATTCTATGAAAAATCAAGGTACTAAGCGCAAGGCCTTTAATATGCACTGATCGCTTAAACCCAATTGATCCATACTGTGTGTGTGATTAGTAGAAGTCTGAGTCAAAGGACCTAGTTCAAGGTTAATCCAATATGGTTCCTTCAGATGTATACAATCAACACTAAGTGAGGTTCAAGTCCATAGGACACCTCACCTATTGCACAGTATAAGATGTCCTAAAAATTTTGTTATATTTATTTTATTTTTTTATTTTAAACTTTTATGGAGATTGTTAAAAAAGTTTAAATAATAAAAATAAAAATAAAAAAAGGAAAGAACGCCTACGAACGTTTCGGCCGTTCGTTCATCGGCTCCATTATCGCAACATTCCAACGGAACGTTGCGTGAACGTTGAAGGCCAACGTTCACCAACGTTCAGAAACGGCCAAATAATTTATTTTGTAAGCCGGTTTTACGTAATTTGGGGCTAACGGCCATTAGGCCTTTAAGGCCATTATGGGCCAGCCGTTGCTTTTATGGCCGAGCCTATAAATAAGTAATTTGGAGTAGCCCTATATGATTTGTTTTATCTCATTTTATTTTTATATATTTTATTGATCCTTTGGGCATCTGAAGGTAATCGTTGGATTTGCACATCCACACGATCGTGCTCGTAGTAGGAGGATCGGGTCGAGCCGGATCGTTATACCTTGGGGACATATCGCCAACAACCTGCACGAATGGGCAAAAATCTGATCTTTAGGCAGTGTTAATACGCTCGGTCCTGGTTTGATCCATCTTATCTTTTAGTTTTACTTTTTATATATTTAAATTTTTATAACATTTTTTTATAAATTTTTAAAATTAGAAGATCAAAAATATTTTTCAACGGTTATACAGCAAAAATTGCGGTCCGGAGATCAAGTCAATGTCTGACACGTTCAAGTAATCTAATTCACAGTTGCCGACAGTACTGTTGGTGGGTTCCAATGAATACTGGGACATCACATGCAGTACGTGTGTGTGGGTACGCTTTACTCGCCCTGTGAATCATGATAGATATGAAAGCAATAACGCCGAACGATGCATGGTCCCTGAGACACAGCTGCGCCGCTACTGCTATAAATTCGACCTCGATCTCGATCTCAAGATGTGTCTCAAAAAAGGGTAACGTTACCCACGCTACCCCAAATAGGGTATCCGCTCTGTCGCCTTCTCTTCCATCAGAGCCATTCCACAGCAAGCGACGGTTAGAGCCACAATACACCGTCCAATATGAATTGAGCTAAATAGAATAAATCTCAGTAACAGATCAACTGCAAGCCACTAAATTAGTATGTAACGCAAAGCAATATCTGCCAACTCACCAAGCAATTTACCGAATACAAATAAAAAGTACACAAGATTTAAAGTCAAAAATCATCCCGTGCACTGGGGAAAAAAATTCGAGAATAAATTTATTATAGTAAAATAATATAGATCAAATTAGATCTAATCAAATTAGAAATGAATTGAGTCTTGGATCTATCAGTCCCATTTGCAGCCTTAGTGCCACAGTAGCCACCAAAGGGAACACAACACGTTCAAGTAGGCTTCTTTTATCATATGTGGGCTGGACCCCCAACAGCAGCAGCTCAAGCATGAAGAAGCAAGCAGCTGATCTTCCCCACCAAACGAAGATATCCTCTACCTTCTCGTCACTCTGATTCAGATCACTGCTGTATGGCTCAGGAGGGAGTATCTCAGCCCTGATCCAAATCAGGTAAGCACATCTCTGTGTTCAGTGATGCAACTAAAACTTCAAATTAACGTGGCTGTGAAACAGGTCAGGGCAATTTTAAGAGACTACAATTTAGTTAATGAACTTCTAAGACCTATTTTCTGAAATGTTTTACTAGTGCATTACAGCAGTGATCTGATTCTTTTTATATTTGATATTTTGATAGTAATATTACAAGCTTAATATAATGAAGTTAAGATTCGTAAATTTGAGTCGGTAGAAAATAAGCCGCCATCATGAAAGTGATATATGGGCGACACTGGAGAGGTGAACCCAGAGCTGCTATCATCTTAAACTGCCTCCAACCAAAACAGCAAACATCCTGGCGATATCATTGGGCTTCTTTCCCCAACTCATATGATGAGATCTTGTGTCTGACCATGCAGTGCAGTCCTGTTATTTACGCATTGGTATGAAATTTCATCGTGCCAGGGATAAAAGGAAAAGAATTCCAGGTGAGAGTCTTCTGTAGCTTCAACCATGCTGCCACGTTGACTTCGGACATCCAACAGGTGAGAGTCTTCTGTAGCTATTGAGTCAATGTAGCCAAAATTTGTCCGAAAGAAACTGCAATACTCGCGGTGCCCAGGAAAGAAAGATGCACTATAGTAGCAGCACAGGATCATAACTTGGCAAGATAATTAACTGACCAGAATGCTTTAACACAATAATTCAATAAACACCTAAGCTTTGCTGAGAAAGAATTCAATGACAGAACAGGGCTTTGTTGAGCTCTTTATTTTCCCTTCTTTTCATTGATAGGATCAATAAATTAAATCAAAATGTTTACAATGTGCCAAAAAGAAAAAAATCATAATGTTTACATGTTATTTACAAAATATTTTTTTATGATCAATGAAATTCAAAGAAACTGTGTGAAAAGTATAATCTTTATACAATTGTCCATTCACTGTAGTCCAAGGTAGATGGAGCAGAAGTAGATGGTTCTGCTTTGGATTTTGGATTCTTTTTAGAAAAAAGAGATGCCCTTTTGTTAAGCAATTGAGAAAATACATGCTTGTGTTTTTCCTCTGACTTCTTCTCATCCTTTGAGCTTCTCTTCCATAGTGGTTGTCCGTCTTTGCCAATAAACTTCAGGCCAAATTTCTTTAAAGGGGTTTTTGGTTCTGCTGGTGTTGTTTCATCTGGCTGCTCCATGATCTTGATGGCTTCTTCTGGATGGACCAATATTGCCTCTATGGTTTCATACACCTAACAGAAACATTTAAAACAACAGGTTATTTGAAACAAAAATGCGAGCTGTTAAGATGAAACAATCAACGAAACCACATCCACACCAGGGATTTCACTCTCCTCTGTCAGCTAAAATCAAGCATACCTTACAGAGATCATCTAACTTCTCATTTGACATGCTGCTTTGATGAGTCGCAATAACATAGTCTTTGCACTCATAGAAAAGTTTTGACAAGTTATTATCCAGAGGAAGTGCAGCTTCTGCTATTAGAAAGCCAGCGCAAATCTGAAAATTGTCAAACATGGATCCTGTCAGTTCTATTTTTAACAGCAAGTGCCGCTTCTGTTCTTAGAAAGTCAATGCAAAGTTGAATATTGTCAAACACAGATACTGCCAGTTCTATTTTTAACATAAATTTCTAGCTCTTAACAAAAAACATAAATTTCTAGCTGGACGGGTACTATATTAGGTGAGAAAAAAAAAACTGTTAGAATCAGAACAAAAATCTCCTTGTCATGAAATAGTTATGAAACACTTAATTTCCCAGATGGCGGCAATGGTCATAAGAATGGCTAAGCCTAAATGACCATCAAGAACGCTATTCTCGTATTATCTGCTGGCTGAGATTCAGGTATTACGTGCTGCATTGAACATTCTAGAGCAGTGTAGCTTAAACCTCTAATAATTTCTTTTTCCAGGTGGATCACTATTTGTACTTAAAACAGGTCAATGCTACCTAACTACCACTGATCAAGTTAAACATAATGCACCATTTTCAAGTTAGTTGACCCTAGGAAGACAATGACTGACCCTAGAAAGGTCATGATAATTTGATTCCTAATAGATTCAGTTTGTAGTGACAATTTGCTTATGGCAGTTTTGATATATTATTTTCTCTTCCACCCATCATGTCCAAAATCCAATGCCACGAGAAAGTGGAAACCAATGTGAACTGAGCACAGGATCATGGAGCAAATGTAAATAAATCATAAATTGGAAGGAGAGTATAGGCAGTTCTCACAAAAAGTAGCAAGGGCTACAAGAACTAACTGGTGAAATTCACATCACAATAACTACATGGAAGGAGAGTAGAGGCATTTCTTGCAGAAAGATCTAACTCTAACTTGTGAAATTCACATCACAATGACCATATGGAACCTAGAACTGAGTAAGACTGTTTATTCAGAAATCTGATTATGAAATGGAGCTAAAAGAAACATGAAGCATAACTGGTATGAGAAAACACAATAAATAAAACAAAACTAAAATAGAAAGGACTTACCACAGAGACAAAGAGCTGCTCAAAGAGCTCGGATGGTGTGATGTCCTCCAAGGAGGTTAAAATGCTTTCACTTCAAAATCAAATGGTTTAGACATTATTTTTCAACACATATTCAGGTAAATATAAACCCATAAAACAAATTTCTGCACTTACACTGCCAAATCCTCATCAAAGAGTGGTGTTTGTTTGACAGCAGGCAATGCTTTGGCAGTTTCCCATAGTTCTCGCCACAAATTACCTATAAATGGCTAAGGACATTCTTAAGCACATAATCAAAAAATAAACTAGATATACAAGACCACAGTTTATTATCAGACAAATTAGCTTTTTTTCCTTTGTCAGGAAAAGAGTTTGCTATAATTATTCTTAGATTTCACAAGATCTCTTCTTTAATTAGATGACAATATGTAATTCTCAAAAAATAAAGGCATTATATAAAATGTAGAGTATGAACAGTTTTCCAAGTGTTTGTACAACAATAATTATCACCAATGTGATGAATTTAATGTCAAAAGGAGAAAGATACCTTCTTTTTGCATTCTTCTACTTAGGTGACCACGCCTAGATGAGCCTTCTCCATCGACTGAATCATTGACTCGACTATCCGACTCCTCTTCCATCCAGTCTGGTGGAGAGTACCACCTTATAAAGTCTTCAAGAATACACCCAGGATTGGCAGCCTGATAAATGACATATATGTTAGAGTTATAAAATATGTATGCACATCTATGTGCTTTGAAATACTCCACCCGGAAAGAAAAACAAACTACAGAACATTAACACATCGCTGAAAATGATTTTGGACTTGCCTTGAAAGCTTGCATATCAGAGAGGAGTTGAGAACACCCAGCACCAACACTGAGCATAGAAGTATAATAGATCATTAAAATTAATTTCACTCATGAAACAAAGAAGATGTGGATTTAGCGTTAACAAGTAACAATGATAAAGAAAATTGTGTTGTATCATTTGTTTACAGTCCTGATATTTTACATATCATGCCCAAAAATAATCCACCATGCTCATCATATTGTTGCTTGCCATGTATCAGTTTGTCTTATATTTAAATATTTAACACCAATGGAGTAAATAATTTTTTGCTATAGATACATGTAGGGTAATGTCATATCAAGTGGCCTCAAAATAAGATGATTTTTCAGAGTCAATAGAAAGCTTCAGTAAAGTGATTTCTTATTTCTAAATGTTATGTACCACCAACTTATTATTTATCTAATTACATTTTTTCATGAGATAATTAGTATAAAGTTGTTTTTGACGAAATCAACATTCAGAATTAGTTCTTAAGATAGAATCAAAAACCTTCAGATAGCCACTGCATGTCTGGAGGAAGAACTAGAATTGTAGATGACTCATCATCTTTCAATCCAGGTCTTCACGCATCCAAATGGTGTCTGAACAAGGTTTTAAGACATTTTTTTATGGACTTCATAAAGGATAGAATATTTACAAAATTAAGATCTCTTTCTAGTGGGGTGTGATGTCATGATGTACCAGCAAAAATATCATGTTTTGTACAAATAAGTCTGATATAAATTAAATTTCTCCACAAACATACTTCATTCTTCATCACTTTCTCATCAATAAGTTCAATTTACATGGCTCTTCTAACATGCTCGGTTCTCTTCCTATCCTCTGGTATAATCACACACCCATCCACCTCAACATATCTCAGATCTTACAAACACGCTTGGTCTCAGATTCAGCAGAAAATTAATTTAAACTATTTATCTTAATCGAAGAAGGCCAACTTCATAATCGCTCACAATGACAATGCATATAAGAGAAATCTCTGAAACTCTCGAATAGATGCAAAATGAATTTCATTTGGTAGGACTACAATGAATACAAATGATGAGTATATCCATATATAGATACTATAAACAGATGTATTCATAAAAAAATATAGTTTCATGTGTATTTGCATGTATTATATTGCATCATCCCATGGCTTATCATAAGGTTATTGGCATTACTTGGAGATGAGTTTATCCTTGTGTGTGTATACACATATTATATGACCTTGCCATGCTCTATAGTAGGTGAGCAAAAATCTTCTTTGCTTACCCCGAAGAAATATTCCATCTCCTGAGGGAGACTAAAAATTCAAAAATCACTTCATTGCCTTGACAGAGTGATAGGAAGTCTCCCAGGCAGTTAACAGCTTCACCTTGAGTTTATTGTTGATATTAGAAGAGTTTGTTTCTAGAGTCAAAATGTCACCATGCACTTTTTGATAGCAATTGTTATCATTCATTAATGACCCTTAATCATAATATCAACTATATTAGCAAGTCCACATGTTTCCTCCTAGCATTATGCATCCTCCTTAGCATGCTTGCCATCTTTTTCAGGCCTAACAACAACAACAACAAAGACTTAATTCTAAACTATTTGGAGTTAGCCACACATTATTTTTCTCCATTTTGCTTGATCTAGAGTTATACTTCTATAAAATATAAAAATATTACATCTTTCTTTATTACTTTTATGCAATTTTTGGTTTACCTCTACTTGTTTTCCTATCTATATGTACCAAATCACTTCACATTAGTGCATCTCTAGGTTCATATTACAAATGTCCAAACTATTTAAGTCTCCTTCTCAATTTATTCTTAATTAGTATTACCTTTACTTTTTTACAAATGATCCTATTTCTTATTCTATCTTCTCTTGTGTTACTACATATTCATCTTAAAATTTTTATTTTATCCACATTCATCTTGCATAAATGCAAGTTTTGAACCATTCAATATGTCATACCATAAAGCATGGTCGATTATAACTATCTTATAAAATGTTCTCTTCAACTTGACAAGTATATAATATTTTAGCTATACTTCTCTATTTTATCCAACCTACTTTAATTATATGGATAATATCATCTTCAATCTCTCCCTTCTTATGAAAATCTATCTTAAATATTGAAATAGTTACCTTCAAAACTTTATAAACCTCAATTTTACTCTACTTTTATCTCTATTTCTAGTTGTATTAAAATTACATTCTATGTGTTCTGCCTTTGTCTTAATTAACCGAAATTTTTATATTCTCATGCACTTTTTTATAATTTTAACTTATGAAGAATCATAGCATTATTTCATCTACTAGTACTATATTATCTGTAAATAATAAACATCATAAAATATCATCCTAAATATATTTAATAAGCTCATCTATAATTAATACAAAAGGATAAGGATTAAGAACAGATCCATGATATAAACCTACTATAATTTAGAACTTATCGGTATTACAATTTTAGTTATACTTAAATGGCATTCGATGTGTTCAACCTTTGTCCTAATTAACCTAAAATCTTTATATTCTCTTGTTCTTCTTCATAATTTTAACTTATGAAGAATCACAACCTTATTTCATCCACTAGTACTATATTATCTGCAAATAATAAGTATTATGAAATATCATCCTAAATATATTTAGTAAACTCATTTATAATTAACACAAAAGATAAAGTGAACAAATTCCTGATATAAACCTACTATAATTAAGAACTCGTCGGTATTACAATTAATAGTTCTTGTACTAGCAAGCATTCCATTGTACATGTCATTGTTACATTAATAGATTTAACAGATACTTCTTTCTTTTCTAACACCCATAGTGAGACTTTTAGGGATTTTATCGTATGCTTTCTTTAAATCAATAAAAACCTTATGAAGGTCATCTCTTTTCTTTACACTTTTTTATTAACCTTTTAAGAAGAAAAATTGCATCTATATTAACTTTCCCAATAGTAAACCAAATTGATTCTATGGTAATTTTATATTGCATCTCAATATATACTCAATTACCCTCTCTCAAGTTTTTATAGTATGATTCTTGAGTTTAATACCATGATAGTTAGAACAATTTTGAATACCATTTTTATTCTTATAAATCAATACTATAGTGCTCTTCCTTATTCATTAGGCATCTTCTCAATCTCTAAGATCTTATTAAATAAATCTATCAATCAAGTTACTCCTATCATCTAAACATCTCCAAATTTCAATAGGAATTTTGTTAGGTTTCGTTGTTTTTCTTATTTTTATCTTTTTTATAACCATTTCTATATAAGATATCCTAATTTTATGAGTATACATGATATTTCTATTCTCAATGAAACTATTAAGACATCCCAATTAATTTATATAATTTTTAGTTGATAATTTATTAAAATAGAATTTTCATCTTTCTTTGATTTTGTCTTCATTAACCAAAACTTTTTTTCATCTTTAATTCATTTAACTTGAATCATATCTTTAGTTTTCCTTTTTCTTAGTTTTGCAATCCTATATATATATCTTTCTTTCCCATCTTTAGTTTCAAGCTTACAATATAACTCTTTATATACATCTTTAATCTAGCCTCCTGTACTATTTTTTTAATTTATTTCTTAGTCATCTTATAAGTTTCATATGCTTCTCTATTTCAACATTTAGGTAGCTTTTATAGCAATCTCTTTTAGTTTTAAGAGCTAATTAAACTTTCTCATTCAACCATCAAGTTTTCTTACCACATGGCCTTATTTTGGAAACTCTCCTAACACTTGCATTGCTACCTTTCTAATACTATTAATCTCTTCTCATATAGTATTGATTTTTCCCATCTAGACTTCATTTTCTTCTTTTATCATTCTATCATTAAAAATTATTAATTTCTGCTCTTTTAAATTTTAGTACCTATTTCTTGGATTCCTATATTCTTCCGCTCTTCACCTCTATTTCTGAATACATACATTTATAACTATCATTTATATTGGATGGTTAAATTCTCATCCAGTATAACCTTACAATTTTCACACAAAAATTAATAATCTTTCTAGTAAAGAAAAAGTCTATTTGACGAGCATTATATTCACTTTTAAAAGTTCTTAAATAAGAGTTCTTTTTAAAACATATATTGGATAAATAATAAACCATATACCATTACAAACTCTAAAATAGCACTTCTTCTTCATTTCTATCTTCAAAGCCATAACCTCTATATACTCTTTCAAAACCTACATATATCTTTCCATATTCATTCAAATTTTCTCTGATAAATATTTTCTCCACTAGAAATTCTTGGATTCATCCGTCCTTATCCTACCACAAGTGTTACTTTGTAGCATTATTTAAACCTATTTGAGAAGCAAAAGCACTAATAATATTGATGGACTCCTTTCCTAACATCGGTTTAATCAAAATCACTCCATTTCCTATTCTATTATGCCTAGAACCTCATCCATACAAATCCTATTCCATTTTTATTCATATCTTTTTTGCATGCAAAGTTTATAACTATCAACCTCTTACTTTTTATCTTAGTTTCTTATAGGCAAGTTATGTTAATTCTTCTTCTAGTCATTGAACTTATTTTTTTAATTTTTCTATTAGTGACCTTATATTTCAAGTTGTTAAATGCATTCTTCTGTTCTAAACTAACTTTTTTACCCACACCCATCCATGAAAATGTGAAAACACTTACTTTCTACGACACTTAAATGTTGTTGTCATGTAGTGCTTCTAAAGGATGCTCTAGTTAATCCTTATAAACTTTCCACTACACTTTGGAATCCGATATAATGTGAAAACTCTATCAGATTTGTATCCATAGGATGTGACTATAGTTTCATGTTAACCATCAACCTACGGTAACCCTCCTCCTTTATCCAAAATTAGGACCAGCGATGTGCAAAACTCATGTTTGTGATCATTTGCAGGCCCAATTTGAAAAATCCAATTAAGTTTGGTTCACAACTAGGTTTGTTGTGGAATGAATACCATGTTTGTCCCCTCTTCCACCAAGAATTAATCATTCTTTATGCTTTTGCCAACTTATCTCTTTAAGTATTATCAATATAATATGAATAAGCATGCCCAAGGAAGGATAATATAGACATTTAATACCAATTCACCAATTACATACTCTTATGGACTACTAGTATATAGTCATATCCTTCAAGCTTTGTATGACAAAATGACTACTTATCACATATATTATACATTATTAGATGGAACAATCTTCAGAGTCACAAAATGAAAATCCACGATCATTCTGCAAATAAATAAATAAATAAATCTATGTGCAAACTGTAATGGATTAAACCACCACATTGCTCCATATTTGGCAGAAGGCCAATGTTTAATCTAACTCAGACCTAGAAAGGGAATTAAATTATTGTTTCAAAGGAGGGAAATATAATGATGTTGCAGTCTTTATCAGCTAACTGAAGTCAAGACATACAGACCTCCCAGTACGCAGCACGAACTCTTCTGTTTCTTTGATCAGTTCTTCTGTTAGAACTGGACCATCCTGCATATGAATGGCAGTAAATTGAACAAAACAACATATGGAAATTTGAAATCAACATCTTCTGAATTTCAGGGGAATAAGTCATCAGAAGTTAATACCTGCGTAACTGGGGAGTATATGGGTTCATCAGTTTCTAACATCATTAAATTTTCAGATGGATGAACAGCACCAAGTCTAAGAACATACTCTCCCATGCTGATTCTAGCATAAACATTATGATTTGGAGACAGGTTCCCTGGATGGTCAGATGAATGTGCACTGTCAAGACAGGCTTCATTCAGTATAGAATCCAGTGACTCTCTGGCAATGGTTCGGCGCTGTTTCCTGGCAATACAACAATTAATAACTTGTAACTTCTGATGCAGGAGACAGGAATTCAAGTCAGGCTCTGCATCTAATGGCATTCGAGGTACCGGTTGTCCTTTTGACCAGAGTTTCCTCAACTGCAGGTATAAGAAGACAGTTATGGCCAAGAATGGAATATAAAAGTTTCTTACAAGACAATAATCATTCTAAAGGGAAAATATTATTTTTTCCATCAATGAGATGACACAAGCCATCTACTTACTTCGACAATGACACATCGCCAAAATGATGCCATTTTTTGCAAGGATTTAAAGCCCCCAATGATTTGAGAGAGTTGAACAACAAAACTATCTGGCGGTGCACAATGGAGATCCTTGGCAAAGTGGTTGTAGGAAGAATCTCTGAGAAAGATCCATTATTCCTTGGGATAAAGTATTCCTCTGCGAATGTCTTGCAAATATTACAATGGAAGTGAAGAATTATCAAGTGAAACTACAAAACTTTGAGGGGTAGTAAAATTAGAATACAAGAAAGTGGATCATTACTTGTCATGAAACTACCTGACTTAAACAGAGAACATATCAAAGAATGGAATTCCTCGTAACCATAGGACTCAGAACTCTGTTTCTCTTCCTTTTCACGAAGAACTAATGACTTTACAACAGACAAGCTTAAGCCAGTCTTCTCTTTAATAGGTGAAGGATCTCCCATAAGTGTCGAAAGATCATTAATAGATTTAAAATTTCTTCCACTCCTACAAGGGAAATAACATAAAACATCAAGACTTGTATAAGAGAACAATTTTCACAAAATAATAGAAGTTCAAAACATGGAACAAAATTCATGAAGTAATCGGATGTTTCTGAATGTGTGTGCAAGTGTGCATTCATGCATGCGCACGCACAAGCATGTGTGAGATAGAGAGAGTAGAGGACTAGATCCTAAGCACCTCTGCATCTTATTAGCACTTGGCATGGGAAATATGGCATGAAAACAAAATATTACAACCATCATCAACACTAAAGGACAGTTGGTAGCTTAAAAAAGGAAAAGTTCATGCAACATCGGCAAATATTTTACTTGCCATATCACGTGGATGTCAGATGTCCTAAACCATGTAATTATTAACAATTTTTATCTTTTCTAAATCCTTCTAAACCTTCACTATCCTGATTGCTAAACTGTCTCATTCCTACCACCTTCATTCAAATCTCACCCTGTTGTAAGATCCAGTTTCAATCACTTTCTAATATTCTGCTTGTCTTTGTTAATCTTAATTTTCTTTACAAAATGTCACACCATGTCCCTTTATCATCTTTTTTAGCTAGTAAAAATCTCTCATCTTTAAAATATGAAATAATGCAAACCTCACGTTGCTTGCTAGCCTTATTCCCCCTCCAAAATATTTTTTCTTTTAAATCCTTTATGTTTCAATTGGCACTATTTAAAGCAAGAGTGAATTTTTGTTCGCAACTTTGCGAGTCTCCAAGTTCCATCAAAGTATCCACAGCTATCAAATTGCCTAGACAACTATGCACTATAGACTAGCCCATAGCATAGGTATCCGAGCACCTAGGCAATCATCCAGGCAACAAATTTAGTACAAATTCAGTCATTCTATAATTCAATTACTTCCTCTTTTCGCATTAGATTTTTAACTATTTCAATAAGTTAAAATTTCCAAAGTAAACCATTGTGAACATACAATTAAGTCTCTTCCAGAATCTATTATAATTAGGTGTATGCCCGTGCAATGCATGGATGTTAATATTATTTAACTTTTAAAAATAAAAATAAAATTAAAATACAGATTTATTTTGTTAATATTATATTATTAAACTTTAATTTTAAAATTATAATATTTGTTTTTTATGTACTCCAACATCCAAAATCAAAAGGCATAAGATAAATAAAAGACATGTAATAGATAAATGATTTTTCTCAACTATAAATAAGTATAGTTTTTTAAGCTTTGTTGGTCAATGCATTGCCTACCATTAACAACTATTGGCTCATACATTTATTCTTTTCGGCCATAATTGGGAACATAGAAAACATACATAATATTTAGTGTAGTGTTGGAGTCCAAGCCTCCCCCGTGGGCCAACCAAATCCCAAGCCATGTACAAAAAAACGAAGTTAACAAGAATATAAAATGTGGATATAAGAATGAAAATTTATGGGCATTCAATATGGTATTTGAAACTAATTTATTTTATCTAATACATGAGAAAATGCATTGGTTTTATGGTTCGAACCATTTTGGCTTTACTTTTATACATACATACACACACACACACACACATATATATATATATATAGAGGTAACTTGGCTACATTTGAATGTTGCCAAGTTTCGATCAGGTCACCTCTCCCATCCTTGGATTCACATAGTTTATGGATTCCAAAGATGAAAAAGGTGAAAAAGATGGGTGGCCCCGGGATCCGTGAAGATAAGGGTAAGGAAGGTGACCAAATTGTAGACTTGACTATATATGTGTGTGCGCGCACCTATGTGTGTGTTAAATTTTTATTAAAATTTTGATCCCTTCAAGTTTTATTCACAATCTCACAGATCCCTCCTAATTTTATTTGAAATAATTTTACTTTTATAATGTTTAAAATAAACAAATGTGATCCTTATATTAACTTTCATTTAGTTAATGTGATGGAAAGTTGTCGGGTGACTAACAATACTACCATTGGCACCAATGGCTTGCAACTTTCATCTTTTTTTCCCATTTAAATCAATACTTCTTTATAACATCTCTTGTAGACCCAAAAATTAGGATTAACAAGTGGTCAAGAAGTTCAATTAAAATTAGAAATCCCACATTGTTTTATGATAGTGATAGATTAATATATACATGAAGGGATACTAAGGATTCTATTCACGTAGCTTGCAAGAGAGATGAAAAGTTAATGAACCCAAATTGGTATATGATAATCATGTGATGACTCCTATAGTGAAAAGTTAATAGAAGGATCACATTTGTCTACCTTTGAAAACTATGAAGGTTAAATTATTTCCACACACGTGCGCGCGCGCACACACACAGAGAGAGAGAGGCCTATCTGATTAGAAGTAAAATTTGGAGGGGTAAAAATGAATTAAAGCCTAACATATATTATTGTTCTTTCAGCTCAAGTGGTGGAGTTTGTCAAGCCTTTTGAGTCATCTGTCTTGATAGAGATTGGAGCTAAGTTTACTATTATTGAATGAAATATCTTTTTATGGCTACTTCTTTCATACTTAAATTTAATTTTTTTAATTAATTTTTCTTAAGGTGTACTCTAAAGTTCCTCATTTCCTTATTGGTATATGTGTTATATAAGAAAAATATTGCAAGAAAATACTTTATAATATGTATGTATGTATCTTTACACATATTTAGATATATACATGTATTAATCAACGTTCTAAGCCTTTGGAGGTAGGGGGCATCCCGTTGTCCCAACTTGTTAGGAAGGAATTGGGACTTGGAAACCCATCAACATGAGGAAAGAAAAGAAGAAATGAAGGAAAGAAGAAAAGAAAAGAAGAAAGAAAGGTAAAAGAAGAGGAAAGAAAAGGAGGAAAGAAAAGAAAGGAAGGGAGAAGATTAAGAAAAACAAGAAGGAAGGAAGAAGGAAAAAAGGAAAGAAGGGAGAAGAAAAGGTAAGAAAGAAGAAAAAAAAAGAAGCATGAAATGAAGAAGGAAGGAAAGAAAAGAGGGAACAAAGAAGAAGAAAAAGAAAAAGAGAAAGGAAAGGAAGAAGCAAAAACAAAAAAAAAAATAAAAAATAAAAAAAAATAAGAACGGGAGAGAAACGGAGGGTACACACTAGAATGACCAACCGAGATAGCAAAAATGAGGTAGGATAATGGGACATCATATTTCATGGAAAAACTAATATACTCTTGTCCCATGAGATTTAAAATCTTAGTATTAATTACAGTTAAATGCATATATGTATCAAGTGTATGTATGTCTTTTTACCTATATTTATATTTACAAACTAATGTTACATTTCTACACATGAATTCATATAATACACATACATACATACATATAGCAGTTTAACTTGGCCATGTTTAAGAGAATCTCCACTCAAATCAAATTAGGTCTAGATTTGGATGGTGAAAGACCTATATCAATTATCCAAATTATTGGATGTGATTTACTACCTTTAAAATATTTATACAAAAAAAATCATGAAGATAGAGACCCCGAGTCCATATATTAAGTGGTTAAAAAACTGGACAATCTAAACATCACAAAATAATACATGCTTCTTTTTTTAACTTCTTGATGCATGAACTAAAGGTCTCCACATCGCATGGTTTTTGGTGTGTCTTTAGAAGTAGTGGATCAAATCCAATGGCTCATTATTGATGTCGGACCTTCATCATCCAAATATGATTGGACATGAGTGGAGATCTTCTCAAGTGTAACCAACTTAAAATGTAGTTGCATTTATATGTATATGTGTGTGTATATCTTTGTATATATGTCTATATAAAAGATGGTCCAGGTCAGGCCAGGCTCTCCCAAGCATTTAGAGGCATATTTATTGCCCAAGTAGGAGCCTAGGTGCCCAAGAAACCACTTATAACAAGTTAACAACTACAAAAGTATCTTAAATTTTTTTATTATTATCATTATTGTGTGTGATCTGTGGACCGGACCTTCAAATCCTATTGGGAGAAAAAATGGTGAAGAATTACAGACCATCTAGAGTAGAATGCTTCTAGGATGGTTGAGCGCAAATTAAAACCTCAAACGAGGTGCAATTCCATACGATGTATTGACATGTATCAAATCATAATGGATCAATACACACCAATAAGCTTTGGTAGTATATACAGTATAAAGATACACACCCTTGTACCATGCCAGATAACATAGCTATCACCTTATGATATGAATGGGTTCATTCCATGTGGTTGGTGAGTGTGTGCATGTCATGACAGTTTAGAAGGTTGAAAAACCCTATAATGAGCACTTGGGGTTGCTTGCTGCATTATTTAATTGTAAATTTGACTCCTACAGGACTTAAATCAGCTC
The DNA here is from genome assembly GCA_900491605.1 of Calamus simplicifolius. Lineage (NCBI taxonomy): Eukaryota > Viridiplantae > Streptophyta > Magnoliopsida > Arecales > Arecaceae > Calamus > Calamus simplicifolius. The sequence goes on from UESW01001640.1 coordinate 247,625, forward strand.
TACCTCAAGTATCATAGTACCCCTGCACTGGGATTGTAGTCCAAGGCTTTAGCATAAGCTACAGAGCTACTTCTTGCAGTCCGGTATTCTGTTGTTTATCAATGTTCAACTAAGTAACCACAATATCCTCCACCATATCCTCACGTCTCCTCATAAAAGTGCATCATCAAAAACAGAGGCTAGCAAAGTTTTATACGTCTCTTCCTGAGAGAGGACTACGCAAATGCTGTATAGTCTTCTATTGCATTTTTTTTGGGATGTGAATATGGGAAAACACACCAAAAATTTCATTAGGAGTTTATCCTAAGCTGAGATAGAAAGGAGTTGAATTTAACATGAAAGCATACAGATAGATAGTATGCAATACAAAGTGCATATTACTAGAATAAAGAAAGCTAGTAACAGATCCAGGAGAAGGAAAAGTTCTGAAACCTTTCTTTTTAGCAAAAGCTCTGTCGAAAAAAGGTAGCTTATCAAAGAGTAGTATAAGTCATCTTACCAAGAGAACTAGGTCATCATAACACAAGTGAAAAAGAACATGCCATGCTATAGCAAGCAAAAAGGCAATTACATATATTTTCATACATCTGTTGTTATACCAATATATAAACACTTACATAGTGTGGAAAGTGGGGAAAAAAAAGGATCTCCACATATCAATCAGTATAAAACTTAATTATTTCCCATTTTCATCTAGTAATTCGGCTATGTCCTGCATACTTCATACTAGATCTTTTATAAAAACTAACAAAAATTGATATCAAATAAATAAAATTTTCCAGTAAAAAGAGCTTACTCAACAGCTGAAGCCAGCTGTCTAATTACGGAGACTGAAGGAATGGTCAGTGCTTTTGATGTGTTTGGACCATCTTCCTCTCTGGTGGAGTCTGTTTCTAAAACCTGAAAGTGCAAACATTAACACTCTAAAAAACTATCACTCTCCAGTTCTGGATTACTGCTCTAGATACAATGATAGAAATCAAATGACTAATTCATCCACCAAAATACTTTGATTTTCAGGCATGGTTTGAACGGGAAGTGAGAGAAAGTTGTTAAGAAAAATGGCAAATTACTATGGAGAATTGAGAATAAACATGTAGTGCCTAATGGTTTCATTGTGGAGAATGCTTTATGTGCCTATTATGTGTTTCATGTATTATTCCTAAGGAAATGTTCATCTCTGGTACACTCAATTTAAGTGATTCTTTGATTGTTGGCATCCACATTCAGGTTGGGACGCTTCTTTTTAGTTCCTAATGCTAGATTTTGTTTGGCAAAATTCGTGCCAGTGATGTTTATTCTGAGGCTAGACTTGGTTTGGGGGGCACTGGGACCTGTGATATTTCTTCTAACGCAGTTGTGGGGATGTAGGGTGCCATCCATTCATTGATTTATGTTAAGTAACTTCTGTTGTACAAAGGCTATGCAGCTCTTGACTTGTGCTTACTAGTTCATCACCATTGTTCAAATAAGGCAAATGTTGTCAGAAGCATTTTTTGTGCATCTTGCGATAAGTTTCTGAGGAAGTGTTTGTTTTCCTCTTTTTACTCTTATCCATTGAGGGTGCTGAAATTCAAATGGTTGAGCAGTAGTTTGTTATGTTCCTGTGGAGTGTGTTTCCTGTTAGTCAACAGCAACATGATTGGATATATGCTT
>UESW01001640.1:252889-287902 GCA_900491605.1 Calamus simplicifolius
GCACTCAAAGCCCTGCACTAGCCAGGCACAAAGCCCAGTGTACCACTGGCAGAGCAGTGTGCCACTGGCTCTCAACAACAAAAGCCCGGCGCCCCGTCGGCACTCAAAGCCCTGCACTAGCCAGGCACAAAGCCCAGTGTACCACTGGCAGAGCAGTGTGCCACTGGCTCTCAACAACAAAAGCCCGGCGCCCCGTCGGCACTCAAAGCCCTGCACTAGCCAGGCACAAGCCCAGTGTACCACTGGCAGAGCAGTGTGCCACTGGCTCTCAACAACAAAAGCCCGGCGCCCCGTCGGCACTCAAAGCCCTGCACTAGCCAGGCACAAAGCCCAGTGTACCACTGGCAGAGCAGTGTGCCACTGGCTCTCAACAACAAAAGCCCGGCGCCCCGTCGGCACTCAAAGCCCTGCACTAGCCAGGCACAAAGCCCAGTGTACCACTGGCAGAGCAGTGTGCCACTGGCTCTCAACAACAAAAGCCCGGCGCCCCGTCGGCACTCAAAGCCCTGCACTAGCCAGGCACAAAGCTGGCAAAGCAGTGTACCACTGGCAGAGCAGTGTGCCACTGGCTCTCAACAACAAAGCCCGGCGCCCCGTCGGCACTCAAAGCCCTGCACTAGCCAGGCACAAAGCCCAGTGTACCACTGGCAGAGCAGTGTGCCACTGGCTCTCAACAACAAAAGCCCGGCGCCCCGTCGGCACTCAAGGCCCTGCACTAGCCAGGCACAAAGCCCAGCTAACCGCCGGCGGAGCGGTGCACCAACGATTCTTCACAGTCAAGACCCGACACCCTGCCGGTCAAATGAGAGCTAAGTCCCGCAGGCATCAAGCTGCGCGCCAGACCAGCACCAGGTCCAATACTTGACAAGGCGCTGCGCCTATGGCCCCGAGGCCTACCAGCCTAATCTCCGATCGGCGGCGTCCCTGCTCCTAAAATTTAACTCTACCTAGCTCTAACTCTAGGGTTCAAGCGACTAAGGCGGGGTGGCGCGGGTGGGGAGGTGTCCCCCGGAATTATCAGAATGAATAGAGTCGTGGGGCCACATATCAATTGATGAAGTCAACAACAATTCGGAGATCATTGTGAAGAGTATTTTCATTAACTGAGGACTACAAAACTCCGACGTAGTCGGGCTTACAAAAGCAAGAAAAGAAAAAGCAAAATCACGGGCGCGAACTCATGGCTCTGCCGGTGCGGGCTCGTCGTCGGAAGGGGCCTGGTCTGACAACTGTTCCAATTCGACCTCCAGGGCCCGGGGAAATTCAAATCCCTGGCCACCTTCTCCTTGGCGTGCTGGAACCCGTCAAGGAATACAGCGGCCGAAGCTTCGGCCAGGTCGTCTGCGAAACGCTCAGACGCCTTGTATTCCTCGACGAGCCCGGCGGCCCGAGCTTTCTCCGCAGCGAGGGCCTCCGCCGCGATCCTTTCAGCCTCTCGAGCGCGGCTTATCTCCTCTCTCCTCTCGAGCGCGGCTCATCTCCTCCTCGCACCGGCAGGTCTCCTCCCTTGCCACTCTTGCTTCTTCCGCCGCCGCGCCCGCCCGGTCCTCGGCCTCCTGGAGAGCTGAGGTCAACTCAGAGATATGCATATCTCTGGCCATGACCGCGCTCTCAGCCTCCGTCATCTGAGAAAGCGCGCGCGCGTACGGTCGGCCTCCATCTCCGCCCGGCTCATGGCGGCCCTCACCTCGCTCGCGCAGGTGTCCTTGACCGCCTCCAGCGCCCTCTCTGCCTCTTCCGCGCGGCGCTGGGCCTCCTCGATCTCCTTCTGCGTCTCCCGCAGAACGTTCTTTCCCCCTTGGATTACCTCCCTGGCAGCCCTCAGGGAGTGCGCGATCTGCACGCATAAGCCCAGGTCAGCAAAATATATATATGAACAATAAAGGGGGAAAAACGAAAAGATTGCTTACCTTGACCACGGCGGCGTAAGAGTCCCGGAAGAATGCACCCGCCCCCTGATGACTGAGATCCTCAATGATCCTAAGATCAAAGACTGGACCCAGGACCCGCTCGGCCCAATGGCCGTCGTCCAGGGAGTCTCGGGGCGGCCTGGGTGCGCCCTCGCCTCCCTCCGCCGTTTCGGATGTCCCCGGCTCTGTGTGCGGGCCACTCCCAAGCGGCCCCTCAGGGGGTGGGCTCGCGGGGCCGGATGGTCCCTCGCCCCAGTCCCTGGCAGCGTCTGGTGGGGTCGCTCCCCGGGGACCGGGAGCTCTTCGGTTGGCACGTGCGCCCCGCTGCTGGCTCTTCGGCGGTGGCTCCCGCTGTCGCTCCCACCTCTGGTGGAGTGTCGGCCGTAAGGTCGACCTCCGGTACGGCTGGGACGTGTGGCGGAGCCGGGGGTGGGGAGACTGGTGTCGGGGGGAGGCCCGGACCACCGGGCGTTTCGGGGCCGGGGCCTGCTGGCTCCCAGACGGCCCTTCTCGGCCCTTTTCTTGGCGGCCCTTATCAATTTCGCAGTCGGAATTTTCATTGCTGCATGACACAAGTTAGGTTTTCAGAACAAAAAAAAAAAAAAAAAAAAAAGAAAGAAGAAAAAGAAGAGGGGCAGAATTTCTGGCTAAGTGTGGAGAAGGCTTACCCCGATGGGAGACGAGGCCCGCCGACTCCAAGTTGTCCTCCGATAGCAGCAAGGTGTACGGGGAATTTCGGTGGTCAGCAATAACCCCATTGCCTCCCGGTCTCCAGGCTGAACAGCCACGGCGTTCCCTCGGAGGTCGGGGTCTCCCCACCGGGGGCGGACTTGGTCGATGTTGGCGAAGAAGAAGCGGGGTTTCCACCCCTTGATTGATGAAGGTAGAAGAAGCTTCAGAACCCTATTGGGTCGGGGCTAGAACAGCCACCACCCTTTTGGGCTCGGAGGGAATAGAAGTTACGAAATAAACTGATCCTAGGGGTGATACCTAAACGATGGCAAAGAATGACGAAGGCACTGATTACCCGACAAGAATTCGGGACCAGCTGGGAGGGGGTCAAGGAGTAAAAATCAAGGAGGTTGACAAAAAAGGATGAAAAGGGGGACGAAGACCTGCCTGTAGGCAGATCTCGTAGAGAGCTACCCGACCGGGTCGGGAGGAGATGACCCGGTCGTCAGGTGTTGGCGGGAATAATTCAATCTCCCGAGGGATTCTGTAGCGGGCCCGGATCCTTTCCAGGTCCGACCGCTTCATGAGGAGGCCGTCCCCTCTGGGGACTCCTCCGCCCTCGAGGAGGTCCCGGCCCTCAGCCGGTGGCCCCTCGATGGGGCTCCACCAGTGGCCCGTCGCCGGGCCAAAGGGACGTGGTCCTCCGAATCAGAGGACCACTCAAGTGGGGGAGAAGGAGTGGGGGAGATATGGCGCCTCACAGAGGGAGGACGGTCCTCAGAACCGTCCTCCGAGGTCCAGGAGGGGGAACTCATGAATAAGACAGGAGAAGCTAACCTGGGAGGGCAAAGAAAACCGGGTGCGGGCTCGCAGGTCGCAGGAGAAACTGGAGAGCAAGCAAGGAAGAAGACGATGGCGATGTGGCATCAGTCCACCCCCCTCACCTAGCTTTATTGAGTTTTCAAAACGTCCCGCCATGTCTCGTCGGCCACGCGGCTCCTTGCCATACGCCGGTTCGCCTCGAGGAACGCCCCAGCGCGTGGTGCGGCACGCCCCCGGCCAGTGATGGGACCTTGCTGACGTCGCCGTAATGAGAGAAATGATGATACGCCTTTTCGCGCGGACTCCGAAGAGCCCGTCCTCATTCTCGAGGGTGATCATGGCTGGTGCAGTGTACGGAGGGCGCCTCCTTACATTCCCCGCACCGTCCGCATAAAAGGTCGAGGACAGGGATCAGCCACGTGGAGAACGCCCCTTGAGCCTCAGCAGTGGGACCCGCTTCGCCCCAGGGGCGAGGGGGCATCTGATATGACTGATCCCAGCGTCGTCAGAAAAGGTAACGGCAGCTACTATCATTCCTCCACCCCCGGTACCCCCTCGGGGTCGGGGGGTGGGGTCATAATTTCTTAACCCCGAGACCCCCACCGATCTCGGGGTGCACTGTCATTCCCCCACCCCCGGCACCCCCTCGGGATCGGGGGGGGGGGTCATAATTTCTTAACCCCGAGACCCCCATCGGTCTCGGGGTGCACTGTCATTCCCCCACCCCCGGTACCCCCTCGGGATGGGGGGGTCATCATTTCTTAACCCCGAGACCCCCACCGGTCTCGGAGTGCACTGTTATTCCCCCACCCCCAGCACCCCCTCGGGGTCTGGGGGGGTCATCATTTCTTAACCCCGAAACCCCCATCGGTCTCGGGGTGCACTGTCATTCCCCCACCCCCGGCACCCCTCGAGGTCGGGGGGGGGTCATAATTTCTTAACCCGAGACACCCACCGGTCTCGGGGTGCACTGTCATTCCCCCACCCCCGGCACCCCCTCGGGGTCGGGGGGGTCATAATTTCTTAACCTCGAGACCCCACCGGTCTCGGGGTGCACTGTCATTCCCCCACCCCCGGCACCCCCTCGGGGTCGGGGGGGTCATCATTTCTTAACCCCGAGACCCCCACTGGTCTCGGGGTGCACTGTCATTCCCCCACCCCCGGCACCCCCTCGGGGTCTGGGGGGGTCATCATTTCTTAACCCCAAAACCCCCATCGATCTCGGGGTGCACTGTCATTCCCCCACCCCCGACACCCCCTCGGGGTCGGGGGGGGTCATAATTTCTTAACCCCGAGACCCCCACCGGTCTCGGGGTGCACTGTCATTCCCCCACCCCCGGCACCCCCTCGGGGTCGGGGGGGGGTCATCATTTCTTAACCCCGAGACCCCCACCGGTCTCGGGGTGCACTGTCATTCCCCCACCCCCGACATCCCCTCGGGGTCTGGGGGGTCATCATTTCTTAACCCCGAAACCCCCACCGATCTCGGGGTGCACTGTCATTCCCCCACCCCCGGCACCCCCTCGGGGTCGGGGGGGTCATCATTTCTTAACCCCGAGACCCCACCGTCTCGGGGTGCATGTCATTCCCCCACCCCTGGCACCCCCTCGGGGTCGGGGGGTGGGGTCGTCATTTCTTAACCCCGACCCCCATGGGCCTCGGGGTGCACAGTCATTCCCCACCCCCGGTACCCCTTCGGAGTCGGGGAGTGGGGTCATCAGCGATCAACATGCGACTCAACTGCCAAGGAAAACAGCAAATATCAGGTTGCACGGTGCTTACACATGATTTTCAGCGCATGGCCACACCTCGCCATGTCGTACCATTCGGTACTTCCGTGATTGTGCCCATTATGGAGGGCCATGCCTCATAACGACGTTTGGCGCGTTGCATGCCCCTGTGCATAACCATGCCTTGCCGCAGCGTACCATTCGGTACTTCCGTGATTGTGCCCCGTTACGGAGGGCCATGCCTCATAACGGTGTTTGGCACATTGCATGCCCCTGTGCATCACCATACCTCGCTACAGTGTACAACTCGCTACCTCTAGCAATGGAGCACAGTCATATCAACCGGCAACGGTACGATGGAGATCTTCCGAGGCCGCAAGTTAGGTTATTCGGACAGGTATAAAAAATACATACTCACGCTGTAAGTGGGATCTGAACTCTGGTTTTTCGGAGCTTTCTTCCTTCCAGCAAAAACCCTAACCGCCCCAGCTCCTCTTCGCTAGAGCGGTTCTTTGTCTGAGCCCAAGCAACTGACTTGATCGTCGGAGGGTCCCCATCGGCGCCGCCGGTCCCGGGGACTTTTCTTGCAGGACTTCGAGGAGGGAGACGTCCGTCACCCCCGACGTTCGAGAAGGGTGTCTTGGCGTCATCAATTTATAATAAGGATTATTATTATTATAAATTATAAATTTTTTCTTCTCTCTATTTTTCTTCCATTCATCCAAACAAATAATAGAAATATTTTCTCTCCACTTTTCTTTTCTCTCAATTTCTCTCCCTTCAATTTCCTTTCCTTCCAAATAGAGCATAAATGTCGTAGAACATGAAGTTGATGGGTTTTTTCATCAAAATCTAGTCCTTTTCGTTTCAGTCAAAAAAAATGTATTTTAAATTATTATTTATTTATCAAATTAAAAATAATACTCAATTATATATAACATATTTAAATTAATTTTTATAAATTAAATAAAAAAATTTATCTTCTCCAAAAATTTTAAATGATAACAATTCTTTCTTTCATACCCTTTTATTCTTTTTTTAACCTACATTTTATTGATGCATTCCATAAAAAAAAGTAAGGATAATATTATAAAAAAATTAATAATTAAGATAAAAAATTCTTATCATATAATATGTATTTTATAATAATAAGTAATGTTATTTATATATATATATATATATATATATATCAAGAATATGATAGAAAATATAGTTTGGTTTGAAAAAAAATTAAGCTTTAATGAGATATAGCATAATTAATATGGAAAATAGATTTGATGGTACAAAAAGTATTATGAAAAAAAAATAAATTTTAATAATTTATTATTATAAAAAATATGATAATATACTTTTAACTTTTAAGTGATAATTATTTTAAAAAAATATGAATTTGGACAAACTTGATACCATTCAAAAGGAGGCCTAAGTTCTTTTAAGATTTTGTTTATATATTTTACGGTAACGATAAGAACTTGGAACTAGTCTCGGCGTTCGTGACTCGTGAGACGGTGAGACCGCCTCCTAAAGACTCGATCTAAGGTGGCGGCGGCGATCTTACATAAACACCCTAAGAAAGCGTTGACATGTTAGATACAATCTTGCATATAACCCCTTAAAGAATGTCAATATTAGGTACGTGGGTGTTGCACATAAAATTTCAAATACACTTTGAACCGCTCCTGAAACTTGAATTGCTGGAACTAATTCCAACATAACTAGCAATTTGGACAAGTACAAGCAGTGCATATTAAGAAGAACTAACAAAAAGAAAAATATGATTATAAATTAATAAATTATATTAAATATAAATAGATATGAAACAAAGAATAAAAATATTAGTTAATAAAAAAAAAATCAGGAGATATGAATTGGATGTTTAAAATACTTAATAAAAAACATAGAAAATATTTTAAGTCCTTGAATTTTATGAAGAAAAATAAATGAAACTAAATATACTGAATATACAAGAGATAGGGTAGGATAGATGGAGTAAGGGCGGAGATAAATTGGAGGACAAGGACTGAAAGAGAGAGAGAGAGAGAGAGAGAGAGAGAGAGAGATGGGGCCATGGGGCAAGGTTGAAGAAGTTTATTTATTTATTTTTTTTTTTAAAGACTCCAATTAATTCAAGTCTCTAGTTAAATAAATACTAATAAAGTAAAAATAAAAATATTTTTTGTTTAAAATTATATGTAAGAAAAAATATTTGGGGAGAATTGTAATTTTTCTCACTTAATATTAATTTATAAGGATATTTTGGTTATGAATTTAGCAAACATAATATATTAAAGAATATATCAAAATTTTCAAAGCTTAAAACAACTTTTTTTTTCTCCACTGATATAGGAGCGATCTTATATATACTACCTAAAGAATATAATAATATTTTTTGGGGTCATAGGTAAGAATTTTAATATAAAATTTCAACTACACTTCACAATTGGAGTAAGGAATGGGAATAGTCCAAATACAAGCTATCTTAGGCATCACCCTGTAATAATTTGGGCTCGCTGTACGGATTCATTTCGTTGCAAGAAAGCAAGACGGACAAAATTTACACCAATTTGAATTATCACATTCCAAAACATATCCTATTTAGTATTTTGTGTTTTCTTGCTTTCTTATAAATCCCTTATCCTTTTCCTTCCCTACCGATTTGGGATCATTTAAGAAGGGGTCTCACAATCTACCCCTTAAAGAGGGGGCGCCTTCATTGCCAGAGGCAATCACCAGACAAGCAGGATTCTAGAGGTTGTCTCCACAGATTCAAAAGATGGCTCCACTTTGCCCTATGGCCCCCCACCTTCTATGATCCCCATAGGTTCAAGAGGTAGTTCATATATCCTATGAATGTAGCACTTTTCTTTATGTGGCACTTAGCTCTTGCACTTTCGGTTGGTACGTGACTCTAATACCATATTGTAACGATCCAGATCCGCTGTATGGATGAACAAAATCCACACCAATTTGGATCATCACAGTTCAAAATGAATCCTATTTGATATTTTATCTTTTCTTACTTTCTTTATAAATCCCTCATCCTTTTCCTTCTCCACCGACGTGGGATCATTCAAGGAGGGGCCTCACACACCCATAATGATTTAATAGCATGGAATTGTAATGTTCGAACTGGTTCACTCGTCAACAGTCTTACATTTATGTCCATCCATACTAGAATTTTGTATTATTATTATTATTATATGTAGTAAGGGAAAAAAAATACTCACTTTGTAACAATAAGACAAATATTATGGAAATTTCTATCAAGATAATATTGGACAAACAAGAGCAAAAGAGCAATCTCTCCTGGATGTCCACGTTTGGATGTTTGTGAAACCGAAGAATTTGTTCTTTTCATTCGCCTCATTCTCTCGTCTGTACATATTTGGCCTCAAGAAACTCTGCTACTGTTCTACGAACAATGCCACAGCAAACACGGAATCTTTGAAAAAGTACACGCGCGTTAATTATGTGGCGGATCCAGCGTTCGCGTGGCCATCTCTACTTGTCCATTTCGCCGACTAGACTAAGCGTCCGGCTCATTCAGCCTGCAAGCAAACAAACCGCATTGGACGTGGATATAAGCATAACATTATAGTTATATACGTACGAAGGCCCCGTTTGGATTGATAAGGCCTTTCAGCGACTGATTTTTTAACTGGTATATGAGATAGTTATTAGGCAACGGTTATCTCAGAGACTTTTAAAGTAGAACTTAGTTGCCGTCGAAATCTGTCCTTCGATTCTAGCACGATCGGTCTTCTGATCAGACTTTCTCCTGGACGAACCTGCATAGAAGTCCTCATGCGAGAGGCGTTGGGGATGACCCTTCGCGGAAGACCCTCCGACGCTCAAGTCAGTAGGAATCGATGATCAACAGAAATGAGGAGAAGGATCTCTCTGAAAGAGTTCCTCCGAGCTCTCGTGGGAGCTTTTATGGCAGAGTGTAAGAACTGTGAATGAAAAATGGGCGTAGAATCACCGTACCTGAGAGGCTTGATGGTGTTAGTATTTATAGGCGGTCACCTGACTTCTTGGACGTGCTCTGGATGAGGTCTGAAAGTTGTTGGGATTCGAAACGGATTCGAATCAGGTTGTTACAGGGCCGGTAGGATCTGTATCTGGTTAGTTAGAGGATCGACGGCTGGGAGGCGGGGAGAGCTGGCCGATGGCTCGAGACTCAGTGGTTGCATGGTCCCTAGGCCACTATTGTAGGTCCAAGGCCACGTCTTGGCATGATTTCTTGTTTGGAATCTTATTTTGTTACAGTGAATTTGAACTCTCCCATGCCAGATTCCGCAGAGGTCTGAAGTAGCTCGGATCGGATGGCCGAAGAATGGTCTGGCCTTGATGGCAGAAGCATAAGAATAGCTCAGGTTGCCGAGTATAAGGTTGGCTGAATCAGCCGAAGTATAATGTGGTCGGCCAAGTCGGACTTCTGTGAAGCATGGAGTCAAGAACTCTTTGTCTCGGCTTCATGACGCCATCCTTTCCGCACAAAAGGTGCCAAGGGGGGCCAACGTAGCAGCCATAAATGCCTGAATGATGGAAGGAAATAAGGCATTAAATGCCTTAAACCAAGTGGATGCACATGGCCTTTATGAGGCCATAATTGCGTTGGTGCGAAGGACATAGCGCGGTTGTGGAAACCGAGCTAGAGTGCCGAGGTATATTGGCCGAGGTATGTTGGCCGAACTATGCTGAAGCTGGCTGATGCTGAAGCTGGCCGAGCTATGATGGTCAAGCTATATTGGCCGAGCTATGCTGAAGCTGGCTGAGGCTGAGGCTGGCCGAGCTATGCTGAAGCTGGCTAAGGCTGAGGCTGGCCGAGCTATGTTGGCCAAGCTATGCTGAAGCTGGCTGAGGCTGAGGCTGGCCGAGCTATGATGGCCAAGCTATATTGGCCGAGCTATGATGGCCAAGCTATATTGGCCGAGCTATGCTGAAGCTGTCTGAGGCTTGAGGCTGGCCGAGCTATGTTGGCCAAGCTATGTTGGAGTTGGCTTGAATGAAAGCGCCAAGGCATGGCTCGACCTAAATGAAGCGGGGGCTTGAGTGCCGAGGCATGCTTTCTCTTTTCTTTTTATTCCATTAAATGCTGGCCAAGTCATTATGACCGTTTCTGCACCATTAAATGCTCCAGCCTATTGACTTGACTGCCGATATTAATGAGGGGCCCTTAAGAGAACCCACGCACATGACGTGCCCTTTTTTCTCTTGTTCTCTTTCTTCATTATGACGAAACGCTCGTTGCTAGAATGTTGCGCCAGCAGGCTAGCTGGCAAATAGGGCATTTGGATTGGGCGCGACCTCATCGCCAATGTGAGCGATCAATAATGTAATGACAATTTTACCCCTCAACACATGCCCCCCACTCCCTAGTCCGAAGTGTAACTTCGAATATAGGGAGTAGAATTCTGGAGCAATCTTATTTGGGAAACATGTCATTCGATCATCTGTAGAGGAAGTGTTTATCTCTGTGTAGGTTAGAGAAAGGCCTGGGCAGCCTTCTTGCTGAAGTAAAATAAGGCGCTTTAGTTGCGCTAGAGTGTCCGAAAGATTATCCGGCTGGGACAAAGCTTTAGTGTTGTATCACTCGGATTGGCCGAGGCTTTTGATAGTAAAGATGCACTCCGGCTCTGGCCGAGGCTTTGATAGTAAGAGATGCACTCCAGCTCTGGAAATTTATTACTCGGTCGTTGCCGAGCTTTCAGAAATATATTACTCGGTTGTTGCCGAGCCTTCAAGAGATTTATTACTCGGTTGTTGCCGAGTCTTTAGGAAATTTATTACTCGGTTGTTGCCGAGCCTTCAGGATTATATTTTACTTGGCGCTGCCAAGGTACGGAGACCGTTACTCGGTTGTAGCCGAGGCTTCAAAATAATAAATTACTCGGTGTTGCCGAGCCTTCAAATAATAAATTACTCGGTGTTGCCGAGCCTTCCAAAGATGCTACTCGGTTGTAACCGAGGCTTCCAAATAATAAATTACTCGATGTTGCCGAGCCTTCAAATACGGTGTTACCGAGCCTTCCCAAGATGCTACTCGGTTGAAATAATAAATTTCAACAGATTTATTACTCGGTTGTTGCCGAGCCTTCAGGATTATATTTTACTTGGCGCTATCAAGGTACGGAGACCGTTACTCGGTTGTAGAGGCTTCAAAATAATAAATTACTCGGTGTTGCCGAGCCTTCAAATAATAAATTACTCGGTGTTGCCGAGCCTTCCCAAGATGCTACTCGGTTGTAACCGAGGCTTCCAATAATAAATTACTCGGTGTTGCCGAGCCTTCAAATAATAAATTACTCGGTGTTGCCAAGCCTTCCCAAGATGCTACTCGGTTGTAATAGAGGCTTCCAATATTAATTTACTCGGTGTTGCTGAGCCTTCAAATAATAAATTACTCGGTGTTGCCGAGCTTTCAAGAAATTTGCTACTCGGTTGTTGCCGAGCCTTCAAGAAATTTATTACTCGGTTGTTGCTGAGCCTTCAAGATTATATTTTACTTGGCGCTACCAAGGTACGGAGATCGTTACTCGGTGGTAGCCGAGCCTTCAAGATTATATTTTACTTGGCACTGCCAAGGTTCGGAGACCGAGTACGCCAAGGTTCGGAGACCGTTACTCGGTTGTAGCTGAGCCTTCAAGATTATATTTTACTTGGCACTACCAAGGTACGGAGACCGTTACTCGATTGTAGCTGAGCCTTCAAGATTATATTTTACTTGGTGCTACCAAGGTTCGGAGACCGTTGCTTGGTTGTAGCCTAACCTTCAAGATTATATTTTACTTGGTGGTGCCAAGGTTCGGAGACCGTTACTCGGTTGTAGCCAAGCCTTCAAGATTATATTTACTTGGCGCTGCTAAGGTATGGAGACCGTTACTCGGTTGCAGCCGAGCCTTCAAGATTATATTTTACTTGGCACTGCCAAGGTTCAGAGACCGTTACTCGGTTGTAGCCGAGCCTTCAAGATTATATTTTACTTGGCGCTGCCAAGGTTCGGAGACCGTTACTCGGTTGTAGTCGAGCCTTCAAGATTATATTTTACTTGGCGCTGCAAGGTTCGGAGACCGTTACTCGGTTGTAGCCAAGCCTTCAAGATTATATTTTACTTGGCACTGCCAAGGTACGGAGACTGTTACTCGGTTATAGCCGAGCCTTCAAGATTATATTTTACTTGGCACTGCCAAGGTTCGGAGACTGTTACTCGGTTGTAGCCGAGCCTTGAAGATTATATTTTACTCGGCACTACCAAGGTTCGGAGACCGTTACTCGGTTATAGCCGAGCCTTCAAGATTATATTTTACTTGGCGCTGCCAAGGTTTGGAGACCGTTACTCGGTTGTAGCCGAGCCTTCAAGATTATATTTTACTTAGCGTTGCCAAGGTTCGGAGACCGTTACTTAGTTGTAGCCGGGCCTTCAAGATTATATTTTACTTGGCGCTGCCAAGGTACGGAGACCGTTACTCGGTTGTAGCCGAGCCTTCAAGATTATATTTTACTTGGCGCTGCCAAGGTTCGGAGATCGTTACTCGGTTGTAGCCGAGCCTTCAAGATTATATTTACTTGGCGCTGCCAAGGTTTGGAGACCATTACTCGGTTGTAGCCGAGCCTTCAAGATTATATTTTACTAGGCGCTGCCAAGGTACGGAGATCGCTCGGCCCAGCCGAGGATTTATATGACTTGCTTATCATTGTCGTTTTTTTCAGGAAATTTGTTACTCGGTTATTGCCGAGTCTTCAGGAATATATTACTCGGTTGTTGTCGAGCCTTCAATATTATTTCATTGCTTGGTTGTTGCCGAGCCTTCCCAAGATGCTACTCGGCTGTAACCGAGGCTTCCAAACTGTCACTTGGTTGTAACTGAGGCTTCCAAATAATGAATTACTCGGTGTTGCCGAGCCTTCAAGTTTAATAACAAACTTCCTCCGGCTTTTAGCCGAGGGTTTTGATATGTCACTCGGTCTTGGCCGAGGTTTCAGATAAATAGGAGATGCACTCCGACTCTGGCCGGGGCTTCCGATAATAAGAGATGCACTCCGGCTCTGGCCGGGGCTTCCGATAATAAGAGATGCACTCCAGCTCTGGCCGAGGCTTACACACTTCGGCTCTGGCCGAGGCTTCCAGTAACAAAAGATGCACTCCGGCTCTGGCCGGGGCTTCCGATAATAAGAGATGCACTCTAGCTCTGGCCGGGGCTTATGCACTTCGGCTCTAGCCGGGCTTTTGGTAATAAGAGATGCACTTCGGCTCTGGCCGGGGCTTCCAATAATAAGAGATGCACTCTGGCTCTAGCCGGGGCTTCCGATAATAAGAGATGCACTCCGGCTCTGGCTGGGGCTTATGCACTTCGGCTCTGGCCGGGGCTTCTGGTAATAAGAGATGCACTCCGGCTCTGGTCGGGGCTTCCGATAATAAGAGATGCACTCCAGCTCTGGCCGGGGCTTATGCACTTCAGCTCTAGCCGGGGCTTCTGGTAATAAGAGATGCACTCCGGCTCTGGCCGGGGCTTCCAATAATAAGAGATGCACTCCGGCTCTGGCCGGGGCTTCCGATAATAAGAGATGCACTCCGGCTCTGGCCGGGGCTTCCGTTAATAAGAGATGCACTCCAGCTCTGGTCGGGGCTTATGCACTTCGGCTCTGGCCGGGGCTTTCCGGTAATAAGAGATGCACTCCGGCTCTGGCCGGGGCTTCCGATAATAAGAGATGCACTCCGGCTCTGGCCGGGGCTTATGATAATAAGAGATGCACTCCGGCTTTGATCGGGGCTCGGAGATCAGGGACTCGGCCTAGCCGAGGTTCGGAGATAAAGGCTCGGCCCTACCGAGGTTCGGAGATTAAGGCTCGGCCCTGCCGAGGTTCGGAGATAAGGACTCGGCCCTACTGAGGTACGGAGATCAGAACTCGGCCCAGCCGAGGTTCGAATATTTCCTGGTCGAGGAGACAGCTCGGTCGTGCCGAGAGTTAGCAAGTGGCATTCATTTTTTCATTATGATTTTTTGGAGAAGTGATTGTGGTGACCATGCCATAAATTATAAAATTAATTTGCCAACAAAATTAACAAGGCGGGCATATAGAAGGCATACCCTACTGATGATATCCGCGGAGGTTGTCTGAATTTCACGTCCGAGGAATGGATTTTCCATTCAGATCCTGGAGCTTGTAGGTGCCAGGTCCGATGACTTCCGTCACTTGATAGGGGCCTTCCCAGTTCATAGCCAGCTTTCCTTGCTCCAGCGGTTTGGAGATGGATGCTCTCCGGAGGACAAGATCACCGGACGAGAAAGATTTCTCTTTGACTCTGAAGGCGTGATAGCACCCACGGAGGGAAGTCCTATCTCCATGGAGATGATAGCTTCCGCACCGAAGGCCATCCGGAACGGGGTCCCGCCTGTGGGAACTCTCTGGGTGGTGCGGTAGGCCCACTAGCTGAGGCTGAAGCTGGCCGTCGGACTTCTGTGAAGCATGGAGTCAAGAACTCCTTGTCTTGGCTTTATGACGCCATCCTTCCTCATGCAAAAGGTGCCAAGGGGCAACGTGGCAGCCATAAATGCCTTGCCTTAATGATGGAAGGAGATAAGGCATTAAATGCCTCAAAGCAGGTAGATGCATATGGCCTTTATGAGGCCATAAATGCCTTGGTGCGCATAGCACGGCTATGGAAGCCGATCTGTTGTGCCGAGGCAAGGAGAAGGCGGAGACGGCGTCGAGTCGTGGCGAGAGGACACCGGAGAGAGGGATCGGGCCCGCCGAGATCTGGAGAGATCCTTGTCGCAGCCCCCTTGCGGGACTGGTCTAGCCTCCTTAGGTCGATGTGGGAGGTCCGCGACTCCATGTGGACCAGAAGAAGAAGTGGCTGGAGAAAGAGGAGCTGCGGCCACTTCAGGGAGGCATGGAGCAGAGGCAGCTATAACTAGATGGGGAGCTGTAAGGCACTCCTGAACCAGATGGGTCAGGGCCTGGACCTACTGGACCAGTGTGGCGAACAGGTCCTGGGTCACTGGGATAGCTGGTGGCGACGGAGTCTCAGTTGGTGGTGGCGGCAGTGCCACGTTGCTCACTGGATCAGGTCTCTGGGAGGCGACCTGGTCCTGGGCTTCAGAAGTTGCCCTTCTCCGATTAGCCATTAGAGATGTTCTCTTCCAGATCGAGATCCTTGTCTCCTTTCTTCAAATTTAATGGGACGTGAGGCCCTTCCTCTAGCGCCAATCTGTTGCGGCCGGGATCTATCCTTCGACTCGGGTGCGATCGGTCTCCTGATCAGGCTTTCTCCTGGGCGGACCTGCACAGAAGTCCTCATGCGAGAGGCATTAGGGGTGGCCCTCCGCGGAAGACCCTCCGACGCTCAAGTCAGTGGGGATCGATGATCAACAGAAATGAGGAGAAGGATCTCTCTGGAAGAGTTCCTCTGAGCTCTCGTGGGAGCTTTTATGGCGGAGTGTGAGAACTGTGAATGAAAAATAGGCGTAGAATCGTCGTACCTGAGAGGCTTGAGGGTGGTAGTATTTATAGGTGGTCACATGACTTCTTGGACGTGCTCTAGATGAGGTCTGAAAGTTGTTGGGATTCGAAATGGATTCGAATCAGGTTGTTACAGGGCCGGTAGGATCCGTATCTGGTTAGTTAGAGGATCGACGGCTGGGAGGCGGGGAGAGCTGGCCGATGGCTCGAGACTCAGTGGTTGCGTGGTCCCTAGGCCACTATTGTAGGTCCTAGGCCACGTCTTGGCATGATTTCTTGTTTGGAATCTTATTCTTTTATAGTGAATTTGAACTCTCCCGCGCCAGATTCCGCAGAGGTCTGAAGTAGCTCGGATCGGATGGCCAAGGAATGGTCTGGCCTTGATGGCAGAAGCATAAGAATAGCTCGGGTTGCCGAGGCATAAGGTTGGCTGAATCTACCGAAGTATAATGTGGTTGGCCGAGTCAGACTTCTGTGAAGCATGGAGTCAAGAACTCCTTGTCTCGGTTTCATGACACCATCCTTCCCGCGCAAAAGGTGCCAAGGGGGGCCAACGTGGCAGTCATAAATGCCTTAATGATGGAAGGAAATAAGGCATTAAATGCCTTAAACCAGATGGATGCACATGGCCTTTATGAGGCCATAATTGCGTTGGTGCGAAGGACATAGCACGGTTGTGGAAACCGAGCTAGAGTGCCGAGGTATATTGGCCTAGGCATGTTGGCCGAACTATGCTGAAGCTGGCTGATACTAAGGCTGGCCGAGCTATTATGGCCGAGCTATATTGGCCAAGCTATGCTGAAGCTGGCTGAGGCTGAGGCTGGCCGAGCTATGATGGCCGAGCTATGCTGAAGCTGGCTGAGGCTGAGGCTGGCCGAACTATGTTGGCCGAGCTATGCTGAAGCTGGCTAAGGCTGAGGCTGGCCGAGCTATGATGGCCGAGCTATGTTGACCGAGCTATGCTGAAGCTGACTGAGACTTGAGGCTGGCCGAGCTATGTTGGCCAAGCTATGTTGGAGTTGGCTTGAATGAGAGCGCAAAGGCATGGCTCGGCTTAAATGAAGCGGGGCTTGAGTGCCAAGGCATGCTTTCTCCTTTCTTTTTATTCAATTAAATGCTGGCCAAGTCATTATGACCATTTCTCCACTATTAAATGCTCCAACCTATTGACTTGACTGCCGGATATTAATGAAGGGCCCTTAAGAGAACCCACGCACATGACGTGGCCCTTTTTTCCTCTTGTTCTCTTTCTTCATTATGACGAGACGCTCGTTGCTAGAATGTTGCGTCAGCAGGCTAGCTGGCAAATAGGGCATTTGGATTGGGCGCGACCTCATCGCCAATGTGAGCGATCAATAATGTAACGATGATTTTACCCCTCAACAGAACTCATAAGCGTTCTTAATTCCCTTCAAATCCAGTCAAACCCTCGTATCAATGACCTCCCAATCTTTCAAGGAAAAAGCCTCATCTTGTTGAATCAGAGCCGCCACCTCCTCTCCCGTGATCACAAACCCGGTCCCTTTAACCCCAATCAATAGACTCTCAAAGTGCCGTCTCACCGTTGGCAAGGCCCATCCCGAACATGCAAACCCACAATCGTGTTTTGTTACAAGAAAGTAAGACGAACAAGATCTACATCAACTTGGATTATAAACCAACTCTATGCTCCCTTACAGAGGAGGCTAGACGCCCTGCGTGGTACTTAGCTCATGTACTTCTGACTGGTGCATGGCTCTTATACCATATTATAATGATTCGGACCCACAAATTCATGAATCCATTTCGTTACAAGATAGTAAGATAGACAAGATCCACACCAACTTAGGCCATCACAGCCAAAACATCACAGCCAAAAAAGAAATCCAATTAATACTTGTCCATCTTCCTAAACTGGTTATAAACCATACAATCAACTCTCAATTTTTCGATATGAAACTATTGGGAGGAGCATCACATCCTCTATGCATTCTTCCTCTTGAGCTCCTCCCCAACCTTTGTCGAGAGATCATCGGACTAGCCAAACATGATTACGTGGTCATCAGCACGAAGCATGACCCCATGCAGCATATTTTTTGTTAATTAAAAATATGTGCAGAAAAAAACCCTGAAAAGGAAGGGGAGTCTAATAATATTCCTTATATTTTCTTAAATTTTTTGATAATCTCGTAATAATTATTATTATTATGATTAATTCTAATCAATCTATTTATGTGTCCCACGTAAGGAAGATGGACCTCCTTTAACCAGCACTTGTCTCAAGTGAAAGAAAGAGAAAGTGAGAAAAGGCCACATGGTGTGATAAAAGAGATGTTGGTGAAGCTACATGGTAATATAATTTCATAGCAAAGATAAAACAACTTAGCTAAAAATTCAAATCAGCAAGTTGTTCGCTTCTGTTTTCTAATTTATAAAATGATGAAAGAATCAAATACCAGCAATTCTCTGACAAAGCTTGGTACATTGCAAAAAAGAAAAAAAAAGAGCATATGGGAGTAATGCACAAGTGCACTACAACGTTATTTTAACGCTGTTAGAGATGAGAACTAAGGCGCCCATGAGAGCATACCTATGCTCGTAGGAAAGTTGTTTTGATAATTATTTGGTAGTTGTCAAAATTTCTGCATGACAACTCTTCAGGCTTTCTTAACTTCCTTGTAATAGAAGGAAGCGTTCAGATACGAAGACACATCCAAAAGAGACCCTTTTTTTTTTCTCTTTTCTATCTCCCTCTTTTAACATCAGTAAGTTCCCAGAGTTTTCTGAATTGTGAGAGATTTTTCATTTTATTTGTAAATAGATTTCCAGCTAGGAAATCATATCATTCTCTGTAACAGAAGAAAGATAGGAGCCAAGACTGCAATCAAGAGCCATATCCCAGTCCAACAATTTCTAGCAAAAAGAAGGTCCGGGAGCAATCACACGCTTCCAAAAGATTTATAGTCAACTTTATTTTGGATTGAATATTATTCTCTCTTGCAACAACGAATGATGCTGACCATTGCAGCTGCTAAAGGAAAAACAGATAGAGATAACAAGTTTAAGAATTTGAAACGTTGGAATAAAAACGGACCAGCCATCTGGGCTCAAGTGGTCTTGTTCGCAGCCCGGCCACAAAGAATCGCATTCTCCGGGATTACGTTCTCATCCCTCGTCGAATTTGCTGGAGAGTACACACGGAAATAGAATTGTTGCCCCAAGTATTGCCGAGCCCAGTTCGCAGACCTCACATTCCACATGCCTACATTGTCCAGAGGTAAGAAGACAGCAGTCCATCCTTTGGCGTACACCTGAAATAAGTTTAATTCCACCAACAGTACAAGAAATTTTAGTAAGGAAGCCAATGGTAACAGATAGAACTAACTCATTGTGGCCATTTTGCTCGGGAAAAATAAATCAGCTGAATCTCTACATATTTCCAGTAATAATGTCAATTTAATCGAGTTGCACCCCGAGTTCGGCGACTCCAGAAGTCCTCCAGGCCATCAACTCATATGAGGAAGCCACCATTTTATGATCGCTTGCTCAGACATTACAGCAACATCTAAAGAATAATATCAAAGAATAATATCAGATTATTTTCTTTTATTTATGATTTAGAGTTTTCTTGTGGATATGTTTATCGACATGTGGTACTAGTTAGCTCATAGATCAAGATGGCCAAAGGATGAAAGGATTACGAATGAGCTTCTTTTTTTTTACCTCATTCTGATGGGCTAAACATATTTTTCAGAAGAAACATAATGAAAAGGTGACCAGCAGTAAACAAGGTTGCAACCAACTAACTACTCCAGACCATGAGAAAATATTTTTTTGGCATTGATAACTCTAATTAAGATCATTATTTACCAATGTGATAGAGGATGAGGAAAAAAATGAATGTCAAATGTCTATATTAATAATAATTACCTGAACAGTACAACGATTTACTGCATCTACCAAATTATAATAGCTCCTGCTTGCTTCTGTCCATTGACCAACATCTATTCTGCACATTTCAAATAACTCTTGGTTATGGTAATTAAGAATGACGATATAAACTGTAGGCTCTTGGCAAAATGCTTTGGCTTCAATGCTATTACCCCACAACCCAGAAGGACTGTTGTTGGCAATTGAAAAGGTTGTTCGTATCCCAAGCTGTTAGAAATTGAAAAGGCTGTTTGTATCCCAAGCTCATCTTAGGACTTAGGAGTTTTGGAAATAATTATCTAGGAAATTATGTTTACTTATTGTTGCTAGTTTCCAAATTAGCTTTAATTATTCTGTTACTTAAAGGGTCTATAAATATCATGTAATCTTTCAAGGTTTGAAATGCAATAGAATAACTATTCCAAATTTCCTTCTTCCAACATCTGGTATCAGAGCCAGGTTGGCTAAGTTGGGGAATGTCCAACCTCAACTCCCAAGGTTTGATGGGAAGAATTTTGAGCAAGGTTGGCTAAGTTGGGGAATGTCCAACCTCAACTCCCAAGGTTTGATGGGAAGAATTTTGAGCATTGGAAGATACAGATGGAGGTGTTGTTCGGTTTTCAGGAGCTGACCGAGATTATTGAAGAAAGATTCGTCGAGCCGGGAGCAGCGGTAGATTCGACAACGGAGGAGCAGAAGACGACAAAAGAAAATCGTAAGAAAGATCGTAAGGCTCTCTTTTACATCTTTCAAGCGATAGATTCGTCAATATTTGAAAAAGTGGTGAATTCAAAGACGGCAAAGGAAGCGTGGGATACTCTTATCAAAATTTACAAAGGTGTTGAGAAGGTCCAGAAGGTTCGGCTTCAGACTCTTCGTCAATAATACGAGCTCCTTCATATGGAAAAGTTGGAGTCCATTTCCGACTATTTCTCATGGGTATTGACTCTTGTCAATCAAATGAAGGCCAATGGTGAGACTATTGGTGATCAACTTATTATCGAGAAGATCCTTCGGACGCTAACATTGCAGTTTGAATATATTATGACTTCCATCGAAGAGTCACGTGACCTCTCTGTTTTGACTGTGGATGAGTTGGTTGGCTCTCTACAAATGCATGAGCAACGACTCAAAGAGAAGTCTAAGACGGTGGAGGAGGCTCTACAAAGCCAGTTGGTGTTGGTTGATGAAAAGAAGAATCTTTCTACTCAAATGAAAGATAAAAGGCGGCAGGAGAAGCAACCTCGACAACAAAAAGATAAGTCCCATATTCAATGTTTTAATTGTAAAAAGTATGGGCATTATAAATCTGAGTGTCGAAGCAAAAGATCTGGTGGTCAAAAGTTTCATGCTAAAGTAGCAAGTTCTGTTGATAGATTTGATGATGAGCATGATAATGCTCTTTTATTCACGTGTGATGCTTCAGTGGAGAACCATAAGAATGTTTGGTACTTAGACACTGGATGCAGTAATCACATGTGTGGTGAAAAGAAGTTATTCTCAAATTTCGATGACACCTTTCGTTCGGAGGTGAGGTTCGGGAATGATACAAAATTTCCTATCATGGGAAAGGGAAGCATTAAAATCAAGATAAAAGATGGATCGGTTTCAACCATTCCAACTTCCATTATGTTCCTAGCATTCGAGAGAATCTCCTGAGCATAGGACAGTTGTCCGAGCGAGGCTATCGCATGATCATCAAGGATGAGGTTTGCATGATTCATGATGGCAAAGGAGGATTGATTGCGAAGGTAAAAATGGCTCAAAATTGCCTTTTTCCTTTGTATATTAATTATGCTACGTCGTGTTTTAGTGCCTCGGTGCAAGATTCTTCATGGCTTTGGCACAAGCGGTTCGGACATGTGAATTTCGACAGCTTGAAGCTGTTGTGTCGAAAGAAGATGGTGCGAGGTATATCGGAAATTTCTTCTCCAAAGGAGATCTGCGAACCATGCGTCATTGGGAAGAAATCTAGAAAAAGCTTCCCTTCAGGACAATCATGAAGAGCGTTGAAGCCATTGGAGTTAGTTCACTCCGATCTCTGCAGACCGCTCGGTGAATCGTTGAATCGAGGGTACAGGTATTTTGCTACCTTCATCGATGACTTTAGCAGAAAAACATGGGTTTATTTCTTGAAGCAGAAGTCCGACGCCATCGATGCTTTCAAAGAGTTTAAAGCCTATGTTGAAAACCAAAGTGGGCACAAAATTTGGATTCTCCGAACTGATCATGGCACAGAATATTTGGTTGGTGATGGTTTCTTCAAGCAATGCGGCATCAAGCATCAAATGACAGCACGGTATACTCCTCAACAGAACAGAGTAGCAGAAAGGAAAAACCGCACTATTATCTATATGGTATGTACTGTGCTTCATTCTAAACATTTGCCGAAGCATTTCTAGGCGGAGGCGGTTGCTTGTGCTATTTATTTGTTGAACAGATGTCCCACTAAAGGTCTTGAGTTCAAGACACTGACGGAGGTATGGAGTGGTCGAATCCCTTCAGTTCTGCATCTTCGTGTGTTTGGGTGTATTGCTTATGCCCATGTGCCAAATGAGCTTGATGAGAAGAGCGAGAAGTGCATCTTCTTCGGTTATAGCAATGAGACAAAGGGTTATCGATTGTATAATCCAGTAACAAAAAAGGTCGTTATCAGTCGAGATGTTACCTTCGACGAGGAAGGAGAGTGGACTTGGAACTCAGAAGAAAAGAAGCAGTTTCGCTTCGTCCTAGATGAGGAGGAGACGGTTTAGCCCGATTCAGATAGTCAATCTGAACTAGTAGCAGCTTCGATGGAACCAGGTTCGATAGCAGGGACTACAACAGCAGTTACTTCATCAAATCCTGTCGAACATCTTACTGAAAGTTCCTCACGTCCACGGCGAGAACGAGTTTTTCCAACTCGTTTAAGGGATTGCATTTTGTCAAAAGATGATGATCCCTCCAATGAAGAAATTATCAATTTTGCTCTTTTGCAGATTATCATCCCATAAAGTTTCAGGAGGCTTCCCAAGATGATGATTGGATTCGTGCGATGGATGATGAGATCCATGCAATCGAGAAAAATGATACATGGGAGCTCACTTCTCTCCCAGAAGGCAAGAAGTCCATCGGCGTAAAGTGGGTCTATAAGATCAAGTACAAGCCTAATGGTGATGTTGATCGGTTGAAGGCTCGGCTTGTAGTCAAGGGTTACAAACAAAAACCCGGGATTGACTATTTTGAGGTATTTGCTCCAGTTGCGAGGATGGATACTATTCGTATGATTTTTGCTTTAGCTGCTCAAAGATGCTGGAAAATACATCAAATGGATGTCAAGTCCGCATTTCTCAATGGCGTACTTGAGGAGGAGATGTATGTGGAACAACCTGAGGGTTATGTCAAGAAAGGACAAAAGGGCTTTGTCTACAAATTGAAGAAAGCTCTTTACGGCCTTAAGCAAGCCCCACGAGCATGGTATACCAGAATTGATTCTTATTTTCTGAATCACAATTTTACTAGGTGTCCTTATGAGCATACTTATATGTAAAGATTGGCTTGAACGGGGAGATGCTCATTGTTTGCTTATATGTCGATGATCTCATATTTACTGGAGATTGTCAAGAGATGATTTGTGACTTCAGGGAGGCTATGACTCATGAGTTCGAGATGGCGGATATGGGTCTGATGTATTATTTTCTCGGCCTTGAAGTTACACAATCGGAGGATGGTATTTTTATTTGTCAACAAAAGTATGCCAAGGATATTCTTGAGCATTTTAAGATGGCTACTTGTAAACCAATTAGCACTCCCATGGAGGACAGATTGAAGTTGACAACAGACGGAAGTGGTTCCGAAGTCGATCCTACTTATTTCAAGAGGCTAGTCGGGAGTCTGAGATATTTGACTTCTACTAGGCTAGATCTTGTTTTTAGTGTTGGAATGATAAGCAGATTTATGGAGATTCCTAGACAATCACATTTGTAGGCGGCAAAAAGAATTCTACGATACATTAAAGGTACTATAAATGATGGTGTATTCTATACTACTTCTAATGTTTTTCAGCTTGTAGAATATACAGACAGTGATTGGGGAGGTGATATTGGAGAAAGAAAGAGTACTTCCGGGTATGTTTTCTCTTTAGGAAATAAATTTTTTTTCTTGGTCTTCAAAGAAGCAGCAGGTGGTTGCTTTGTCCAGTGCTGAAGCGGAATATATAACAGCGGCTTATTGTGCTACTCAAGCAGTTTGGTTGCGTTCGATGCTTGCTGAGTTACAGCATAAGCAAAAGCATTCGACGATGATTTATTGTGATAACAAGTCAGCAATTGCCCTTGCAAAGAATCCAGTCTTCCATGGAAGAAGCAAGCACATTGATATAAAGTACCACTTCATTCGAGATCTGGTAAAATCCGAGGAGATTGTGCTGCAGTATTGCAAGATGAAAGACCAAGTGGCTGACATGTTCACTAAGCCGTTGAAGTCAGATTCCTTCCTTAAACTCAAGAGACTGACATGGTCAAGATGACCTCGTTCTAAGGGAGGTTGTTGGCATTTGAAAAGGCTGTTCGTATCCCAAGCTGTTGGAAATTGAAAAGGCTGTTCGTATCCCAAGCTCATCTTAGGACTTCGAGTTTTAGAAATAATTATCTAGAAAATTATGTTTACTTATTATTGCTCGTTTCCAAATTAGCTTTAATTATTCTGTTACTTAAAGGGTCTATAAATATCATGTAATCCTTCAAGGTTTGAAATGCAATAGAATAACTATTCCAAAATTTCCTTCTTCCAACAACTGTCCATCAAAGTGCCATGATTGTACGGTGTCTTCAGGGTTCTCAAAATAATCTCAGCAAAAACTCGGTAATCTGTTGCCATGACAGAAGTCTGGAGATAAGCATCTCCAGATGGTGGGTAATCAGGAATGCTTCCAAGTGAAAACACTCCAGTAATGTTGTAGTAGTCAGCAAGTTTCAGGGGAGCATCAGCTGGAATGAAGGAGACACCATTGACGGCATATCTCTTCTTGCCATTGATGATGGGTTCAGAGTTTGCAAGCCAGATGGTTCGGTTGGTTTTGACCTCCCCATAGTGATAGGTACCTTGTGGGTTAGCTCTTGGCCCGCTAGCTGTGAGATTCCACCTGGTTTTCAGATAGCAAAGATTAGTGGTTTATGTGTTAATTTGAGCACCTACAATGTTGGAAAAAAAAAGATTAAATAAATCAATAGAATTAGAGCAAACTACATGAAAAGATATAATAAATCAACAGAATGGGGAGGGCGATGTAGAAAAAACAAAGTTTCTAAATCAGATTATATCTGGTTATACAAAAATAAAAAAAGGTTAAATGATAGACACCATAGGATACAATTAAGTTGTATAGCTAGGAATTAGGAGGAAATTTAGACAGAAAAAACTACACTGATGCAGCACAGCAAGTTTTTTTCTTTTTTTCAGAAAAGATGTTGGCACAGTTAAAAAAGCCTATCTGAATTGCTTGAAACTATATTAATGGACCTGACCTCCTATCTTCAGAATAGCAAATATGGCTGAAGAGCAATGGTATATTACGGATGCAAATTAAGGGGTAAACAAAGATGACAGAAAAACGAGATGATAAGTACATTATCATTAAAATTTTGATGCGAAAGATCATGATAATACCTGATAGATCTGGCCTCATTGAGGGACCAAGCAACATCAGTGGTAGGCCCTTCAGGAGGTGGATCCACTGGCCTTGTGAAAGAATTACTGTAATGGAGGATGGCAGTGGTGCTGAGCACTTCGTTGGTAAATCGAGTTGAAACCACAATGTAATAGTCGCCTGGTGACTGATCAGCTGTGACAAGGACCGAGCAAGACTGACCCAGATGGAGATCCAATGAAGAATATGTGTATTGAATGGTGTGAGACCCTTCAACCTCAACCAGCGTCATTTTGTGCCCTTGAAACCTTATGTTCAGAGATGTTGTCAACCCCACATTAGATATCCGAAACCGATATGTTTTACCTAGAAAAATCAAAATATATGCATCCATCAAAATCAAAATACATGCATTCATCTTCATGATTTCAAATCTACCAAGTGCAACTCTTAGACTGTACATCATAGTGTAATGAGGTACAAACATAGAAAAAAAAACAAAAAATTAAGCAAGCATGGCCTAACCATACTGAACCAGATGGTTCAAAGGGGAATGTTTCAAAACTGATGCAGTCCAATGGTTCAATTTGGTACAGAGGCTCAACCATCCTCTATCTCCTCTAACCATCCTATACCAATCCTAAACCGCATCGAAGAACTGTCTGATTCTGCTTCTTGAATGAAAAGAAGAGATTAACAATATTTTTATTAATTTTACACGGAGCACTAGTCATCTGTCTTCTCAACTAAAAGGAAGATAGAGGAATACCTTGCTCAACTGTAACATTGAACCCATTCCATCCACGGCCGTTGATTAGAACCCCATCAGGAAAAGGAAGATCTTGGCCATTGTCTAACGCGAGCTTCAGGTCCTACAAAAGGAGGAGAAATTAAAAAAGAAAAATTATGAGAGCATATAAACGATAAGTAGCTAGAATTAGACAATCAAGCTACAAGAACAACTCCTCGCTAGCACATACTGGACCGAAGATAACCAAAGCAGTGTAAGTGAGGACAGAGATCAAACACTTCATAGAAACAAAAAAGAAGATGGACGACGTCTTCACAATATTTTCTTCTTGGTGGATCTCAACACAAGCAATCGCTTACATTGTGGTTGGCCTTGTACCAGTCGCCGATCAACAAGAAAAAATCTCCAGCGGGAGGAGGGAAGGGGACGGGAATCAGTGGACGGCTCTGGACGCTGATGCCACCGGCAGCCTTGTGGAATGCGAGAGAGGGGAAATAGAAGTAGCTTCCAATCTGGTCCTTTACTTGCATCTGATAGGTGTAGTTCCCTCCAGGTGGGATGGGACAGTTGGTGCCATAAACCCCATCTTGCCAAGAATTCTTCCTCTGTTGTATCCCGTTCCTGTGCAAACATCTAAACCTCCACACATCATTCGAACTTGGCGCAACACAGATGAAAAAACCGATATGAAAAGCCTCCAGGTTCAACAAAATGTTCCACAAAAGTGACTCCAATCAATCTTATCAAGGGATTACGGACTGTTATACGAGCATCTAAGGGACTGTTTGGATTAGGGTGAATGGAAAGGAGGGAAAGGGAAGGCAACGTAGAGAAAAGTTCATAAGTGTTGAGGGGTAAAATCGTCATTGCATTAATGTCCGTGCGAGGCGGCTAAGGCTGACCCCCTCCCGCCGACCTCTTCCGGGCTTCCCTAGCTCGGCCTCTTCCGGGCTTCCCTAGCTCGGCCTCCTCCGGGCTTCTCTAGCTCGGCCTCCTCCGGGCTTCCCTAGCTCGGCCTCCTCCGGGCTTCCCTAGCTTGGCCTCTTCCGGGCTCCCGTAGCTCGCTTCTACCTAACGATCCACGCCCTGACGTCTACCTCCGCGGAACCTGACGCAGGAAAGCCTAAGCTCACCCGAACAGCACCTTGGGCAGGGAATCATATTGAGACGTGGCCTAAGACCTATTGTAACCGCCCCAGGTCTACTCGCCCAGATCCCAAGACATCAAGGAACTCTCCCAGCCGTCGATCCCTTAACAGACAAGGCGTGGATTCTAACGGCCCCACAACGGCCTGATTCTGTCTACCCCCGTATCGTAACAACCCCAGAACCTTCCAGAAGATGCTCAAGTCCCCAGGTGACAGTTTATAAATATCAGATCGGCAGATTCCCTCAGGTACGCGACTCTGAACGCACAAAACTCTGGAATCCCCTCTCTCTCCCGGCAGCTCGTCGGTGCTCCGCCCCTCCTGGAGTTTCCGATTGGCCGCCCCCCTGGAGAGGTCTCCCGGAGAGATCCACCTCCCTATTGTCTGGTTGATCGCCGATTCCTTCCTCACTGACTTGAGCGTCGGAGGGCCTTCCGCGGAGGACCACCCCCAGCGTCCTTCCGCGTGCGGGCTTCCTTTTTTGCAGGTCCACCGCACCAGATCGACCGCGCCCGAGTCGGAGGACGGATCCCGGCGGCAACAGATTGACGCTAGAGGAAGGGCCTCAAGTCCCATTAAAACTTGAAAAAAGGAGACAAGGATCTTAATCCGGAGAAGAACCTCTCTGATGGCCAACCGGAAGAGAGCAACCTCTGATGCCCAAGGTCAGGTCGCCTCCCAGAGGCCTGATCCGACTGGCGCCACAGCGCCACAACCCCCACCTGTCGAGACTCCGTCGCCGCCTACCATTCCGGTGACCCAGGACCAGTTTGCTACGCTGGTCCAGCAAGTCCAGGCTCTTACCCACCTGGTCCAGGAGCGCCTTGCAGCTCCTCCTGCTTCGCATCCTCAGAGGGAGGCGACGAGTTCTTCTTCGCCGGCGACCTCCTCCTCTGATCCGCGTGAATCGGCGGATCCCCCACATCGCCCCAGGGGGAACAAACCGATCCCACGGGGCGGTCATGATCGAGATCCTCTCAGATCTCGGCGAACCCGCTCCCTCTCCCCGGCGACGTCTCACCATGGTTCGACGCCATCCTTGCGGTCCTCGCGCCCAGCTGCTCCTCTCGCCGGCGAGGAGGAGATCCGCCGCCAGATCCAGGAGATGCGCCAGGAGCTGGACGCCGCCAAGCAAACCCATCTGCCCCAGCCCAAGGCGGAGCTGGGTGTCCCTTTCTCTAAGGGGATCATGGAGGAAGTGATTCCCTCCCATGTTAAGCTGCCGGCCGTCGAACCCTACCACGGCTCCACCGATCCGGATGACCATCTCAGTAGCTTCCGGTCGATAATGATGTTCCACGGAGCATCTGATGCGGTCCTCTGCCGAGCCTTCCCATCCACCCTCAGAGGATCCGCCCGAACCTGGTTCAACGCCTTGAAGCCAGGTTCCATCGATTCATTTGACGAGCTGAGCCACCTTTTCATTGGCCAGTTCGTCAGCAGCCGCCGCCACCGGCGGAGATCTGACTCCCTCTCCGAAGTCAAACAAAGAGAGGGGGAGTCCTTGAGGAATTATCTTGGCCGCTTCAACAAGGCCATGTTAGAGGTGGACCACCTTAATCATGAGGTGGCAATGTTCGCCCTAGCGGGGGTGTCTCGAAGGAGAGTGACTTCTACCTGGCAATGGAGGTCAGCTACCCCCCGTGTCTCTCTGATATGATGGCCCTTGCGGATAAGTACGCTAGGGTCGAGGAGTCGCGGAGAGTTGCCCGCGTTGAGCAAGCCAAGAAGAAGGAACCTAAGCTCCTCGACAGGCACCATCCCACCCGTCGGCCGAGTCCGCCTCGCCGCCAAAGGGTCCCTCCGCCGCCGCCAAGGAATCGCTCCCGGAGTCCCCCCAGGCGATTTGATCGCTACACTCCGTTGACTGTCCCCCGAGCGCAAATCCTCATGGAGATAGAGCGCCAGCTTCCCCGACCGGTACCTCTCCGAGGGAACCCGACCCGGAGAGATCCCGCCAAGTACTGCCGCTACCATAGGGAGCCCGGTCACGACACTGAGGAGTGCTGGCAGCTGAAGAACGAAATCGAGAGACTGATCCGACGGGGACGGCTGGACCAATTCAGGAGGGCGCCCGAGCCACAGCAACAAGGAGGTAATCGCCAGCCCGAGCTCCCGCAACTCCCTCCTCCACCGAATCCGCCTGTGGTTGGCCATATCAACATGATTGAGGAGGCCGGCGGATCAAGCTCCAGGGGAGACGGTGATGCACCGGTGCCGAAGAAGGCACGCACAGGCGAACTTTCCTTTTCTGATGATGATCTTCTTGGGATACAGCTCCCCCATGATGACGCACTTGTTGTATCCCTTAATTTGAACAATTATGATGTAAGCCGAATCCTGGTCGATAGTGGAAGTTCGGTGAACGTTTTGTACCTCGGTGTGTTTGCCAGGATGAAATTGCTCATGGAGAACCTTCGAGCCGTGGATTCCGCCCTGATGGGATTCACCGGCGACGTCATCATCCCAGAAGGGATCGTCACCCTGACGGTCCGCGCGGGAACCTGGCCCTTTGTGACCATTGTACAGACCGATTTCCTAGTGACCGACCTCAGGTCTCCATACAATGCCATATTCGGCAGGCCCGGCTTGATATCCCTTAAAGCGGTTGTCTCTATCCCACATCTGTCTATGAAGTTCCCCACCGAACAAGGGGTGGGAGTGGTTCGGGGAAGTCAAGCCATGGCTCGGCAATGTTTCGTCATAAGCCTTCAGTCCAGGATGCCCGAAGTTGACGGGCTAGACGCTCGCGAAGACTTCGCCGAACAACGAGGAGAACCGGCGGAAGAACTAGGGGAGATACCCTTGGACGAAGCTCGGCCCGACCGAACCATAAGGATCGGGTCGCTACTCGAAGGAGAGCCTCGTCGCGAGCTGATCAGATTCCTCCAAAGCAATGCGGACATCTTCGCCTGGACCGCCTCCGACATGCCAGGGATTAACCCCGAGGTACTCGTCCATCGTCTCAATGTGGACGAGATGCACAGGCCTGTTAAGCAGAAGAAGCGAAGCTTCGCCCCAGAGCGACAGAGAGCCATTGAGGAGGAGGTCGACAAACTCATAAAGGCCAACTTCGTCCGAGAGGTAAATTATCCGAACTGGCTGTCAAATGTTGTCATGGTGAAAAAGTCGAACGGCAAATGGAGGATCTGCATCGACTTCACCGACCTCAACAAAGCCTGCCCGAAGGACAGCTTCCCCCTCCCTCGGATCGATCAGCTCGTAGATGCCACCTCAGGCCATCAGATGCTGTCCTTCATGGACGCGTACTCCGGCTATAATCAGATCCGGATGGCCCCCGAAGATGAAGAAAAGACCGCCTTCATAACCGACCGAGGTACCTATTGTTATCGTGTTATGCCTTTTGGTCTTAAAAATGCAGGGGCAACCTACCAGCGGCTGGTCAACAAAGTGTTCAAGGAACAATCGGCCGGAACATGGAGGTGTACGTGGACGACATGCTAGTCAAAAGCAAGAAGGCATCACAGCATATTGAAGACCTCACAGAGAGCTTTGCGACGTTGCGCAGATATGGGATGAAACTCAACCCGACCAAGTGCGCCTTCGGCGTCCACTCGGGGAAGTTCCTTGGCTTCATGGTCTCCCAGCGAGGCATCGAAGCTAACCCCCAGAAGATCCAAGCTCTCCAACAAATGACGCCCCCTATGTCCATTAAAGAAGTCCAGCGCCTAACCGGGAGGATAGCGGCCCTTAACCGCTTTGTGGCGCGGTCAGCCGAGAGATGCCTCCCCTTCTTCAAAACTCTCCGATCGGCCAAGAATTTCCAGTGGACTCCTGAATGCCAAAGGTCGTTCCAAGATCTCAAGAAGTACCTCGGCTCACCCCCACTCCTCAGCAGTCCGACCCCAGGAGAAACCTTATTCCTGTACCTGGCCGTTTCGGAGGGTGCGGTTTGCTCGGTACTAGTCAAAGAAGAAAGCAAAATCCAGAGGCCGATCTACTATGTGAGTAGACTGCTCCGCAATGCGGAGACGAGATACACCAGGATTGAGAAAATGGTGCTGGCTTTGATCACCTCAGTCCGGAAGCTACGGCCTTATTTTCAAGCACACTCAGTGACGGTCCTAACCGATCAACCCATCAAGGCGGTGGTCCACCATCCAGAAACATCGGGGAGAATGACCAAATGGGCCGTCGAACTAAGCGAGCATGACATACATTTTCAACCTCGCCCGGCCATCAAAGCCCAAGTGCTGGCCGATTTCCTCCTCGAGTGTACCATCCCAGAAGACGGCTCTACCCCAGAAAATCCCGAAGGACCAAAGCCTGAAGCTCGGTGGCTCCTTCACGTCGATGGGTCGTCCAATGCCCATCACTCCGGTGCGGGTCTGGTCCTCACCAGCCCAGAGGGAATGATCTTCGAATATGGCGTCCGATTCTCCTTCCCGGCTTCCAACAACGAAGCCGAGTACGAGGCCCTGTTAGCTGGTCTCCGGATCGCCCGCAACCTGAAGGTGGAAAAGCTTAACGCCTTCACCGACTTTCAGCTGGTGGCCGGCCATGTGCGGGGAGAGTTCGAAGCCCGAGAACCGAACATGATCCGATATCTCCAAGAGGTGCGCGGCCTACTTCCCCACTTTGCCGAGTTTGAAATTATTCAGATTCCTAGATCGGAAAACGCCCGTGCCGACCTACTCTCCTGATTGGCAACCGCGGAGACGATGGATGCTGAACAGAAATTCCATCTGGAGACCCTGGAAAAGCCGAGTATCACGGAAGCCGATCGGGTGATGCAAATTGATGCCGAACCATCCTGGTTCGACCCTATCCTCAGCTATCTCAAAGAAGGGTCGCTCCCACCCGACCGAAGAGAGGCCAGGAAATTGAAGCTGCAGGCGACCCACTATGTATTGATTGACAGCCAACTTTACAAGCGGTCTTTTTCTATGCCACTGCTCAGATGCCTCCGCCCACCCGAGGCGGACTATGCTCTACGAGAAGTACATGAAGGGATTTGCGGCAACCATCTGGGGGGCCGGTCCCTATGCCACAAGGTGCTGCGGCAAGGCTATTACTGGCCGACCATGCAGAAAGACGCGGACGACCTAGTCCGAGCCTGTGACGCCTGCCAAAGACATTCAAGCATCCAGAGGCTCCCTTCTGCCGAGCTAGTTTCTATATCCTCCGCCTGGCCCTTTGCCAAGTGGGGGATGGACATCCTCGGCCCATTCCCGCTGGCAACGGGACAGCGGAAATTCTTATTTGTCGCCATTGACTACTTCACCAAATGGGTCGAAGCGGAGGCGGTTGCGCAAATCACCGAAGCACGGGCCAGAGACTTTGTATGGAGGTCCATCGTCTGCCGGTTCGGCCTCCCCCACACCATAATCACCGATAACGGTAAGCAGTTCGACAATTCCAAGTTTCGCCAATTCTGCGAGGAACACGGAATCCGTCACCACCTTACTTCGGTCGGGCACCCACAAGCCAACGGAGCGGCCGAAGTGACCAACAGGACTCTCCTCCAAGGAATCAAAGCTCGCCTCTCCAGAGCCCAAGGCAGGTGGGCGGATGAGCTACACCATGTCTTATGGGCCTATCGCACCACCCCGAGAATTCCGACGGGCGAGACTCCATTTCGAATGGCTTTTGGCATGGAGGCCGTCATCCCTGTGGAAATAGGCCTCCCATCTTTGCGGGTGGAGAGTTATTCAGAGGAAGCCAGCAACGAGCAACTCCGCACCAACCTCGACTTGGTGGAGGAAGTCAGAGAGAAGGCCCGAATCAGGACGGCTGCTTATCAACAGAGGGTGGCTCGGTACCATGCCTCCAGGGTCAAGGGGAAGACCTTCCTACCCGGCGACCTCGTCCTCCGAAAAGCTTCTGTATCCAAACCGCTGGAGCAAGGAAAGCTGGCGCCGAACTGGGAGGGCCCATATCAAATAACGGAGATTATTGGACCAGGAACCTACAAGCTGCAGGATCTGGAGGGGAAGTCCATTCCCCGAACTTGGAACGCGGACAACCTACGTAAATATTATCAATAGGGTATGTCCTCTCCGAACAATCTCCATATACCTCATTGCATATTCCTGTTTATCTGTTTCCTCAAAATCTATCGTGTGAATCTTCACGCACTACATTGCTATAAATTGCGAAAAGAAACAGATACTGCTTACCAATCCTCGGCACGACCGAGCTGTTGTTCGAACAGGAATCTCCGAACCTTGGCAGGGCCAAGTAAAATATTTCTCCGAACCTCGGCAGGGCCGAGCAACAAATCTCCGAACCTTGGCAGGGCCAAGTAAAATATTTCTCCGAACCTCGGCAGGGCCGAGCAACAAATCTCCGAACCTTGGCAGGGCCAAGTAAAATATTTCTTCGAACCTTGGCAGGGCCAAGTCTCCGAACCTTGGCAGGCCAAGTAAAATGTTCTCCGAACCTCGGCAGGGCCGAGCAACAAATCTCCGAACCTTGGCAGGGCCAAGTAAAATATTTCTCCGAACCTTGGCAGGGCCAAGTCTCCGAACCTTGGCAGGGCCAAGTAAAATATTTCTCCGAACCTTGGCAGGGCCAAGTCTCCGAACCTTGGCAGGACCAAGTAAAATATTTCTCCGAACCTCGGCAGGGCCGAGCAACAAAGTCTCCGAACCTTGGCAGGGCCAAGTAAAATATTTCTCCGAACCTTGGCAGGGCCAAGTCTCCGAACCTTGGCAGGGCCAAGTAAAATATTTCTCCGAACCTCGGCAGGGCCGAGCAACAAAGTCTCCGAACCTTGGCAGGGCCAAGTAAAATATTTCTCCGAACCTCGGTAGGGCCGAGCAACAAATCTCCGAACCTTGGCAGGGCCAAGTAAAATATTTCTCCGAACCTCGGCAGGGCCGAGCAACAAAGTCTCCAAACCTTGGCAGGGCCAAGTAAAATATTTCTCCGAACCTTGGCAGGGCCAAGTCTCCGAACCTTGGCAGGGCCAAGTAAAATATTTCTCCGAACCTCGGCAGGGCCGAGCAATAATTCTCCGAACCTTGGCAGGGCCAAGTAAAATATTTCTCCCGAACCTCGGCAGGGCCGAGCAACGATCCTCCGAACCTTGGCAAGGCCAGGTAAAGGTCACTCGGACTAAAACCCCGGCAGAAAAGCCTAGGCATAAAGGCCTCGACCAAAGCCGAACGGCCCCCAGACAGTCCCCCAAGGGACTTCGCCCGGTTTGAAAACGGGCGCTAAACGAAAACCATCGGCATGCGAAAAGATGCCACCATCGGCAGAATTCCCCTAAGAGGCTACAAAGCCTCACGTAACCGGCCAAGGGCCTCAGGCTGGGCCGGGAAATTCTCCCTAGCAGCAGAAAACCCTTGGGTGACCCCCCTGTAACTCGTCATTCGAAATATCTACGATTAATGCGCGGGACAATGGGACCAGGCCGACACCCAGGTCCGTCAAGCGCATCAAGGTAATCGTTCTCAAAAAGGAAAGGGACTTCACAGATAAACAAGGTCTATCTTTCATTCATAAAAGGAGGAGGACTACAAAAAGACACAGAAAAACAAAAGCAAAAACGGGAGCGAGCAGAGGCCCTGGAGTTAGTCGCCCCCAGAGGCCAGTAACTCCTCCAGGCGTGCTGTCAGGTCAGCCACCTGCTGACGAAGCGACAGAATCTCCTCCCCCTACCGGTTTATCAACCGGCGTGAGGCCTCCGCCTCCCGGACCGACGCATCCAAGAATTCTTCGGCGGTCCTCGCGAGCTGCTCATTGCTCGCAAAGGCCGACGCAAGGCTTAGACCGTCGACAGTGACGGAGGTACACCTCCCCTCCGAGCGCAGCGAGCTGTCGAGTGAGGAACGCGACTCACTGAGGATCGCCCTGGAGAGTCCATTCTTCAGAGCTTAAACCGAGGAATGGCCGAAGCCAATCCCCCTCGGTCATATTTATACCCGCCAGGCAGGTATCCAGATCAGCCGTACCGCAAACGCCGACCCATGAAAATTTGCCACGTGTCGCCGTTCTAATGCGTGCGGAA
>UESW01001640.1:291019-396590 GCA_900491605.1 Calamus simplicifolius
ATGGTACCAGCACCTCCACTCTAAACAACCTGTTTCCCAGGGGGCAGACCACCAGCAGGCTGATGTATCTAAATCAACAGGAGGAGAAGACAAATTCTTTCAAAGGCACTTACAATGGCAGCCTCTTCCACTCGAACAGTCATAATCCACGAGGCATGCAACCCCGAGGCTATCTTCGGCCGATAGGGAGCTGATCGACGCTCCTCCTCGGCCGCTTTTTTCTCCCTCCAAACCATTCGCATCAAGTGCCACATCATCATCATCACATGGCACATATTTTTGACCATATTCCCTCTAAGAAGCAAGGTCCTGGCCTGGCTATGCGGGGGGAGGATCGAGGACGTGGTCCAAGTCCCAGCCCAGTGCCATGCCATGCAAACTTAAATGAACAAGATTTAATATATGAAGGAAGGAAGCTTGGTGCCAACAAGAGGATAGAGAGAGGACATTGGGTGAAGGGGTTATTATGACCTTCCATTTCATGTACTTGGATGTCAGGGCTCCATTAATGCCAAAAGAGACCAACAATGCTGGTTCTCCTCCGCTCTCGAATAGTCTTCTTTGCCTTCGCAAAATACTCCGATCCAGCACCAAAAAAAGCTAGGGAAAGCTCTATCTCGACTCCATGCCGACCCCCAGCATCATCGAACACGATGCAAAGGCCAAAAAGTTACAAAAGCTAAGTACACTACACTTTGAGAAAAGCTTTTTTTCCTTAATACTTGAATGCATTGCAGAAAGACCGACTCCAGCATTGGTACCTAAGCCCGAGGCCAGCTCGGCACCAAAGACCAACTCCAGCATCAGCACCTAAGCCCGAGGCCAGCTCGACACCAAAGACTGACTCCAGCATCGGCAACAAAGATCGTCGGCACAAAGAAAAAAGGCACCTGAGCCTATTCCATGCACCCTCAGGTCACCCTTCGGGTCAAAAGGCACCTGAGCCTGGTCCACGCACCCTCAGGTCACCTCTGGGGTTAAAAGGCATCTAACGACTCTCAACTCTCAGGTCACCCTTCGGGGTTAAAAGGCTGACGACTCTCAACTCTCAGGTCATCCTCCGGAGTTAAAAGGCACCTGGCAACTCTCAACTCTCAGGTCACCTCCGGAGTTAAAAGGTATTGACAACTCTCAACTCTCAGGTCACCCTCCAGGGTTAAAGGTATCTGACAACTCTCAACTCTCAGATCACCCTTTGGGGTTAAAGGCACATGAAACTCTCAACTTTCAGGTCACCCTCCTAGGTTAAAAGGCACCTGAGCCTGATCCAAGCACCCTCAGATCACCCTCCGAGGTTGAAGGCTCCCGAGCATGGTCTCATCACAGCAACTCATGGGTCACCCTTCGGGGTTAAAAGGCACCTAAGCCTGGTCCAAGCACCCTCAGGTCATCCTTCGGGGTTAAAGGCTCCCGAGCATGGTCCCATCACAGTGACTCTCGGGTCATCCTTCGCAGTTCAAAAGGCACCTGAGTTTGGTCCACGCACCCTCAGGTTACCCTTCAGGGTTAAAAGGCACCTGAGCCTGGTCCACGCACCCTCAGGTCACCCTTCGAGGTTAAAAGGAACCCGACGACTTCAGCAACTCTCAGGTCATCACTCAGGCCGACCACGAAACCCTCAAGGTTTTTTATTGCAGCTCAGCGGTTCTGTTCCTTTATCTTTATGGCCTCATTACAACCTCAACGGTGTCATCTCAGCCCCAGTGGCCTCATATCTGCCCCAACGGCATTACTGCAGCCTCAGCGGCTCCATTCCTTTGCCTCCGTGGCCTCATTACAACTTCAGTAGCTTTATCAAAGCCTCAATGGCTTCACTTTAGCCTCACTCTAAATCTACCTCAACGGCCAATGGC
The DNA here is from genome assembly GCA_900491605.1 of Calamus simplicifolius. Taxonomy (NCBI): domain Eukaryota; kingdom Viridiplantae; phylum Streptophyta; class Magnoliopsida; order Arecales; family Arecaceae; genus Calamus; species Calamus simplicifolius. The sequence goes on from UESW01001640.1 coordinate 292,873, forward strand.
TAATCGGGTAAGACCTTTATCTAAATTATATTCTTGCAACATATTACTGGGCACTTTCACCATCCAAAAGTAGAAGACCCAAAGATAACTCACAGTTGGGAGAGACTAACTCCCCAGCTCACAATTGATGAGCACCCACCTCCAAATTTTATGACAAAAGTAGAAGACCCAAAGTCAACTCACGTTAGAAAAACCGACTCCTTAACTCACAGTTGATGGGCATTCGCTTCTAGACCCTGCATCGTGAAGGATTACTGGCTGCTCCCAGCCAGTCCAAGGTAATCAATTTACTTTCAACATTACTTAAAGTCTTTGAGCAGACAAAAGTACAAGAGAGCATGCAGACGTGGTCACAAGTCCACACAAGATAGATGGAAACTATCTAACGCTGGCATGCAGAGACAAGTGCAAAAGAAAGATATTATAATTCCTACACTGCTTTCGCTTGGTTGATGCAAAACATGTGGTCGCACAAACTCAGGAGTGTGGGGGGCATCTGATGGGTCCAATAAGCCCCATGGGCAAAGATAATCTCACCAGGGTCAAACTAGTCATTTCTGGAGTCGACCTCGGGAAGACACCCCCTCGGCCTCAGCCAGACAGTACTCGGCCTCGGCATGAACAGTGCTCGGCCATGAACAGTGCTTAGCCTCGGCCATAAACAGTACTCGGCCTTGGCATGAACGGTGCTCGGCCTCGGCATGAACAGTGCTCGATCATGAACAATACACGGCCTCGGCATGACCAGTGCTCAGCCATGAACAGTACTCGGCCTCAGCATGAATAGTGCTCAGCCTCGGCCATGATCAGTGCTCGTCCTCGGCATGAATAGTGCTCATCCTCGGTATGAACAGTGCTCGGCCATGAACAATGCCATGCAAGTGTTCTCCCACGACCTTCTCTGAAGCTCATCCAAGGGCATAAACAGTACCATGCACGTACTCTATAATCAATGCTCTACGAGGGACAGAGCCGGCTTCAACTCCAAACTTCATCTTCTGCCTCAGCGGCTACACTTTGGGGCCTACGTGCCTGACTTTATCGCCCATCACTGTCCGCACAAGGCAACAAAAGTATGGCGTGAGGGACACATCTGGCAAACGCCGTAACGGTCGGCCATGCCCTGCAGCAGCTTGCAACAGCTGTCCAAACCAAGCAGTACCCGCCAACTATGCAGCCACCCACATTTGATAGGACATGGCCTGCACTTCTGACATGCCACTAAGAAGCAAGCCCTGCCATTGCTGCCATTGCTGCTACCATCATAAATGCTCTGACAAGTAATCATGCCCCAAGTCTCACAGACTCCAAGCATCAATAAAATGGGTAAGAGGGATCCCCGACGAGGTAACTCGAACAACGACTACACTCCCAAACGCTCATTCTGGCTCACAGAGAGCTCTTCTCTAAGCCTCTCTCTCTTCTTTCTTTCGAGCTTTCTCAAGCTCGCAGTTATTGCCCAGAGCACTGACTTGAGCTTTGAAGGGTTTCTACCGGAATCTTCAATTCTCGAGACTTGTTTGCAGGCTCCCAGGCGCAAGAAGCTTATCGGAGGATCCCAGGCTCGCTGGAGAAGGTGACCGAACGCTTGCAGACGTTCGAGAACGGTGATTTGGCGTTAACACAATGAATTTCAGAATTAAAAAGGCATGACTTATAATATTCCAAATGCAGTACATATCAGTTAAAAAAGGAAGCCTTATCAAAATTAATCTAACTAAAGAGTTTTGTATGATTTCTTTCATCCTTCTTCTACTTTTTTTTTTCCTAACACGAAAGATCTTCTAGAACGAACAAACTGAAACCATGGCTTCTTTTTCTCTCCCCTCTTTGTAGGAGCTTCTCTCTTCTCTCGTGCAGTATATGCAAGTTTATCTTCTTAATATTGCCTCATAAGTTTTTTTTTCATTTATTTTGATCTCTAATGGAGGAAGAGATCCTAATAAAAGGGGTCTAAAAGATTCCTTTCTAGCAAAGAAGAGAATGAAATCATAGAAATCCATCAAGATAAGAGCGTCGAGTCGACTCGTCCGAGTCATCGTTTCGTCAAATTTTCCAGTGCAATCCCGACCTCGACTCCGCCCAAAGCCTCGATCATGGTATCCAGATTCAAAAAACACCAACGGCTATTCTTCTGCACGTCTTCCCGCCACCCGCCCGCTCCCCCAAACGCCTTCTCCCCCCATTTCAAAACCCAGCAGTGCAGCAACGACTTCATCCATAGCCTCTGCCACCAGAATCGCTTCAGAGAAGCCCTCCAAGCCTTCCATTCCCTCTGTGCCCAGAAGGCCCGCTTCCAGCTCCACCCCAGCACCTACGCCCACCTCTTCGTCGCCTGCTCCCACCTCAAATCCCTCCATCACGGCCGCCTCGTCCACCGCCACCTCTCCGGCTCCGGCGTGGCTGCCGACGTCATCCTCCACAACCACATCCTTAACATGTACGGGAAATGCGGCTCCTTGGATGAAGCCCGGCGGCTGTTCGAGGCAATGCCCGAGAGGAATCTCGTGTCCTGGACCTCGATGATTTCTGGGTACTCGCAGAACCACCGGGAGTCGGCGGCCGTGGAGCTGTATCTCGGGATGCTTCGGTCGGGACTGGCGCCGGATCAGTTTGCCTTGGGAAGCGTGGTGAGAGCGTGCTCCGGTTTGTCTGACGTCGAACTGGGAAAGCAGCTGCATTGCCATGCAGTGAAATCAGACGGTGGCGCTTCTCGGATCGTTCATAATGCGCTCATAACGATGTACTCAAAGTCTGAAAGGATTGGAGATGCTTCTGTTGTGTTTGAAATGATAGTGGAGAAGGATCTGATCTCTTGGGGTTCGATGATTGCCGGTTTTGCTCAGCAGGGGTGTGAACTCGAAGCTCTGCACCTTTTCAAGAAAATGCTTGATATGGGTGTGCACAGCCCAAATGAGTTCCTTTTTGGCAGTGCATTTAGCGCATGTGGTAGTGTACTGCAGTCTGGGACCGGAGAGCAATTGCATGGTCTGTGTGTTAAGTTTGGTTTGGACAACGACACATTTGCTGGGTGTTCATTGAGTGATATGTATGCGAAGTGTGGAATGTTAGATTGCGCGAAGAAAGCATTTTACCGTATAGATATGCCAGATTTGGTCTCTTGGAATTCAATAATAAATGCCTTTTCTAGTGTAGGTTTGATTAATGAATCCATGTTATTACTTTCTGAGATGAGGGATTTTGGATTACAGCCTGATGACATCTCTGCACGATGCTTGCTTTGTGCATGCACAGGCTGCGACTCTTTGCACCAAGGCCAGTTGGTACATTCCTACATTCTGAAAGTAGGTTTGGATTTGAATGTTGCTGTCCAGAACTCTCTACTTATGATGTACTCGAAATGTTCAGATCTCTCAACTGCATTGGATCTTTTCAACACGATGAATGATTGGGATATTGTTTCTTGGAACACGATTCTTACTGCATGTCTGCAGCATCAGCAATCTGAAGAGATATTTAGGTTGTTAAAAGTCTTGCAAAGTTTGAGCAGCAAGTTGGATCAGATAACCTTGAATACAATATTGAGTGCTTGTGCTGACTTGGCTTATCTAGAAATGGGGAATCAGGTCCATGCCTATGCCTTGAAAGTTGGATTGGATGCTGATGTCATGGTCAGGAATGGTCTAATTGACACTTATGCAAAATGTGGAAGCTTAGATGATGCAAGGAAGTTATTTGAGTGGATGGGCAATAAGTGTGATGTGTTCTCATGGAGCAGTTTGATTGTTGGATATGCTCAGTTTGGATTTGCAAAAGAATCTCTTGAACTGTTTGCATATATGCAAAGTCTGGGCATTAGGCCAAATCATGTTACCTTTGTTGGGGTTCTTACAGCCTGTAGCCGCGTTGGATTGGTAGATGAAGGGTGCTATTACTACAGTATTATGGAAGCTGAACATGGCATTGTGCCTACAAGAGAGCATTGCTCATGTGTGGTGGATTTGCTTGCCCGTGCTGGCAGGTTGAGTGAGGCTGAGAGATTTATTGATCAGATGCCATTTGAACCTGATATTGTAATGTGGAAGACTTTGTTGGCTGCTTGCAGAGTGTACAATACTGTCGAGATCGGGAAGAGAGCAGCAGAAAGGATATTAAAGATCGATCCTTCAAATTCCGTGGCTTATGTTTTGTTATGCAACATTTATGCTTCCTCAGGTCAATGGGATGACTTTGCAAGACTAAGGAAGTTGATGAAAGCAGTGGTGTGAGGAAGTCTCCTGGCAGGAGCTGGATTAAAGTAAGGGGAGAGGTCAGTGTCTTCATAGTAGAAGACAGGTCACACCCAGAATCTGAAGCAATATATGTAATGCTAGAGTTATTAGGGTTTGAGATGAGGGAAGCTGGCTATGTGCCAAAAGCATCAACATGGCATGAATGACCTCAAGCATGCTAGAGTCAATGTTCACCAAAATCATCTGTTAGCAGCATGACTTTAATCAGGCAGAGGCTTTTGTTTTAAGCTGTTTCAAGGAATACAAATCGTCAACTGAGTTGTTGGAGACCATGAACCCTGATAAATATCACCTTTGCTGACATTTGTTCATGTCAGCCATACTGCCATCCATATGCTAAACTGGCCACTAAGAGAGCACCATTGAAAAAGTCGAACTACTTGTTGGTAACACTTCACCTTGTTATGCGTTCATCTCTAAATTGTTATTTTGTTGTAACATAATCATTCTTTTATCAATCAAAAGAAGGAAGTGACATTTCCTGATATTTTGTATGCAATATTATTTTTACTTTTTAATTTGTCCAAGTTCTTCATGGATGACTTGTGTATATGTCTGACGGGATTCAATAAAATGAAGCAAAGAAAAATCTTGGTAAACTATTGGTGTCAAGTCACCTTTCTCTTCACTTACCCTAATTCTCCCTTTTAAGACCTGATCTCTGTTGCACTTCTCTTCATTCTTTTTTTTTTTTTTTAAATAATCACTTAGCGGCAAGCCAAGGTAGGTGAGGGGGATTCTATCTTTTTTTGCAGTTCATTATCGAGGCAAAAGAGTTGGCTTCATCCTCTATGTTAATGCAAAGGATCGAGCTTTTGTAGAAGTTGACTTTTAACACAGCAGTGCTTTCAAAAGGAGAATTGCTTTAGCTACAATAATGCTCTTCTTTTTTCTAGAGCCAAATAAAACTGTATTGTCTGCAAAATGGTTACTTTTAGTTCAGTTTTTTCTTGTCAACCAATAAATAGGATGCAGCAGTTTCAACCATATGTATCCGATATTATTTCCATTATATAACTCACGTATCTTCATGCAGGATTTATTTGTGCCTGAAGGCTCTCAATCCAATAACAAAACCATTCTCTCTTTTTTTGATTGTAGTAGTTTGTATACCTTGATGAATGTCATTGCTTATGTTATATATATATATATTTCTGGGGTTAATACAGTTTGTGTTGAAACTACTTCCTTTGGTAACTGATTGTCATTTCATGGTGTTCCTTTGGATAAGACAACTCATCCATATTAGTTAGGGAATAGAGCCCTCACTACAAATAATCATGCAAAATGAAGCTTGTAGATTGAGATTTTATGGATTATGTATGATAATTAAGATGTGGAAAGTCTAGTTACACGTTTTGATTCCCAAGTATATTAGCTTAAATGGTAATAGAGGGTAGAATGTCCTTGATGATAGTAAAGGGTGCTATCAATAAACGCACTCTAGTGGAAGATGCCCACCATAAACAGAGCATGTTACTCCATGCAGCAAACAGTATTTGTCTCTTATGATGGACAAGAAAAAGTAGATGTGTCTTCTGTATTACTTAAGTTTATTCACGAAATTAATACGATTTAGAATGGTGGATGACTACACTTGTCCTGAATCCATTATATGTTTGTATTTGTTTTTTCGTAGTCGTATTTTTTTTTAACCTAAAAGTTTGGATAACATAATGGAAAGAAAATATGGGTAATTGATAAACTTATAGCCCATGGATCATTACACTTGAGAAGTTATCAAGAGGTCAGTGTGGGAATGTACATCATCTATTTCAGTCGGTAACAGAAACAACATTAAGAAATTCAGAACGAATAACTTAAAAGTCACAAATCAATTGTTTGAAATAGTACTGCTATGTCAAGGGGGAATTCTTGTTTGAACCAAAAAATAAAAGAAAAAAAATCTGACATTCTTTCACAACTTATGATGAAACTATTTATTTACAAAAAATCTTTTGATATGACCACGTTGATTTTGATGGCGGTCGAGTTGGATAGGTTATTAAAGCAGAACCAGTTTAAATAAGTTTCTTTTAAGATAAAAAACGAAATTAAATCGATTATTCTGATAAATCAAATTATTTTTAATTTAAAAGTTTAGCTTAATTTTGATTTAATTTTTTTATTTATTTACATCTACTTTACATGATTATAATATTAGTTTTTATAACAAACTTTATACGGTGTGCCTAATTATGCATAATGAAAAATAATATAGCTATTACATAATTCAGTTGTTCATAAATACTAATAGCACTTTAATTTAAATTATAGTATAGAAATCCATATAATATAAATATATGGTTCGATTTGAATCATATTATTTTTTTTAAAACTTTAAAATAAAACTGAAATGATTATTTATTTCAAAATTTTGTAAATAAAGATCAAATTGAGCGATGATTCAAATTTAATAAAATCATGATTTAAGCTGATTTTATAATTTAGCGGATCTTCTTGCACGCTCTGTTCAAACGGTCGAGGGCGCGGACTGGAGTGGAGGAGCATTGGTGGTTGACCGAAGGTCACGGTATTGAACGCGAATGGTCGATCACAAATATCGTCGATCCAGGATGGTGCAAGCTAGGCACGTCGCGAGTGGAGGCTAGCAGTTAGGGTGGTTGATTAACCGAATCGGTCACCTCGGACCACTAGGTTGAACGCGGTTTCTTTTGGCAAAGGAGGCAGGTTGGTTGTCTTCAGCTTTTGGACTTTTGGTTTGAGGCTTTTTTTTTTTCTTTAATTTTTTTTGTCCCTTTCAATATCTCTTCTATTTAATTATATATGCCGTGTTGTCTACGGCAATCCTACATCTACATTGGAGCTCGCCAGAATAATTGCTCTGATGTTTTTACTGCATCCCTCTTTGACTATGGGAATGCGTTGCTCGGGATAATTTTACCTTCTGGCGAGAAGTGAGCGCGAACGAAGGAAGCCAGGCTTGGAAAACGATTGACGAACGGCACACCTATATCTTCTAACCTCATGCGATCGGGAGCTTCCGTTTACACCGCAAAAATTGCTCTCCATACCACCACCACCACCCCCCTCTTAAATTAAAAAAAAAATATCTAATTTATCCTTTAAAAAAAACTATTTTACTCCTTTCAATTACTCTCCACATCTACCAAGAAAAAACCCTCACCCCTCCCTCCTCTCCCTCCGTTACTCTCCAGCTCCCTCCATCGCCCGAAAGCTCCCCGTCTTTTCTCTATCGTCCTTCATCTTTGTATTCAGCTTCCTATTCGGCCCTATTAAGTTACACAGAATAATATTCAACCCAAGAGGGCTTGATGAGTAAGGATGGTGATGAGGCTAGTTGACCCATGAGCAATAAAGATAATCATTTTTGGATGGCATCCTCTCAAGAGCAATTTCCAAACGATTTTTCTAGAAGGCCATTCTCAGCAATTTTTTGGACGACTTAATTCCTAGGCGACCTCGCTGATCTACTCGGCTTTCTTTTGAAGGATGCAATGGACATTTAATTTAATCCACGGCATTTGCAACAAACGTCTCGTCATAATAAAAAAAGAAAATACAAGGGAAAAAAGGCCTCATTACGTGCGTGGGTTCTCCCATGGGCCACCTTCCGTCATTAATGTCCGATGATCGAGTTAATGGGCTAGAGCATTTAATGGTGCATAAACGGTCATAATGACTTAGAGAGAATTTAATGGAATGAAGTGTCACGGACATCTCGTCTCGGCGCTCCAAGTCGGCCTCGTCCCGTCTCGGCCTCATCTTGGCGTCGGCCTCGGCTCCCACAGCTACTGCGGCCATGACATCTCTCATGTATTAGAGCATTTATAACTGTCACGTTGGCCACAGCTCGGCGTCAGTCTCGCCTCGGCGTCGACCTCGACCTCGGCCTTGGCTTCACCGCCTCGGCCTCGGCTCCCACAGCTACTGACCGCCTCGGCCTCGGCTCCCACAGCTAATGAGGCCTACGTGCATCCACTTGCTCAAATGCATTTATTGCCTTATTCTCTCCTGTATTAAAGCATTTATGGCCTGAGCATCCACTTGCTCCAAGGCATTTATTGCCTTATGCTCTCCCATGTATTAAGGCACTTATGGCTGCCACATTAGCCCCTTGGCCTCGGCTTTTTCCTTCGGCCATGAACAGCTTCGGCCTCGGCTTTTTCCTTCGGCCATGAACAACTTCGACTCGGCCTCGGCTTTTTCCCCTACGGCCTCGGCCTCAGCCCCTCGGCTGTGATGTCATGCGTGTCATGCACATGAACAATGCCTTGCACGTGAATAGTGCTATGCAAACACTCCATAATTAATGCTCTGCGAGAGACCGCTGGCTTCAACTCCAAACGTCCCCAATGGCTGCACCATGGGGCCCACGTGACTAACTTTATCACCTATCACTGTTCACGCAGGATTTCCACATGGTCCACCAACCCGTTTCTCTTTTGCCAAGATCACGGGTGGTTACCGACAGTTGTCGATATTCAGGGCATGCATTTAGCGGCTATTCTCCCACCTACCATTAACGAAGCCGATCTTGGTGGAAGGCACGATCCGACGATGATTATCATCGAAGGGTAAGAGGGACTCCCGAACATGTATATAAAGACCTCGACTCACAACGAGGAGGGGGACTCAATCTCTACTGTCTCATTCAGATCCCTGTTTTCCAAATCACTGACTTAAGCGTCGGAGGGTCCCCGTCGAAAGCATCGGTCCGGGACTTTTCTTGCAGGTTTTCGGCTACAGGAGGTGGTCCCTGTCATTCCTCTGAAGGCCTACGAAGCATTTCTATGCCGGACGCTCCTCAAAAGTGATTTGGCAGCAACAGATTGGCGCGCCATGTAGGGGGGATCAGCGATGCTAGTTTGCATATTCTCATCCCCCTCTAATCAAAATGGTGGATCATAAAGATGGTGATAACCTCAGATCCAAGAAGCTTTCGCCAGTTATGCTGAGGGGCACCTTCAACGAGCTGAGCAATAGAAGTGTGGAGGACATTTGATGAGGCCACTTAACCCCATGGGCAATAAAGACAACATCTGGGCTTGGCCTCAGCGAATCGGCTTCTCCTCCTTGGGACCAGCAAGCGAAAGCTTCTGCCTCCCGGCTGTCCCAACTCCAAATCTTCAGCCTTAACTCCCACTCGGCTTCATACTGCTCCCCTCGGCATTCAGCTTCGGCTGCTTCCCTTGATCTCGGATCAGCTTCCACTCGGCCTCAGCACCGAGCCCCCCTCGGCCTCTCCCGCTCCTCGAACCATTAGCAAATATCGAGGGGCCACTTTTCGAGAGAGTACCGCACTCTGATACCCTCTCTCCCCTCTTGTAACCTGGCACATGGTGATGTCCATCCAAGGCCATGTCTTTCGATTCTTGGTTTTGCCAAACACCAGGACGTCTCCTAGCATGATGTCATCGACTCATCGGGCTTGACATTGTGGCATTATGCCACAGGAGCAAGGCACGTTCATGTCAGCTGACATGAGGATTACTATCCTTCTCTGGTCCACATCCCAACTCAAAAGGTAACCAAGGGAATTTGAGGAGGGGGTTGGGCCAGGTCAAGGCTGGTCCTAGTCCCACGTTGGAGAAAGGTTCCATTTCCCCCCCTGCATCGACCCGACTTCTGGCTCCTTTGAGGTCACCTGTAACATCGTCCTAGCAACCAGCTCTCAGTCCCATCTCTAACCAGTTTATGTGGGATTCCCTCGATCTCTCTCCGATCCGGCACCAAGGGAGGGAGAGAGAGGAGCTCCAGTTTCATTCGCTATGGAGGCTGCCTCTCGGCTTCTCCGCTACAGCCTCAGGCCCCTCCATCGTCTCTTAGAAAAAAAGCAAGCGAAAGGCTGTCAACACAAGGGGCACGACGACCCCATCCCAACTGTTTTGCCTCCGAAGGTCCATGAGCCTACCTTCGTGCCGGCTGCTCCCCGCTCCTCACCTTCGGTCTCTCTCGACGGTCCCGGTCCTCTCCGCGGGCTTCGGCTTCCCGGTTTCTTCCCGGCTGTTCCCAGTCATCCAAGGCCAGCTCCACGTAACCAGCTCTCCATTCCCAAATTCATAGGCGTGCTGCTCTCCTTGGAGATGGTCTCCCAGGGCATGGAAACCACGACGCTATTGGCTGAATGGGCCATAACAGAGCTGGTTCTCCACACTGATGTCCAGGCCAAGCTCCGCCACGAGGTCGACGCCATCATGGGGACTCTTGGCTCCATCCCAACCTCCTGCTCCGAGGTGCCTCGGATCCATCCTGACACATGTCTGCTCCCAGGCGACTGGACTCCCTCAGCCCCATCTCCCAACTTCGTCCCAGCCACCTGGCTTCCTCTCGGTCCCATCTCCCAACTTCGTCCCAACCACCCGGCTTCCTCTCGGTCTCATCTCTCAGCTTCGTCCTAGCACTCGGCTTTCTCTCGACTCCATACCGGCCCCGATCCAATATCAGAAAAGGATGGAGAAGGTTCTGTTTTGAGTCCATCGCCCCTACTTCTCCGCCTTGTTCCGGCCGCCTCCAGAAGCTCTCAAATCCATCCTCCAGCCACCTCCGAATTCCATGAACAGCTCCATCCCTGCTCCCGTCTCCATGAACCAAGCTCAGGAGCATATCGAGTCCAAACTCCAGCCTCCTGCTCCCTCCAAGCTGCCTCCGGATGATTGTCCCAATCTCCCAACTCTACTCTGACCTCCCAGGCAGCCGGCAGTGCCTCCGGACCCACGTCGACTCCCCCTCGGCAACCATCGTTCGGACTCCATGGAGTGGGGTCTGCATCCCCTGCTTCGACCAACTTCCACGTTCCCGAATCCAGTGTCGGCTCGGCCCCTTAGCCTCTGCTGCCAGCACAGGTCCCGAGACCCTCCTCCGCACAAAGCCATGAACGTTTCCGACTGTATCCCGAACAGCCCCCAGCTCCACTGCTTCCAGGCATCCCATGCAGACTCGTGCCCCGGCCCCAACTTCATCGGCCATGGCCCTCTACTTCTGGGTTTCTCCCACGGCCCCAGACCAACCCCACGGCTCTCGAGCAACTCCCACCTCCATCGCTAGCTCCCGTCGGCCTCAGAAGACCTTCGTCTTCTGCTCGGCCTCGGACAGCCTCCCGCATGGAGCCATGCACGTCCCAGACGACTCCTCCCACCCTCACCCTACAAATCGAAGCTTTGACTGCGGCTATCCAAAAGCTCCATAAGCAACATCTCGTGACCACACAACAGCAAGTAAAAGCTTCCGCTCGCTCTTTGGTCGCTGCTCAAACCAGCCATCATTCATCCTGCCAGAAATCTCCCCAGCAAGAGATCCACCATCATCAAGCTCATCAACAACTTAAAACTCAGAGAGCCACTACTCGCCGCCCAAGCGGCCTACTCTCCTATGGACAGTGACACGGGGGGAGGCCCAAGCAAGGGCACCAGCACCTCCACTCCAATCATCTTGATTCCCTGGGGGGTAGACCACCAGCAGACATAAGTACCCAAATTAGCAGAGGGAAACAAGGGTGCTACAAGAGCTAAGTACATCACGCTTAACAGTATTTCTTTCATTGATACTTGGAAATGTCATGCAGGGAAGACCGACTCTGCATCAGCATTCAAGACCAATCTCGCGTTGGCATCTCAAAGCCCGATGTACCATCGGCATTAAAGCCCGACTCCAGCTCGGTACTCAAAGCCCGATGTACCATCGGCACCAAAGCCCGACTCCAGCTCGGCACTCAAAGCCTGATGTACCATCGACACCAAATCCCGACTCCAGCTCGGCACTCAAAGCCCGATGCACCATCGGCACCAAAGCCCGACTTTAGCTCGGTACTCAAAGCCCGATGTACCATCGACACCAAAGCCCGACTTCAGTTTGGCACTCAAAGCCCGATATACCATCGGCACTAAAGCCCGACTCCAGCTCGGCACTCAAAGCCCGATGTACCATCGGCACTAAAGATCGACTCTAGCTTGGCACCTAAAGCCCGATGTACCATCGGCACTAAAGCCCGACTCCAGCTCGGCACTCAAAGCCCGATATACCATCGGCACCAAAGCCCGACTCTAGCTCGGCACTCAAAGCCCAATGTACCATCGGCACTAAAGCCCGACTCCAGCTCGACACTCAAAGCTCAATATACCATCGGCACTAAAGCCCGACTCTAGCTCGGCACCTAAAGCCCAATGTACCATCAACACTAAAGCCCAACTTCAGCTCGGCACTCAAAGCCCGATGTACCATCGGCATCAAAGCCTGACTCCAGCTTGGCACCTAAAGCCCGATGTACCATCGGCACTAAAGCCCGACTTCGGTCAGCACTCAAAGACCGATGTACCATCGGCACTCAAGCCTCAGGCCAGCTCGGCATGAAAGACCGAAAACTAACTTCAGCGTTGGCAACAAAGATCGTCGGCATAGGGGAAAAGGCACCTAACGACTCTCCAACTCTCAGGTCACCCTTCGGGGTAAAAGGAACCCAACGACTTCAGCAACTCTCGAGTCACCACTTGGGCTGGCCACGAAACCCCTAAGGCGGTTTTATTGCAGTCACAGCGGCTCTATCGGCCTCAACGACTTCATTTATCTGCCTTCGTGGCCTCATTACAACTTCAGCAGCTTTATCATAGCCTCAACTGCTTCACAGCGGCTCTAACTCTGCCTCAACAGCCAATAGCCAATCGAGTAAAACCTTGATCTAAATTATATACCTGCAAATATTACTGGTCACTTTCAGCCATCAAAAGCCCCAAGATAACTCATAGTTGGGAGAGGTCAACTCCCCAGCTCACAGTTGACGGACACCCACTTCTAAATTTATGACAAGTAGAAGGCCCAAAGTCAACTCAGTTAGGAGAAACCAACTCCCCAACTCACAGTTGACGGGCATCCGCTTCCGGGCTTTGCATAGGAGAGGATTAATGGCTGCCAGTCAAAGGTAACCCACTTACCCTCAAACTTTGCTTAAAGTTTTTTGAACAGGCAAAAAGCATGGCTCCAAAGAACTTGAAAACGTTTACACAAGGCAGAGCAAAAGGAATGGGGTTTCCCCACCTGGAAGGAATCATAATTGAAGTTGATAGGAAAGGGCAAATGCGAAGGTAAAAAGTCATACACTCCTTTCGCTTAGCTAATGCGGGGTACACAAGCTCAGAAGTGTGGGGGTATTTGATGGGGCTAGTTGACCCCATGGGCAATAAAGACAATAATTTTTGGATGACATCCTCTCAAGAGCAATTTTTAGACGATTTTCTTAGGAGGCCATCCTTGGCGGCCTTCTTAGACGGCTTAATTCCTAGGCGGCCTTCTTAGACGGCTTAATTCTTAGGCGGCCTCGTTGGTCTACTCGGCTTTCTTTTGAAGGACACAATGGGCATTTAATTTCGTCCATGGCATTGCTACAACAAGCCTCTCAAGGGAAAAAGGGCCTCGTTACGTGCGTGGGTTCTCCAAGGGCCACTTTCCGTCATTAATATCCGATGGTCGAGTAAATGAGCGCATTTAATGATGCAGAAACGATCATAATGACTTAGAGAGAATTTAATGGAATTGAGTTTCACGGATATCTCGCCTCGGCGCTCCGGTCTCGTCCCATCTCGGCCTTGGCATCGGCATCAGCCTCGAACTCGTCCCCCACAGCTACCGCGGCCATGACATCTCTCGCACCAAAGCATTTATGGCCTCAAAGGCTACGTGCGTCCACTTGCTTTAAGGCATTTATTGCCATATTCTTTCCCGTATTATAGCATTTATGGCTGCCATGTTGGCCACAACACTCGGCCTCGGCCCACAGCTACCGAGGCCGACGTGCATCCACTTGCTCAAAGGCATTTATTGCCTTATTCTCTCTCGTATTAAAGCATTTATGGCCTCAAAGGCACTTGCACCAAGGCATTTATTGCCTTATTCTCTCCAATGTATTAAGGCACAACCGCTTTTTCCTTCGGCCATGAACAGCTTCGGCCTCAGCTTTTTCCTTCGGCCTCGAACAGCCCCTCGGCCTCGACTTTTTCCCTTACGGCCTCGGCCCCTCGACCTATTCCCCTCGACTATGAACAGTGTCATGCACATGAATAGTGCCTTGCACGTGAATAGTGCTATGCAAGCACTCCATAATTAATGCTAGGGACAGTTGGCTTCAACTCCAAACGTCCCCAATGGCTGCACCATGGGGCCCATGTGACTAACTTTATCATCTATTGCTATTCATACAGGATTTCCATATGGCCCGCCAACCCGTTTCTCTTTTGCCAAGATCACGGGTGGTTACCGAAATATTATGGATAATTGTCGATATTCAGGGCATGCATTTAGCGGCTATTCGCCCACCTATCATTAACGAAGCCGATCTTGGCGGAAGGCACGATCCGACGATTATCCTCGAAGGGTAAAAGGGACTCCCGAACATGTATATAAAGACCTCGACTCACAACAAGGAGGGGGACTCAATCTCTACTCTCTCTCTCATTCATATCCCTATTCTCCAAATCGCTGACTTGAGCATCGGAGGGTCTCCGCCGGAACCACTGATCCGAGACTTTTCTTGCAGGTTTCCGACTGAAGGAGACGGTCCCTGTCATTCCTCTGAAGGCCTACAAAGCATTTTTGTTGCCTGACGCTCCTCAAAAATGATTTGGCAGCAACAGATGGTAACGGTCCGGAATGATCTATATAGGTAGTTTTCATTCGTTAAAAAAAATATTTTTGTTCTTCATCCAGTTAAGTCATTATAGTTAATGAAGCGGAAACAGGGATACCCGACTGGATAGACGGATAGCCAATGGATACACGTTTGACCATTTACATAAACAAATAAAATTATTTTATTAAATTTATAATTTATTAAAAAAAAAAAATAAAATTTTTAAGTATAAGATAGATCAATCACCAACAACCAATCGTTGATATTGATACATCTAACACATTAGCTTTAACACATTAATAAATCAAATAAGAAATGATCTATCAAATTCTAATTGCATTTCAAAAGTATATATATATATATATATATTTAATTTTTAATTTTTAATATATTAATGTATATATATTTAAAATTTAAATATATTATATAAAGCTAACGAAGACGGGGATGGGGCAAAGAATATCCCATGTACCCGTTTAGTCGTTAACGAAAAATCCCCGTTACCCGTTAAGCTGTTTAAACCGAAGATTTCTCAACCCGTTAAAAATGGTTCCGACCCGGTAAACGGGGAACAAAAAAAATTGCCATCCCTATTGATTAGGGGTAAAATCGTCATTGCATTAATATATGTACACGTGTCAAAAATGTTAAGATCACTTTTGATTTTGACTGCCAGATGCTGTACTTGAAAAAAGATAGAATTTTTTCATCTCGGCAGGACCGAGCCACATCTCCACCTGACAAAGTCGAGCCACCTCTTCGTCTCGGCAGACCCATGCCATTCTTATGCCTCGGCCTCGAACTCCAGAGTCCCCCTCGGTCTCGAACTCCAAAGCTCCCCTCGGCCTCGGATCTACCATATGATGTGTTCAGAAAAAGATAATCTCCCCATCTCAGCAGGGCCGAACCATCCTCATACCTTGGCAGGCTTAGAGTAGCCAAAAGCCAAATGTGACCCTCCGACCACGTCAGCTCTCGTCACCTTAAAAGGGAAATCAAACCAGACATAGCATGTTGCCTATACATAACTAGATAACCAGCCTCTTCAGCCGTCGATCCTCGTAACAAACAAGATTTGAATCTCGTCGACCTTGTAACAAACTTGATTCGAATCAGGTTCCCATCATTCTAATTCCCCATCTCTCAAGACACGTTCGGAGAATCAGGTGAACAAACCGCCAACACTCAGATAGTCTATAAATACCCTTTTCAAAATCCCTTCAGGTAGGCTCACTTTCTCTCACTGAAAAACTTCATTGAAGCTCAAGCAGAATCTGAGCTCCTGAGAGGCCATCCTTGAGGGACTCTTCTACAGCAGCCTTCTCCTCATATCTGATTGCTATGAATCTCTACTGACTTAGACGTCGGAGGATCTTCCACAGAGAGCCACCCCTGACACTCTTTGCATGATGACTATCTTGTAGGTTCCACTCGAGCAAGAGATTGGCATCCGGATCTGGAAGTGGGCTGCACCCGAGTCGAAGAATAGATTTTCGCAACAACAGGGGTGAACAAGAAGCTTTTGTTGGGTCCAACAAAGAAACAGAAAGGCCCTGTTTGGCTCTACTTCTGTTCAGCCCAATGGGGCTGAACAATGCCTTTCTATTCGACCCTGTTGGATCTAACAGATTGTTCTTACGAATGGTGACAAAGAGGAGGCGAAAAACTTATCCGATATCAAAGGAAGGGCTATCGATGTCTGTCTGTGTCAAAGAAGGAGAAGGAAGAGAGGGGAAGGAGGGGTGGGCCGTGCATTTAGGGAGAGGGGTGTGCAAAGCAAAAGAAAGGGGGAAAGGGATAGTTTTTAATTTTGTTTTTAAGAAGGAGCGGGGGGGGGGGGGGGGGGGGGTAACCGTCACAAATGTCCAACTTTTGGTCGCTTAATCTTGGAAATTAAGCTGCACCAAATTCGCTTCTGGGATTATATATGAAAAAAACATACACTAGTTCAACAATCTCTTATGGTCTTACTAGGCAAACTCAAAACACGGCACGCTTTATGACCTTTGTGGCATTGGTGCCCACATAAAACTTATGTGCGGTTTCTTATGTATTTATCATGCAATTCTCTTAGACCATCATCCCATTTTGTATAATTTTTAAAAAGAATAATGATATATGTATTACTAGTTGAGAGAAGAACCTTATGGTAAATACTTTCATTTAATTTCAATGAGCTTGAGAATAATAAATAGGATCAAAATAAAAAATCAACCGTGATTGGAGAGCCACCATCCTCCAAAGCAAACGTGGCAGTGAAGGCAGGCACAGCAATAGCAGGGATTGCCTTCTTGGCATAGAGAACATAGAGCATGGTATTATCTTTATCAAAGGCTTCTTGTGGTCACCATAACATAATAATGTAGGAGTTAGAGATCTAAGTTTTATCCTAGTATGTTGCTATTGTAGTTCTTTTATTTTATCAACTTTAAGTTTGTTCAAGATCTTCGTCTCTAACATATAATCACTTAAAACTTGCTCTTTGATTACTAAATATCAAACTCACTCATTTCAATAAAATATTAGATCGATCGTTCCAAAGTATTATGCTTACGAAGAATTTACCTTAAAGGTTGGTTTAGTACCACCATGAGCTTGAAATAGCCTCAATCTCCATCTTTGAGATCACTAAGGTATATACAAATTCTGTCTTCTAACATCTCATCTTAGCATTATGGCATATTTAACTTATATGGTAGATCGATATTTATTTTTCTTGACCTTTTCGTAGCTAAATAAATGTATAACTCTTCGTCTTCGTATGGATTGGACAGTAAAGAAGGAAAATCGAGGCACTTCTTCAGCTTATCAAAGAATCTTGGATATTTTTCAGTCCTTAATGTTATAAAGGGCCTTACAAAGAGATAAATACATTTTATTAGATAAATAAATTGGTGATTTTGAAGTAATAAACCTTTCCCAATAAAGCTCTATTCTTTTCTATGGATTTTTAATTCTACCATGTATTGCCATAGGATTAGCTAAATCGAATCAGATTAGTTTTACTTGTACAAGCCAATCTAAATTATAAATTTAAAAAATAAATTAACAAAAAGAGCTTCAACTTCTCTAAAGATAAATGTAAAGGTTTTATTTATTTTTAAAAAAAATTAAACGAATGGTAACATTACACCAGCACGCACCTTGTTACGATCATAATAGCAGTGACTTCAACAACCATCGACCATCCTTCTTTTTTTTGATAAAAATAGTTGATCATAGTAGTTTAGTGCGAGTCAACTCTGATACATCAGAAAACAGTATTTGCTTTAGTACAATGAGATAGGGATTTTTTGTTTTCAAATTTAAAAACTAGAGTAATAGACCACTGAGACTACTACCCAATCTGCACCACCGACCATCTAATTATTCAAGCATGAAGAGATTGCTTGGTAGAATACCATGAAATACATCATCATCAAAATTACGCACCACATGTATTACAGAGTGAAATAGTTATCAAGTCTTTAATATTGCAGGATTAATGATGTTCGTCGCATCAAATGTATGGGTTGAAAACCAGCCTCCCAATTCTTCACCAGGTTGACCGAGGTTTCGTACCTACGAAGGAACCGGGAGACATAATCTTCCAAGTACCCTACATTTTTGCAAAGCGGTGAAAGAGACGGTGGTTATCTGGAAATGTGCTAAATGGTCTATCTCTTTATCAGGATCTTATCTCGGAAATAGAATCAATTCCATTTCCTCAAAAAGAGGCAACTGGCGGAAACAAACAAGCACACCGTGCTACCCAGTTCTTTATTGATTTCTGTTGCCATGAAAATTCATTCTTTGACTTGGATGCTGTTGGGACTTCGAATTTGGACTCAACTCCTGGTCAAGACATGCAAAACAGTCCTCAAGCAGAGGGTAGTTTGGGAGGGTGCCCTCTGTGGAAGACCCTCCGACGTCCAAGTCAGTGAAGATTCACAGCAAGCAAATAAGGAGAAGGATCCCCGAGGAAGAGTTCCTCTAAGAGTGGTACTAGGAGCTTTGTCTGAGCTCTAATGGAGTGTGAGTGAGTGAAAGAGAGGTGTCTTGAGTGTGCAGAATGTCGTACCTGAGGGGATCTGAGGCTGTGATATTTATAGGTGATCACCTGATTCCTTGGACACGTCACAGAGGGTCTGAAAGTTGTTGGGATTCGAAACTGATTCGAATCAGGCTATTACAGGGCTGGTAGGATCCGTATCCGGTTGGTTAGAGAATTAGGCTGTTACAGGGCCGGTAGGATCCATATCCAATTGGTTAGAGGATCAACGGCCAGGAAGAGCCGACGATGTTTCAAGATTCAGCGATTACATAGGCTCTAGGCCATTTCTGGTAGCGTAGGCATGATTTCCTATTTGAAATCTTGTTAATTTAAGTGTATTCCGTAGAGGCACTTGAGTACCTCGGTCGGGCCGAGGTATAGAAGATGGCTGAATCTGCCGAAGTATGGTGAGGCTCAATTTACCGAGGTATGGGATAGTTCGGCCTTCTTGAGACACAGAATGGCTCGCTATCCGAGGTATAACGAGGCCCGGCCTACCGAAGTGCAGGATGGTTCGGTGACGATAGCTCGACCTGTGGGGTATGATAATAGCTCGATCAGCCGAGGTATAATAATAGTTCGGCCAACTGATAATAGCTCGATCAGCCTCAGCTCGATCAGCGAGGTATAATAATAGCTCGGCCAACTATTACACGAAAGCAGTTTGGAGGGGGTAGCCTACTCATTGCTGCCTTTCGGATGTGACAGCTATGCGACAGGGTGTATGGGCTAGCCTTAGCCCGATGTCTTGGATTGCACGAACATTAATGCAATGATATTTTTACCCCTCATCACATGCCCCCCACTCCCTAGTCTGAAGTGTAACTTCAGATTTAGGGAGTAGAGTCTAGAATAATCCTACCCAGAAGGATTTGAAAAGGCGCAATGATGGCTCCAAAACAGATGGGCTGTCAATTCGTTATCATTATCTGCTGTTGCACGAAGAGGAAACTCTTCGGATTCTATGAGCGGCGATTGGGGGAGTCTTTTACGACACCCATTGCGGGAGCCTTAACGCTTAAGGCAACTTTTCGAAGTGCTGTTTAAAGGGAGAAAGGAGGCCAAGGCGGCGTCCTTCCCGCAATACTCTTTCGTTCCTTCCATAGATACCCTTCTCTTTTTTCTCTTCCCTTTCCAGATTTGCTTGTGTTTCGCTCCTTGGCTGGAGAACATGAAGGGCTCAAACGATGTGGTTTCGGAGATAACTTTGGCGGATCTGGAACAGATACGCCGCCACTACAGAGTTCCTCAAGATGTCATCCTGCGGCTCCCAAAGGCCGATGATAGGGTAACATTGGAGACAGGGGCTGGAGTGTTCTGCTACAAGGAAAGCTTGAGGGTAGGCCTTAGGTTCCCTCTTCATCCGCTAGTGCAGAAGGTTTTATAACATATGTCCCACCATGGTAGCTCCAAATAGTTGGCGCAATCTCATCGGATTTATCTCGATGTGCAGCCGAGTTGGGGTAACCGCAACCCTTCCAATATTCCGGGTATTACAACTTAGTTTCTGGGAGGCCTCTGAGTGGCCTTACATTGGCCTTCAGAAATCTTTTAAGATGATTACAGATAATCCGTCGTCGATAAAAGAGTGAAGTCTCGATTTTTTATGGTTGAAGGAATATTGGCTCGGATTTTCCTTGGGTGTGGGAGCGTTACGTGAAGGATCCAGAGGCGCACCCAGAGTTATCCGAGTGGGAGAAGAAGGATTTGATCACCTTGCGCAGCAGTCAAGTACTTCGACCAGCGCCCTTCTATCAGAGGACGCCCTTTTTGCTGCTGATTGAGTCCTATCGACCCTCGTGGTAAGCCTTATTTTGCAATCAATGTGCTAAGATAATTTTAATTTTGATTTTTGCATGATTTAATCGATGAATCGCATTGTGCCCATAGCCGAAAGGTCAGCATTTGTAGGCCAAATGAGGGAGGAACTGGGTAAACGCCACAGGAGGTCCAGTTCCAGTGATAAGCACAGGGCCGAGAAGAGGTCCCGCCACTCTGGCTCCCATTCTAGGGGCCTAGGAAGGATGGTGCTGGCCGCCTTCCCTCGCCGCCGCGGGACGAAAGTGTTGAAGTACCGGCGATGATTTACGAACCTTCGGTGCCGAAGGAAGGTCTGTTATTGGGGGAGATTAGGCTGCCGAAGGATTCTAGAGGAGGCTATCGGAGTCTCTCCCCCACATATAGTTGTTTTGTCAGATGATGGCGAGGGAGTAGCGCCAGCTCATTCGGTGGTCCCCGTGATCGGGGTTGCTCGGTCTTCTCTATTGAAGCCGGCAGTCCTGAAATGTCATAGGTAGACGTGGGAAAGATCCCTGCTTCAATCGAGGTGGAAGAAATGGTTGTGGTTGCCGAAGCTTAGTCTGGGCTACCCATTGGAGAGTCAGAAGACCGAAGGGGAAATTGAACCGGTTGAACCGGTGATTGAGCTTCGCAGAATGTCTCCCATCGGAAGGCCCTTCGCCGAAGCACTGGAGGCCCCAAGAGAAACTGAGGCTCTAGCGGAGTCCACGGGGGCGAAGAAATGTTTGAAGAGGAAGGGGGATCGCCGAGCGAAGGGAATGTCCAAGTTGGGGCTCCCCTCGTCCGAGCTGAAGCACCCGAGGCTCCTCAGATGAGGGCCTTGGTGGAGGAGGTTAGCCGATGATGGCTCCAGAGGCCGCAACTTCCCAGATCAGCCCTTCGGGAGTGGACTTTCTCTTACACGACCCGAAGGTGGATGACATGTTCGCTGCCTTAATGCGGTTTGTATTCCATAGGGGAGAGAGTTCCTCGGCGGGAGGATATGATCCGGTGGATCTCGTTGATGTGGCCTTCAAGTATACTGGGGTGCCGAATGAAACCTTCCTCCTCACCGAGATCGATAACCTCAGATTATGCTTCTTGGGTAAGTCGTTATACCGAAACAAAGGTTTTAGTCGGTTAGTTCGGTCGCGTTTTCTCACATGCAATTTTTCCGTAGAATGCTTTGATTATGAGGGCGTTAAAATGGCGTTTGCACTTGGCCATCGGAGCTTGGGCTCAAGCCCGGAGAGAAATCGATTGCCTCAAGGAGAGGGTGGACTCAGACAACCACTCTTTCCCGATCCTTGGCGACCTCCCAAAAGGATCTTGAGAGGATGGGTAAGTCTCTTTCGGCTGCAAGAGAGAGGGCCTCTCAGTGTCAATGAGCTTCAGGGCTTCCGCGAGCAATTGACAAGGCCCGCTTGGAGTTGTCGCAATTCAATCTCAGCACGCCGAGGAGATGAATGATATGCGGAAATGCTTCGACGATAGGTGGAATGAGATGAGGGCTAGGGCGGATAAAAGGCTTGCTGATGAGGAATGTAGGTTTCGGAGGTAGCAGGAACAAATTGCTGACTTAAGCAAGAAATTGGGCGACAGTGAAGATCGGGTTGGCAGCAAGGTCAAATTGCCAAGTTGACTGCCGACCTTGCCCAGTCCTGCCTGGAGAATGAGGGTAAACAATCGCGGATTAATAGTCTTAAGATTAGGCTCCAGCAGGTGGAGACGGACAAGTCAAAGGCTCTCGATGAGGTTCGTGGGTTGAACACGAAAATGACTCAACGGGAGGAAGAGGTATGTTATCTCCTACTATTTTTCATTTTGGCTTTTTGACTTTTGCCTTACTCGGCCCTTTGCCTGTAGGTGAGCAAAATGGGGCTTGAGTTTCAGGAGTGGCTGAGGACCTTCGGAGAGGAAATGGCCTCGAGCCACCGAAGGAACTCCGAACTAGAGAAGCAATTGGCCGAAGCAAACGCACGGACCTCCTTGGCGGTGGAGGAATACAAAAACTTTGCTCAATTTACTGAGGAGCATAGGGCAGCCTGTGCCGATGTGTTTCGGTTCGGCGAGGAGGAGACGCGAGCTAAAATCTCTCAGGCCTATCCCGAGTTGGACTTGTCTTTTCTAGAAGCCGAGCATTATGAGACTCGTACCCCGGGGCCGAGGAAGCCGAGTATGAGGAGATCTCGGATGTTGATCTCGAGGCTATTTTGGGCGTTGACGCGGTTGCCGAGGTATCTCAATGAAACACTTTCGAAGAGGGTGGACCGAGTCATGCCTCCCCAGATGCTGCTGCAGGAGACGCTGGTCTGACCCTAAACCTTGATTTTCCAGGGCTATCATATGTATTTTCTGCTTCTCAGATTTGTAATCTGGTTAAAATTTCGATGAATGGGTCTTTCGCCTTCACTTGTTTGGTGTTTTTTATTTTTGGATGATCTTTTTATCTCAATTTTCTTCCAACCGTAAACGAATTATAATTCATTCGCGATCTTAGGTCGGTTTGGTTCGGACTTAAGTAAGCATCTCGGTCGAGGCCAAGGCATAAGGATAGCTTGGTTTGTCCGAAGTAAAAAAAATTGGCACGCTCGGCCGAGGCATAAAATGGTCTGGCGCTACCGAGGAATATAGTTCCGGTCCCGCTCGGAGCGGGTAAAGAATTTGTCATGCCGAAGTATAGGATAGCTCGGCTTGAAATGGCAAGAATTACAGAGGTATCCTGGTTAGGGCCGAGGTTAGATAGTTTGGCCTGTCCGAAGCGAAGAGGTGGGCATGCTTTCGGCCGAGGTACACGAAGCGGCTTTGCTAAGAGCACTTCGCCTTTGTCAGGGGCATTTACTTCGTTGGCCTTTTCCGATGCAGGTCCTTTTAACGTACGCGACAAGCATTTGATCGCCATTGGGGCATCGTTTTCGAAAGGGATTTCCAGGCCTGCCTGTATCTCAAGGATCTGCAGCCAATTTCATGCATTTAAGGCTCTCGATTTGAGATCAGGGGAGATCCCTTGCCTTTCGTCACGGCTTGGGAAACGCATTTGGCGCGCTTCGGAAAGTGGTTCTTTTCTTTTGCCCTACCACGTAGCAATGGGGTAGGGTGTTTCAAATTTTGGGGCTTCCCTCTTTAATAACTACCCGGGCTTGTTTGCCTATAAAATGGGGAGAGCGGGCCGTGTTAGGCTATCTAGCAAGACTTTGTTCTCCTGTGAAAGTTTTCATGGTGTCTGTATCCCTGAGGTTGAGAGTGGAGAGACTAAGCTTTCCTTTTGCAAGTCGATTTCCTCCGGATAGCTGAGGTGATGAAGAAGCTGTTGAAGAGCAGACCGTCCTCAAGAGAAGAATTTTGGAGATCATATGAAGAGCGCATGGGAGGTCCGCAAAGATCATATGGGGAGCGCACATATGCTCCCTGTGTGTCCTTCGTCGCTTGCCATGGGGAACCGTCAGAAATGCAAAGCATGCATATCCCCATGGTAAGGACGGACTTTTCCTTCTCCCTCGGGCTGGATTCCTCAGTTCATCCGACTGGGGAATCTTTCGCCATGTGAAGAGGGAGGAGAGCAGTGTGGGCCTGCTGGTCCCCTGCCTTTTACAATCGGGCAGTGACCCGCAGCCCAGCATCCCACCTAGGGGGAATGTCTCCCCAGCATCGGCATCCACAGGTCTTCCTCCCTTTTTGGATCTCTTAATTCATCCAGGGGACCTGTGGGTGGCCAGTTTGTTCTTTGGCATCGGCTCAACAGAGCTTGTCTGATTCCCCTAATTTCTTGGGTCTGATGTGGAAGCATCGTTGTCAACCGAAGTTGTTCAGTGGAGTTTTTATCTTATTTGTATTTCCCGTGCTATGATGCCCTTGTAATGCCTCTCAGGAGGTTGTAACTCTTTCATTGATAAGGAAATAAAGAAAGTTTTATTCTTTCCTCCTTTAGCACCTGCTTCTTTTTTCGATGTGGTTGTGTTGAGAGTTGCTACTCCCATCTCATGCTTTTTGTGTCATATCATATTTCGGCAGCGCTCTTACTACTTTGTTTTTGCTAATACAAATTCGGTCCTCAGTGAAGGAAACGTTCATCCCTGTTTAGGTCAGAGGTAGACCTGGGCGGTCCTATGGACTCATGTGGTAAGCATGATCTTTGCAGAACGAAGCAGGTATTTCTTCGGAAAGAAATAGCTCGTATGACCTTACTGTTGAATAGAAGGAGGTTGCTTACTTCTGCTGAAGTATCATAGGGCATCCGAGTGACGTCAAGGTATTTGAGAGATTTCCCAATCAGGTCGAAGCTTTAGAATTGTGTCCCTTGGTTCGGCTGAGACTTCGGAATTATTCAGGAATATAACGCTCGACTCGACCGAGGCTTCGAATAATATGCCACTCGGTATAGACGAGGCATCAGGGAATATATCGCTTGGTTTAGCCGAGGCATCAGATAATATATTGCTCGGTTTAGCCGAGGCTTCATAAGGAACATATTTTACTTGGCCCTGCTAAGATACGGAGATCGCTCGGCGTTGCCAGGATTTTTGATATTTTACTTGGCCCTGCCAAGGTACGGAGATCGCTCGATGTTGTCGAGGATTTACGAACCTGCCTCTTATTGCAACTGTAGATTCGGGCGTGGACGGCCGAAAAGAGTGGAGAGCTATCTGAGCGATGCAGGGGCCCCGAGGCTCGTCAATCGGCCACCTTCGAAGTGGGCGGACCGAGCCATGTTTCTTCAGTGTCGGCCGCTGATGCACCTTTTTCCTCTTCTCCATTTTTTTTTACAATGAATGGAATAGAGACTTTCAGCAACCTTTGTATTTGGTTCTACCCTTGAAACGTTCGTTCTCGTTATGTCAGATACACTAACGAGACATTCCTTAAGGGATCTTTGGAGATTTTGGCGAGACTAAGGTATTGCGTCCCCGTTTTAGTTGGGGCAAGGGTATATATCTCGGCTCGGACCGAGGCATAAGATAACGTTTAGTTATACTAAATCGAAAGGAGATACCTGGTTTATTCCAAAGTATGGAGGCAATCTCGGCCTAGGCTGAAGAGATTGAGGAGATCGAAGCCAAGGAGGCCTAGGTATAGCCAACGGCTCGGCTTCGTTGAAGTTTGAGGGAGCCATTCGGGCATGATGAGGCTTTGGGAAGCTGCTCGAGTCATGATAAGGCTTTAAGAACCGTGGAGTGTATTCTGGTGATGCCATGGCGCAGGGTGGTGGGGCATTGGCTTGCCCTTGCAGGTTGGTGAAGGTAATCCGCTGCCCCAAGCGGATTAGAGGGAAGAGTTGCTGGAGGAATGGGGGCGGCCTCTTCTTCATGAAGTGGCGGAACAGGAGCCGCCGGTGGGAAACCCTTTGAGCTCCTTGAACAAGCTGGGTCAGGGCCTGACCTGTTGAACCAGAGCGGCAAACTGGTCCAGGGTCACCGCCGCAGCTGACGGTGAAGGGGTTTAGCTAGTGGTGGTAGCAAGGGCTCCGCGCCGTTGGTTGGATCAAGCCTCTGAGATGCAACCTGATCTCGAGCCTCAGAGGCGGCTCTCTTCCGGTTGGTCATTAGAGGATTTTTCTTTCGATCTGGATCCTTGTCTCTAGAATACAAGTTTATGGGACTTGCGGCCCTTCCTCTAGCGCCAATCTGTTGCCGCGGAAATCCATTCTCTGACTTGGGTGTGTTGGGGCTTCGAATCGGGCTCGACTCCTGGCCGGGACCTGCAAAATAGTCCTCAAGCATAGGGTGGTTTGGGGGGGTGCCCTCTGTGGAAGACCCTTCCAACGCCCAAGTTAGTGGAGATTCACAGCAAGCAGACAATGAGGAGAAGGATCCCCAAGGAAGAGTTCCTCTAAGGGTGGTGCTAGGAGCTCTGTCTAAGCTCTAATGGAGTGTGAGTGAGTGAAAGAAGGTGTCTTGAGTGTGCAGAACGCCATACCTGAAGGGATTTAAGGCTGTGATATTTAAGGTGATCACCTGATTCCTTGGACACGTCGCAAAGGGTCTGAAAGTTGTTGGATTCAAACTGATTCGAATCAAGCTATTACAGGGCCGATAGGATCCGTATCCGGTTGGTTAGAGAATCAGGCTGTTACAGGGCCGGTAGGATCCGTATCCGGTTGGTTAGAGGATCAACGGCCAGGAAGAGCAGACGATGGTTCAAGATTCAGCAATTACATAGGCTCTAAGCCATTTCTGGTAGCGTAGGCATGATTTTCTATTTGAAATCTTGTTAATTTAAGTGTATTCCGCAGAGGCGCTTGAGTACCTCGGTCGCCGAGGTATAGAAGATGGCTGAATCTGCCGAAGTATGGTGAGGCTCAATTTACCGAGATATGGGATAGTTCGGCCTTCTTGAGACACAGAATGGCTTGGCTATCCGAGGTATAACGAGGCCCGCCTACCGAAGCACAGGATGGTTCGATGGCGATAGCTCGGCCTGTGGGGGTATGATAATAGCTCGATCAGCCAAGGTATAATAATAGCTCGACTAACTGATAATAGCTTGATCAGCCGAGTATAATAATAGCTCGGCCAACTGTTACACGAAAGCAGTTTGAAGGGTAACCTACTCATTGCTGCCTTTCGGATGTGATAACTATACGATAGAGTGTACAAACTAACCTTAATCCGATATCTTGGATTGCACAAATATTAATGCAATGATATTTTTACCCCTCATCAATTTTTTTTTGCTCCCATTCTTTTGATTCCCCAAAAAAATGAAACGATAGGCAGAAACAATAATAATATAGCAATGAAAAGAAAAAGATTATTGAGAGAGTAAATAATATTACAAAATGAATAACGAGGAAGAGGTTCGTAAATCACGAGCTTTTACAAAATTGATGAAGAGAATGAACACGGTTTTGACGCTTTTGGCGAATTTGTCGCCTGCCATCAAGCCCAGAAGTTGGTGGTGGAGAGGGTAACCACCTGCCATCAAGCTCAGAAGTTGGTGGTGGAGAGGGTAACCACCATCATGCTCGTGACTACGGCAAGAAGAATGTGAAGGCCCTGATCCCATCTTTTTCTTAGCCTCAATCTGATGTATCCCTCAGCCCTGCTTATTTGAGTTGCATTGGTATCTGCCTTGGTGTTGTTGCTCTCCTGCTTGCTGCCCAAAAACAACACATAAAAGGGCCCACCATAATTAAGATTTTTGCTGAAGCCAACACAAAATTTATGCCCAGGAAAAGCCTTGCTGCACTGGAGGCGCTGCAGCTGCCTAATGATTGATGCGCACGCATGCGCATGCACTAAAGTAGAAAAGAACGATTTTATTTTGGTATACGCATGTACCATGTGCACACGTCAATCATCAGAATTGATGCGCGCTTGCTGCACCGCCCTCAGTGCAGTAAGACTTTTCCTTTATGCCCATGGACAAAATTTTAACTCCGCATACTTACAAAAGCACCACATCAAATGTTAAAGCATTCATCAGGAACATCCATGAATTCAAAATATTTTAGATGCTAATTGTTTTCTCCATTGGAGTAATGTTAATGGGCTCATCATGGCATGGATGTTTATTGTATGAAGCGTATGAATATAGCAACGAGAATAAGAGAGCAATCAGAGTAGATTATTAAACTGCAAAAATAAAAAGAAAAAAAAAATTGGTGGGGAAGAAAGGCAAGAAGGTTATAGGGTTCTCACCTTCCGGGAAAAATGCAACTCCCATGACCTGCAACACAGCCCCAATTTTCTGTCTCAGCAACCATTGTATTTTTTGACAACCAGAAAAATGATGATGATATGATAATGATAATAATGACAATGATATAATATAAGAACTTTGACAATAATAATGATATAATATAAAAGTTATGAAAAATAGCAGCAGATAAAAAGCTAGAGCCAAATTATCAATTATCAGTCCCGGAGTATGTAACTTTTGGGTCCTCTCGTAAAATGATACCTTGCATAAAAAGCGAAGATTTTAATGAAATGACACTGCTAGTGGCATATGCAATTGGTGATAACAAGCAGGACCATCTCAGGATAAATGAAAGCTTGTTGTGGGCAATTAAGCGAGCTAGATGGATAGAAAATTCATTCAATTTGGTGGAGGCACCATGAGGAAATTGAGACAATAAATGATCGAGCTACCAACAACAACTGTTTTTTAGGGGCTAAAAGATAGTATTTCTAGAGGAACTTTCAGGAAAAGGAGGGGGCAAAAAATAAAAAAAAAACTCATCACAGGCTCCTGTTGGTAATGAAGATCTATGGCAATACTTTGCTGTTCTATTTATTGCAGCCATGAATCTACAATATTGTCAGTTATGGCGGCTGGGAACAAAGCTGTCGTGTTATGTCCATGACTTGGGAACGGGAACAAGCTTTTGGTTGCAAAGCCAGATTAGATTAATCACCTTTTGCATTACAAGTTCACTTGAAGCATGTTAGTCCTTGAAATCTTCTCAATTTTTGCATGCAAACCCTCTAACTATTTAATGCTGCATATTAATCCTCAGCTGCAAACCTTGTAATTACCTCCAGGTGGCCATTAAGGGTTGCTGCTGATGCCAAATGATATGGGAAGGACATAGGAGGAATCGTCAATAATGACAACTTGCGAACGTAGTTTTGCCAACAACTCTTTAATGCTAATAATTTAACTTCAAGAGCGAACATTCCAGGCATATTCGCCCTGGCTACAGCAAGTAAAACGCCAAAGCCCACCAATTCGCATGATTAAGAGGACTTGCATGCCATACTAAAGAAATGGAGGGTTTATGTGCAAATTAAAATTTGAATGGCTTAGTGACCAAATAATTAATGTGAACGGAAAATTTGGCACCGTTTACTAGCCCAGTAACCAAGCCCCAAAGCTTTCCTTATTGGTGTTCAGGAACGACCACAGAGAATCCAAAACCCTCGCTCTTTTGGATCCACCTATGCACAGATTCTAACCAAAAGTCGTGACGACTTCCTTCCGGCAAGGGACGGGTAACAAACAAAAATTACAGCAGGATCCAGCCCACGCTCCTCAGCTCGTACTCTGCTCGCTCTCTGTCTACCATATCGCTCCCTAAGCGGGCCACCCTCGCCCTCAGTGCCCTCCCCTTTCAGAATCCCACTCTCTTTTGCTATCCAAAGGACTCCCCAATTGCACCTACCCATCTCCTCTCCAAGCCCCACCATCACAAGCACCCAGAAACAAAGAACTTTTTTATTTCCTCACCAAAACGATAACAAGCTAACAACAACCACTTTAAATCATTCGAATTAATGCACAGCAGCATAGAATTATAGACTACGGATGGTCGAGCAAAGAGTCGGCAAACTTACTGGGATCGGTGGTGGTGATCATCGCCACCCCCTGGAAGTAGCATGACCCGGCGACCTTGCCCTCCTGCTGGTAGTAGCTATCGAAAGCATACGATGCGTGGCTCCTCACATTGTTGGGCTCGTAGCAGCTCTCTCCGGCTGTATCTCCGAGCAATTCGCCCGCCCCTGCCCGCACGACCAGTCCAGAGCCGCCTGCAGCGACTTCCGGTCAGCACCGTCCGCCGCCACGCAGTACGTCCTGTTCGTCGTGTCGTTCGCCAGGAACCCGCCGCTCCCCGACACATGAAGCAAGTACACCGGCGTCCCATTCCCATAGAACAGCCCCCAATTCGCCTCCGACAGCGGCCCCGGCCTCAAATCCTCGTTGAAGAGCTCATAAATGTACACGCTCGAAGTGATCTCGGGGTGGAGCGGCGTTCCGGAGCGGTCGAGGATGTGCTTGATGAGATTGGAGTTGTAGGTGTCGGCATTGTCCTTGGTGGCGAAGGGCTCGTCCTTGCGGGAGCCGTTGGAGGGCCAGCCCGTCTCGGTGATGAGAACGGTGACATTGGTGACGTTAATGTTTTTCATGGAGAAGTAGGCGGCGTCGATCATGGCGTCGAGCACGTTGGTGTAGTGGAGGAGGGTGTTGGGATCCACCTCCTCAAGCGATGGGCGGAGGGGCTTAAAAAGAGCATTGTCGATGGGGATCACGCGGCTGCTCTGCATGAAGGAGTAGTAGGGGTAGAGGTTGAGCATGAGAGGTGAGTCGGTCTCCAAGAGGAATTGGAGGAGGGGGAGGAGGAAGGAGGAGGCGAGGGTCTGGTTGAAGAAGGCTTGGGAAGGGGGGAAGGGGTCGAGGATCACGGAGAAGGGGAGAGGGCTGGAGAGCTTGATGGGAGGGGCAGAGGAGGAGAGATTGGAGGAGTTGAGGGCGGAGGAGAGGGAACGGAGGGCGGGGAGGAGGAGGGGGAGGGCGGAGGGGAGGGAGCCAGGGACCTCGTCGCCGACGGCGACGGCGGAGATGAGGGTGGAGGGGTGGAAGGGGAGGATGTAGCGGGCGATCCAGGAGGCGGCGGTGGCGTTGGAGGAGCCGAGGGCCAGGAGCTGGTTGTTGGGCACGCCGAGGACCACGCGTATGCCGGTGCCGGAGAGGGCGGCGAGGAGGGCCGGGTCGGCGTCGTAGAGGCGGATGTGGGTGATCTGCTGCGATTTCAAGAATCCCACCAGATCCTCGGGCGGGAAGAGGTTGGAGACGTCGGTGCCGATGTTGACGCCGACGAACGGCGCGTCCTCGTCCTTCGATGTGTTATTATTCTTCGCTGCTGCAAAGAAATGATGGAGGAGGAATAATTATTCATAGGCGTTTGATGAGAGTTGAGAAAAAAAGGAGGGGAGCTTGAGATCTCGCGCGGGGGCAGTCTTACCGGCTAATAAGAAGGGGAGAAGGAGAGGGAAAGGAGAAGAAGGAAGTGGAAGAGGGAAAGGCCGGGAGTCATTCCCATGGGTCTCTCTCTTTTTCGAGTGGAGTTGGCCTTCGCTTTTATTATCCCTAGGGAAAGAAGGCAGCATTATTCTGGAAGATGTGGAGGTGGGAAGGAAGCGGGTGGAATTCTGGATCGACTCTTTTTAGTTTTACTGCCTCCCCTTCTCACTCACTTACCGTTCCCTCTCCCTCTCCTCCTCCCTCTCCTCTCCTCTCCTCTCCTCTCCTCTCCTGGCGTCTAGAATATGCGATTCGGACTTGTGACCTGTGGGACTTGCGAGCGAGAGACGAGAGACCAGAAGGAATTGAGAGATGCTGAAATAATAGAGGAGGTGGGAGACTGGGAATTGCCAGGAGGATCCGGACAAGATGAGGGGGGCAATATCTGGGCTTTGTTCAGCTCAAAAATGTTTGTTTAGAGGGAAGTTGCTTCATGTTGGCTCTACATGCTCCCTCTCTCTCTCTCTCTCTCTCTCTCTCTCTGCTTTCGCTTTCTTAAATGGGACTATATTTTTTAGTGCGCTTAGTTTTTAGCATAAGAAAGCCGTCGCTGCTAGGAAGAAAGATCAAAGAAGCCACGCCCACCAGCCAGAATTTTTCAAATGGGAAAATGGGATGATGCGATCTCCGTAGGATTTAAGGGGTTTTTTTAAGGGCGGGGGGCACCAAATCTAGGCGGCGCCGACATGCGCACCCGCTACGTCGCCCGTTGGTGGCAGGGATCTAATAAAAGGTCGAACTTCAGCGTCCGGGTTCCAGATCTTCGTTCTCGTGACCATGGGCAAATGAGTTCGCTCTGTGCTGGGATCTAGTAGTTGCTGGAGCGCGCGTGAGATGGATGGGTATGAGCTGTTTTTTTTGAACCGATGTCAATGAACATTAATTTTTTAAATTTAATATTGTTAAAAAAAAGTATCGTTTTAAATGATACTTTTTAAAATATTATTTTATTATTTTATTATTTAAATAATAAATAATAAAAATAATACTTTTTAAAAATATTATTTAATTATTTTTTATTTTTTTATTAAATATTTTTTATAAAAAAAGATCGTTAAGAGTGCTTTTTAAAAACATCACTTAAAATAATATTTTTTAATGCTACGATGAATGTCATAAATACATTTTAGAGTTATGATGATGTTTTTAATTTTAACATTATTTATATAAAATATTTTATTTTTATACTAAATCGATAAAATCGGTGCCAATTGACGCCGGTTTGAAAACAGCCATTGCTATTTTCACGTGTACGGCCCCTTTGTTTATCACCCGTAGAACATATTTGAGAGAAATTTTAAAAACAGAGCATGCTTGTTAAAAGGAGGCTGCACTCTTCGCGTGCGTTTGAAGTCAGCGATTGAGTCATTTTGTAATCAGGAGGAAGTAATTAGCAAGAAATTAAGCGTCAAAGGTGAATCGCAATGGATTAGACCGTTGAGAGCCCAATTGTTGTGGGACTTTTTTCCGGGAGACCTCTCGCCGCTAACTTGCCAGGCTGTAACACCATTACGCCAATCATTAGTCTTGATCACATAAGACGATTCTCCAGATAACATATATTAAACTTTCATTTCCATGAATATTAAGTTTGAAACTCTTTTTTTCTCTAGGATTTTGTGCTTTGAACCTGCACCTCTTGTCACAATTAATGCCTGTTAGCATATCCCTTTCAGGCTATAACATCAATCCTGCATCTGGAACGGATTTCTAAGGTGTATTAAATATACTTTAAAAATATGAAAGCATATTCAGAGTGTATTTAATTTACTTGTGTTTCTAAAACTTGTTGAACTGTAATTAATTCTTATAATTCACAATATTCATTTCATTGTAATTCCAAAAGTACCTTTATATTTTAATATTTAAAATATTATAATATAAAGTTAACTATATTATAATCATGAGGATATAACATGAGCATCATTTCATCCAAACCTCTACCATAGATGAAATTTTTTTTAGATATACCGTGAAATGTAATTTTAAATATTATATATAAAAAATTAATGTAATATAACAAAAGCATATAGGTTACTTCTAAATATAATATTTATTACTATATAAAATAATTCAATAATAATAAAATCTTAATCCCCAACTAGATAGGATTGGCTACATGACATTTTTTTTCTTCATTTAGTTTTGTTCCGAATCATATTTTTTATAATATGTAAAAATTCTAAATCTTTCTTTATTACTTCTTTCTATGTAATTTTCGGTCCACTTATACCTTTTTTTTCCCTCTATATATATCAAATCACTCTTTCACACAAGTGCATCTCTATATTTACGTTGCACATATCCAAACCATATAAGTCATTCTTTCCTTAATTTATCCTTAATTGAAGCTGCATCTATCTTTTTTTCAAATGGTTTCATTTTTTATTCTATCTTTTCTTATATTACTGCATATCCATCTTAATATTCTCTTTTTCACCACATTCATCTTATGTACGCATATTTTTCTAACTATCCAATATTTCATGCTATAAAGCATAGACTATCTAATAAAACTTTTTCTTTAACTTGATAGGTATTCTACGACCATATAATATTTTAAATATTTCTTTATTTTATCCAATCTGCTTTAATCTATGGACAACATTATCCCCAATCTTTTCTTTCTTATGAATAATTGATCATAAATGTCAAAAATTATCATTTTTAGTAACTTCATAATCCCTAATTTATACTCTACATTCATCTATATTTCTAATTGTACTAAAATTGTATTTCATATATTCTATCTTTATTCTACTTAACCTCAACTCAACTCAACTCATCTAAACCTTTTCCCAACTATATGGGGTCAGCTACATGAATATTCTTCCTCCACTCTACTTTATTTAAGATTTAAATATTCATATTTTAGGGGATCTAATGGAGTTTTACGCTGACTGTCAGCTACCTAATGCAACCCTCCTTCTTTACCCGGACTTGGGACCGGCCTTGGCGTAGTTATCTTACTTAACCTAAAACCTTTTATATTTTATTGCATTTTGTCATAGTTTTATCTTATGATTAAGTCCAACCTTAGCTTCATCTGCTAACATTGCACCATGGAATATTATCTTAAATATATCTAATAAAGCTCATCTGTAGCTTAAGTAAAAGGATAGAGATTAAGAACAGATTCCTTATGTAAGCCTATCGTAATAGAAAATTTGCTAGTATTACCATCAATAATTCTTACACTAGTAACTATCTCATCATATATATTTTTACTATGTTAATATACTTAATATACTCCTTTCTTTTCTGACATCTACTTTAAAATTTTTTGGACCCTATTATATTTTTTTCTAAATCAATAAAAATCATATAAAATTTTATTTATTTGCTCTATACATCTTCATTAACCTCCTAGAGAGGACAATAGCTTATATGGTCAACATTCCTAGCATAAAACCAAATTGATTCTGTAATATTTTTATAGTAAATCTCAACTTATATTCAATTACTTTCTCCTAAAGTTTCATAGTGTAACTCATGAGTTTGATACCATAATCATTAGAGTGATTTTAAATATTTTTTATTCTTATAAATTGATACTATAATGTTTTTTCTCCATTTATTAGACATCTTTTTAGCTTTTATAATCCTATTAAATAAATTTATTACCTACTTTACTTCAGTATCACCTAAATATTTTTAAACTATTATAAAACTCTTATAAGGTCTCATAGTTTTTCCTTCTTCTATTTTTTTTATCATCTTTTATTTTAGATATCCTAAATCTATAAGTATACACCATAACTTTATCCTTAATGGAGTTAATAGGACATCCTAAATTATCTACATAATTTTTATTTAATAATTTATTAAAATAGCTTCTTCATCTTTTTGATCTCTTCCTTCTTAACCAAAACATTTTTATCATTATATTTAATGCATTTAACCTAAAATATATCTCTAGTTTTTTTGCCTTATCCTTACAATTTTTATAGGTTTTTATTTTCATCTTTAATTTCTAGCTTGTGGCATAATTCTTCGTATAGCATACATTTAGCTTTCCATATTATTTTTTTAATTTCTTTCTTAACCATCTTATAATTTTATATACTCCTCTATTCTTACAAGTTTTCTAAAGTAATATTTTTTAACCTAAACTGCTAATTAAACTTTCTCATTACATCGATAAGTCTCCATCTATACTTCATTTTCCTTCCTTTATTACTCTACTTTCAAAAGTTATTAATTATCTTTTTATTTCATTTATGAATACATATATCCATAACCATTAATCTAAATTGTGTAGGTAGACCCTCACCTATTATAACATTGCAATCTTTACAAAACACTTGATTCATCTTTCTAGCAAGGAAGAAATTATTTAACTAGTATTATATTTACTTTTAAAAATTATCAAATGAGAATTCCTCTTTTAAAATATATTTGACTAATACTAAATTATATATCATCGCAAACTCTAAAATGATTTTTTTCTCATCATTTCTATCTTTAAATCTGTAACCTCTATATACTTTTTTTTAAACCTATATATACTTTTGTACATGTCGATTTAAATCTTCTCCAATAAATATTTTTTTATCCAATAAGAATCTCTTGAATTAGTCCATCCATATCCTCCTAAAAACTTTACTTTGTTCTACTGTATAAATTTATTTAAGCACTAATAATATTTATTAACACCTTATCTATCACTCAACTCAACTCATCTAAGCCTTTTCCCAACTACATGGAGTCGACTACATGAATCTGCTTCCTCCACTCTGCTTTATTTGGAACTAAGTCGATATTCAAATTATAAATAATTATATCTTTTTTAATTATTTCTATCCATATTAGTTTAGATCTACCTCTACCTCTATCCTTACCATGGATTATTAAAAGATCACTCTTTCTAACTCGAGTATTTAAGGGTCTTCATTGTATATGTCCAAATCACCATAATCGATTTTCTGTCATTTTATCTTCAATTGGAGCTACTCCTATCATTTCTCTATATATTTATTTTTAATTCTATCTTTTAAAGTTTTACCACAAATCCATCTTAACATACACATTTCTGTTATGCTTAATTATTCACATGATGTTTCAGTATTGTCCAACACTTAATTTATTCCATATAACATAACTGGCCTAATAGCAATTTTTAGAATTTTTTTCAATTTTAATGGAATGTGCCGATCATACAATACTTCCGAAGCACTTCTCCACTTAATCCATCCTGCTTTAACTCTATCATTCACATCTTCACCTAATTCACCTTCTTACTGGATAATTAATCCTAAATACCTAAATTTTTTACTCCTTGATATCTTTGGCTTGCAATCTTTACCGTTTCTTCATTTCTATTTCTATCCTCACTAAAATTATATTTTATATATTCAGTTCTAATTCTACTAATCTTAAAACCTTTAGATTTTAAAGCCTTTTCTCCAAATCTCTAACTTAATGTTTACTTCATATTTATTTTATCAATCAACACTATCATCTATAAATAATATAAACCATAAGATATTATTTTGAATATGTTTTGTTAATTCATTCATAACTAATACAAAAAGATATAGACTTATGGCAGATCTTTGATGTAAACATACAGTAATTAAAACTCACTAATTTTTTCTATTATTATTTTAACAATATTTATTTTTTACTCCTCGTCTATCACTAATTTAATTAAAATTATTTTATTTTTACCCTTTAATATTTATAACTTCATCTTTTAGGTTCTTATTTACAATAATTTCTACTTCATTTTTATTTCTATTTTTATTCTTATCTTTACTTCTATACTGATATTTAAAATCATCAACTTTTTTTACTTCTTCACTTATCCACTTGATATCATGCAAGCAAACTATATTAATTCTCCTTCTAATTATTGTATCTATTTATTCTATTAACTTTCTTGCTAAAGCTTTATATTCTAAATTACTAATATATTTTATTTATTTTATTTTTACTACACAAAATGATAAGAATTTAAACTTTAATAATACATTTAATAATGTTTATCCCTTATTTATTATATATCTTAAAAAGTGTCAGGAGGGCACTTGTTATCAGGACCTCATAGATAAAGACCCTTCTTTTGTTTTCCTCAACATTCTGCTTAGGAAATCTATACACCTTACTTTCTCTTCCTCCTAAGCAAGAGTAGAGACATTTCCATGCAAACTCTGCACACGTACATCCCTTGGACCAAGCATATAGCTGTGTTTGAAATAGAGAATAAGAAAGATATATCCCTAAAAGCTATAACTACTGAGGATAATTCTAAAAATTTAACCAAAAAAGATATCACATGATTAACCATGAGTTATCCCCTAAACTTATCCCTAGAAAATCCAGAAATAACTAGAGTTATCCCTTGATAGCAAAGTTATAATTTTAAAAAGATTCTTACTCTCTCAGCTATTGCCTGAATAAATACTATTCTATACGCTTATTCAAAAATAATTTTTGAAAAGTCAAACACTATCTTAAAGATAATAAGGCTAATGGCATGGTCTTTTGTGTGCGGTAGATAACCATCTGTCGTGGTTTCACATGTGATAATATTCACTCAGGATAGCCGCACGCTGACGACCCATCCAGTTTCATTTTCAGATTATATATCATTTTTGTCAAATACATGCCTTGCATATCAAATCAGATACACCCAAAATATGGCTGAGGGAAAGAATCGAGTCAAACATCTAAAAAATGAGAGAGAGCCAAATTAAATCCACTTTTTCACTTCAACTTCGGTTCTGAGCCAAGGCATTTGTTGAATCTGCTGCCTGTGTCAAAGACATCCTTCTGTACCATCATTCATGTGTGGACTGCCATATTTGCAAAAAGATCAGAACCTACTTACCGAATGCACTCAAAATTCATGAAATGATTTCAAGAAACAGCCCAAGTCATTTATTCAAAGGTAAGATGTCAAATTTCCAGAAATAAATAAACTTACTACTACATGATATCATATAAGGTCAGAGACCACAAAAAATCTCAAGAAAATTTACATTAAACTTCTAGGTGGATTTGCTCACGTTAGTTCTAAAACTAAAACTAGAAGATTGCCAGACAAGCAAACCAGTGAAAAATGGGGTCTAAATTTGCAGACCTTAGACATCAGCACTTTGTCAAAACCTCTGCACCAGTCCTTGTAATTAATATTGTGTGCTCAAACTGTGCAGCCGGGCTGCCATCAGCTGTAACTGTTGTCCAGCCATCTTCCCATGTAACACACTCAATGCTTCCCATTGTGAGAATGGGCTCTGCAAAGTCAAATCTCAAATTAATGAAAATCAAAGGGAAACAAAAAAAGGGTCACAATGAAAATAAGTTATCAACAATCCATTCTACACCATGTCAGATATAAGAGAACTTGATAGCTGAGTTTTCAAAAATGAGAGCTGGGTTGTCAGTACAGGGAGTCAACCTGCTCCCCACCAAGGGAGGCATATCGGTACCCTAGATAGAAAGCTAAGCAAGAGACTTTGAAATGTCTGAAGAAATTTCCCCTTTTATGTTCTATTTATCTCATTCCCCACAAACTTGTTTTGAGAAAGTTTGCAACTTTGCTATTGTTTTCAAAGGAAAATAACAATAAACCCTTGACCCCATTGCGCATGATCCCCCTAATTTCTTTGTATTAACAATAATAATTTAAATTAACTCTAATAAAATTAGAATGGACTCTTATATTTATTAATTAAAAAGTTAGTTAATTAAATTAAAATTTTAAGGTTTAAATTTATGATCAAAGGTACACATTGCTTAAGCCTCAATTGGCACTGCTGCAAATGGTAGTGCTTTTGTTGGTAGAGAGTTAGGCAATAGAGCTTTCACACAAAGCTTTTCATAAAAAGCTGTTTGTTGTTTGATAACATCGTTTTTGAAATGATATAAAACTTTAACATATGTTTGATAACCAAACTAGGAAAACATGGTACACCATACCAATGCATACCATCCTATACCGAGCATACTGTACCATATGGATATCAAACCAAGACTCGATACTGATGCATACTGAGTCTCGCTACACTGAACTCACTAGCATACCAAACATATCAACCAGTATGGTATTGGTATGGGATCCAATACTAAGACTGGCGAACCTTGTGGGAGTGTCTTTAGTAATAGAAAATGACTAAAAAGAATATTGCATAGTTTTTTTATCAAAAACAATTGTTAAAAGTATGCCTAATTTATAAATTATTTACTTTAATATTTTAATCTAAATAATATAATGTATGATAATTTATATATATTATAAATTATAATAATTTATGCAATATCATATATAACAATAACATTATTATATAATTATATAATAGTAATATAATAAATACTATGTTATTATAATAAAAATGCAAAATAAATATTATATTATAGAATTATATAATACTATAATATTCATTCATGTTATATTATATTACATGGCATAATTATATTAAGATATAAAAATATTACATTATAATAATATCATAATACTATTTTAGTATAATATTAAATGTAATTATTTCTATGTTTCAAACTCGTGACCTCCACATCCAATGAAAAGAACTTCCCAACATGTCTAAAAACATGGAGCTTTTCCCTAGTAAACATTTTCAACTTTTGAAGGAGTTAAAAGGTTCTTTCAAAATTTTACCGCATAACCCAAAATCACCCAAAAGTGATTTTGGCCTAGTCAAAGTAATGCCAAACAGGGCCCTGGCTTTTGAAATGCAAAGTGAAGTGCAAGGTAGGCTTCAAATTGGCCAATGAAAAAATGTGTACAAGATAGTTTGAGATGGAAGAACAACGGTGTGTTTAGTTTCTAAGAACAAATCCCATTTTTCATATTTATTTTTATAAAAAACAGAAAACATTTATGAAAATGCATTTGGTGAACGAAAATAAAAATAGTTTTCTAAATAAAACAACTCGAAAATAACAAAAACTGAAAATGGTTTAAAAAATATTTTCACTATTTATATCCAAAGAAAGAAGAAAGTTAAAAACAAAAGACATGTTTAATATTATTTTTATGTTTTATCTTTTTATTTTAAACCTAAAAATACAAAATGCATAGTAAAAAAAAAATGTTCGGTTACACTATTTTTACTTTTATTTTTACAAGTAACCCTATTAGAAACTAAAACAACTCTTTAGAAAAATTGTAGATATGGTAAATGGCATAGAAGTAGTCCACTTAGCAACTAATTATATATTACGTAAATTACTAAAAAGAGAACATGAATGGAAAATTAATACTTATAGATGGGAATTAGGCAATGACATCCTCATGAAATCTCTAGGACGCTCTCCATACCAGTATTTTGATTACAAGCTACAAATGAGACATAAGCTCTTGCATGAAAAAGTGTCAATAAGAAATCTACAATTTTAAATGTAGTGAGCTAGTGGCTTGTTCTTCTCATGTTTTGGCCTTCAATTATCTATCTTTGGGCCCATTATTCAGTCAAATTTTACTCAAAAGCCATAGTCGGGCATTCTTTCAATGCAAGGATATATTGTTGATATTTCCATGCTTTGGTCATGTATTTGGGCCTGATTACAATGGCAAAATTTATATAATAGCTCCAACTAGGGGCATTTTGTTCTTTTATCATCTAAGAACCGGACCTATACAAAGGTGGCAGGGCGAAATTGCAGTCTTGCATCCCTCCTCATTCCCCTCTCTACATTTTGTTTCGATCTTCCATCACTTATTTCACTTGTTTTTTTTCTCTTTATTTTGTCCTTGTTTCCTCATCTAGCAACTTCTTCATCTGATGTTATTCTTCTTGTTGGTGTTTAACTTGGAGCCCCTTTTGAT
This sequence comes from Calamus simplicifolius, assembly GCA_900491605.1. Lineage (NCBI taxonomy): Eukaryota > Viridiplantae > Streptophyta > Magnoliopsida > Arecales > Arecaceae > Calamus > Calamus simplicifolius. Next base: position 334,068 of record UESW01001640.1, read on the forward strand.
GATTGCATTTGACACACTGAGCCACTGCATTTTCTTTACTGGAGCATTATTTGACCGCATCACATATATCAAACCATCTCAAAGAACCAAAACACCTTCCTAACAATCTTCCAACAAATCTAAGAGTTGATTAGAATAACTTCAAGACATGATGCTGCGCAATTAGATCATACAATAAAATATACAGAAATTAACAGTGTAGACATGAAACTATCATACAGCAAAAACTAAAGAATTTGGAGAAAAGCTCTGATATGCTTTGTCTAGACAAACAAGCATAAGTTAACCTCATAGAGAAGAACTGCATCATGACTCAACAAAATTATCCTAGAAGCAATCTCAAATCATAACAATTAAGTCAAATTGTGTTAAACCTTTTAACCTACGTATAGACTAATATTTATTTGTGAGATGATCCTATAACAATATATAAAATAAAATATTTCAAGACAATATTTAAAGGTATGACAGATGAGAAACATAAATATCAAATACATACCAATGGTAAATGTTTGACCTTCAACCATACACCCAGATTTATCATTACCTACAAAGCAAATGGTAGTCATCAAGATGAGAGAATAATGCAAATCCTCTGAAAAAACATTAGTAGCTCAAGCTGTCCATTTTTAGTGCATAGACATTCCAAAAGCTCGAAAGTTGCAACTTTGAAATCATTATCAGTCTACATAAAAGTTTCTTACAGAAGATATAGTTGAGAAGTTGGTAGAGGAAAAGCCATTTTATTTATGATATCAGGACAAAGTAGAATATAGCCTTAATATGATATCTCAGCAATATTTATTTCATGTGCATCCTACAGTTCCTGCAATATAAATTCAAAACTAAAACCCTATCAGAAAGCTTGAACTTAAATCTTGTTAGCATAATGCACATGATAGGCTACACAAACTGAGAACCAACACTAATGTCTACAACATTTAGAATGCCTTAAAACAAGGAATGAAATGTTTTAGAACAACGAAATAATCTGATACACAACCACTTTTGGTCCAAGCGTCTTGAGATGTGTGGGTCATAGTTAAGTGTCTAGGTTTCTGATTGGTATGACGTTCCATGCATGTCAAAAATCATAGCTATTATAATATATCCACTTCTTTTCCACCACAATGCATAGGAAAGAAACAGCCAAAACAATTTAAATCTTTGTATTTTTGGACATTTCAGGTATTAGATCATGATTAACAATGTAAATTGTCAATTTAGATGGACCACTATAATGCGTCTGGCATATAGAATTTGAACTTGACTCCTCTTGGTAAGATTATAGATCGACTTCAAAGAATAAAAAGAGAAATGAAGAAAAAGAGGAATTGAGATTTAAAAAATGAACAATAAGGTGGATGAGGAAGAAGAGGAGAAGTTGAAAGGAAGGGGTTTAAATACTAAACAAAAAGAGGGTAAAACAAGGAAAATGAAGAAGAGGAGACTCAATGACTTTAGCAGTTATTTTGGCTATTGTTTAATCAATGTAATGGTTCTTTCTCTTGCCAGTCTTGGTCTCCCTTGAATTTCAAGCATCAGTTTCTGATATACAAATAGCTAACAATAAGTATCGTGCTAGCCAAGACATGGAACCTTTATATGAAGTTGTAGTTCTATAAATAAAAATAAGAGCTCTTCCATAGATGACACCAACTATACCTGAACCTAACATCATTCCCAATCATTCTTAACCTTAAGCAAATCATGTAATTGTGTCCCTACGCATGCACTTGCCATTCAAATATCTCATGATAACACCTCAATAGTATAACCAACCACACCCAACAAATCTTGGTAGAATTGTGGATGCACAGTAATATGGTGTTTCGTACTTGCCATCACTCTCATGGAATGCTCTACAAATATGAAGAAGAAATCACTGTGGAATGGTTAAACAAGAATCTAGATGAGTGACAGCCACATTTGACAAAATGAGTGTTTTACTGAAAAATATTGCACATCCAGGGTTCAAACCCTCACAATGCTGTCTCCACCATATTGAGAGAGAAGAGAGAGAGAGAGAGAGGAGGGAATATATTGTTCTCCATTTTGCTTTTTGCATATAAAGCACCTTCTTTGAGGCCAATAAGTCTACTTAGTATGCAAAGCCACATCAGTTGCCAAGGACTACAAAGAGCAACATGGTACTAGTTCACTTTTACAATTCAATTTAGTGATCTTTGAAACTCATTTTCATCTTGAAACTAAGATCAACTAGCAATTTATTTTAAATTGATAAGTGTAACGTCTTTATGAATTGTTAATCAGAGAGGCATACATGGAATAGCCACTCGGTTTGTTAAGAATATGCTCAACTTATTGATGAAAGGAATTCTGCAAGAGCCATGTACAGATTTGCAGAAGCTTCCAAGGCATGGCATATTCAAAGGTTAATACCTATTGTTATATTAGATACAAGAAAAAAAATGTCATATTATTCTTATCATCCTCAGATTCGACAGAGTAGGTCCATTCTTTCCTATCACCCTTTCAAAACCATGTTTCATCACGTCTTCCATATGAGTACCTTCTTAAGAACATCATTTGCAGTTGAACTCATTTGTCCTGACCATGATGCGATTTGTAATCAAGCAATTATTAAAGTCAAAAAATTTCATGGGGGTCAATCAATGTAATGGTGATCCCATGTGCTATACAGCACATATAACCAAGACGAGAGTTGATTAATGTTTTGTGATATGTCAAAAGTCATATATCAGGTATAAGTCAACAATTAAATAAAACAAGCAACTGAAAGCAACAGTTGGTAAAATCATGCTCATAATAAATTGCTTTATAAATATTCACTGAACGAAAATGATCTAAAGTTTCACAACGCCAGAATTGTCTTCTCTCCATAAAATAAGGTCTCATTCTCAATACAAGACTACATCTTGCAGCAGCCTCCAACTAAACATAATTTCAGGTACTTTTTGCATTACAAATTTCTAGATTTGTTTCAAAATCTACAAGAGTGAATGAGGAAGATGACTTGAGAGGTAACTCACGATGATGCAAGATAAGTGGCTCAGCATGAAATACAGTCCCAACACCATGCCCAACAAAACGTTCCACCACACCATAACCATATCTTTCAGCAAGCCCACTAGGACAATGTAAGGAAATTTTTAGAAAATAAATGATTTATAGAACTAAATATACAAAAAAAAAAATTATAATATTTTTTAACAGTAAAGAACTAAATTGTATACCATTGTAAATGGAAGAAAACTAAACAGACAGCTAAGTCATTTCAAATCTAATTCTGCATATCATAAATAGGCATGGAGTAAGATAGAGTCTACTGTGAATCTACAATCCTAAGGACAGCAACAAAACCATATTTTTTTGACACAAATTTTCTGTTGTCAAACAGCAAAGATGCTGAAGAGGCCTCCTTTTTTTTTTTTTTGATTTGGTAAGACAACTCTTACACCCTTGCTTAGTTTGAATAAATTCAGATAGGAGACCTAACACTTTTCTCCATAGATGGGTTCAGCTTATGTACAGTTTGTTTATATTAGATGTCAGCAATCACATGTTATATCAAATTCTCCATGACTTCATTGTCACCATTCTCAACCAGTTTGGGAAACCCATGAATTAATCCACTGCTGGATACTTGCACAATTTTCTTTTGAGTTAAAATATCATTTCTTTCAAAGCACTTTCCTTGTTAATTGGGTCCTCACAAGGTCATGCCTACAAAGGTACCAGCAGAATTGAGTACCAAAAACACGTTACAATTTCTTTCTTGGGAAAATAACATTACATTTTCAAAATATTAGTGTGCTTTAATCTCATTTTTATGCTTTAACAGTTTTATCCTAAAACCATCATCTTGAAATCTCATTTTTATGCTTTAACAGTTTTATCCTAAAACCATCATCTTGAAATAACAATCACTCTTTGTTCTTTCCTGGGTGTTTGCCCTTTAAGTGATTCTGCTCATCTCCTGTTATGTGCATCTTCACATTTTCTCATTGCTTTCTTCAGCTACATCATGTCCTAATATCAAATTCTCCTGCTGTTCTGTGCAGCGTGTTCTGTTTAGATACAACACCACATGAAAGGAATAACATTGTGAAGAAAGCAATGACATGATGTTCTTGTTTTTGCAGCAAAACTACAATATGCTTTGTTTTGCATCGCTAAGATACTCAAAATCTCAAAGGATTGATTGCCAATGGAATTTCATTGAATTGATGCAAGCCACTAAAGATCTGACAGAAGAATGTTAGTCGGTGCATTGGTCTATTCACTATATACCATCTAAGCATCATGCATGTTGTTTGAAATTTGAATAGTGCACTGGTTTGTTCAGAACCTCACCACATTAACCACACAACTGTCCATGCTTTCTTCATTACCCTTATAACATAATATCTCACTCATGATTGTCATTTCTTCTAAAGCATTCCTTCATTAACCCCATCAACTTCATAACTCTATTAACTAGTGTTTTACCGCTTTTGGCTTCTATATCTCCCTCCACACCCCCCCCCCCCCCCCCCCCCCTCCCCCAAACAAAAAAAAGGGGAAAATTGTTCATTACCTCAGCACCAAGGCCCCCAGAAAACCAAACACAGACACTAACCCCTTGCACCCTCAGGTGCGGCAGGCCACCGACATGGTGAGTAAGTGGTAGGTTGATGGTCCATGTAAAACTATAGTCATATCCTATGAATCCTAGCTAGCTTCAGATTAATAATTTGTTGTTGTTGCACCTCGACACCAAGGCCAAGTGTATTTAATTGCTTGCATCATGTGGTGGTCCATGACTGAAACTGACAACTCTACCACCCATGGAAACAGAAGAAAATTCCCTGAATGCATGCATTATTCTCATAGTATATAATATAGCATGTCATTTCAGCATGATTGGCTTGAAATGTATAGTTCAAATACGGAGTCTTTGTAAGCAAAAGGAGATGCTGCTGATAATAAATGACAGGCTTAGCATAATTACAGCATGTCATCCTTTAAGACAGTTAAAGATTAGAGCATACATCAACTCCAGAAGTTACATGAAATGTTTGAATTTCTCAAAAACATCATAAATTGGTGTCAACTTGTGCATTCTTTGCAACAAATTTTACATCATGACAGTATCAAGGTACCTTATTTTCTTGCCAATCTTCTTAAAGCTAGCACCATCTTTGCAGACAGATATGGCCGTTTCTAAGCATGCTTCAGTTATCTGGTAAGAAACAAATGGTCAAATGAGATAATAGATTTGCTCTTTTACTTTATGTTTGAGTTATACCCTTTCAGTCCACAATGTCAAGCTAAACTGAATAATTCAAAGTGTCAAGAAGTTGCTATAACTGCATATTTACCAGGTATTTTAAATTTCCCAGCGTTGCTTCAACATTCAACTTGTCAATGTTGATATTTAGCCACTTAACCATAAAATTAGTGATCATTGGCTTGCATAGAAAGCCAAAGGCTATGTTCCTTTAGTTCAAGCATGACAAGAAGTAGGTTAAAGAAGAGAGAAAAAAGGACACATGATTGAAGAACAGAGAGAGAGAGAGAGAGAGTGAGATGGAGAAGGAAAAAGTAAAAAGGGGGAAGGAGGTGAAAGTGGCAGGAATTTGGAGGACGAGGTGGTTGGTCAACATATATGACCGAACACCCTTACCCTACCCTACGCTAGTAAGCTAGATGTGTCCATTGTGTTTGGTAAAGAATAAAGATGGAACCTCTATTGCAGCCAAACATAAAGTGTTTTCTTGAGCAGCAATCAGGTCCAAATCAAGATAACATGAGTTATAGACCATACAAACCAAATTTATCATGCATATCTTAGAGTACAAAGCAAAAGCTATTCAAGAGCCTTCATAAAAATATTTCCCAATTCTTTTGGCTTTTGATGGAGTCAAATTTTTCCTACTCGAAATATCATTAAATGAAGTTACATATACTCCTACAAGTTTACTTTCTAACTTCATTGTTGCATTAATGATGATAAAATTTGCATTCAGTTATCACTGAACATTTCAATAGGCTTATTTTCAATATAACTTTGGTCTCATTTACAGTTAACATTTAAATTAAGCTGTGGCTTTACTTTATGTTTTTCAATCTAGACACTACGTTGTTTTTCTTATTTCTCGAAGAAACAAGATTATCTCCGGCATGTGAAACATCCTGTAATATAATTTTAATTTCTTAAACACCAGCCTAGTCAGTATTAAGAAAGTAGTCAGCCATAATTTAGGAAGCACGGAAACTTCAAATCACATGCCATGGTTTTATCAGTTATGTACCATATACCAATATTCATTAGATACTGCTTGGATACATGTTTGATGCTTGAATAAAGTATTCTATTTTTCAAAATTAAAGAAAAGACACTTTGCATATATCACAGATACACTCAAGATACTTCCCCAATACCTCAAAGAATGATGATGAGGGCATTTTCTTTCCTTTTTCAATTTTAAACTTCTAATAATGAAAGGTCAATTTTGTAGTCCATGATGTTAATATTTAGATACGAAGTATGGATTCAAATTAAAATATGAATGATGACTAAATGGTAAGCTTGCAAAAGAGTTATCATATAAAGTATAAACTACATTATTTTGATATTCTACTATACAAAATCCACCATCTCAGTGCTACATCCCATAACGTTACCACACCGGTACCATGTCGGTGCACCTAGTAAGCAAGTCGTTTTAGCATACCAAGACTTAGTACACAATGGTACTGAGTCTCGATTCAGTACTAATACAGAACGATACCCCCCAATATAAGACGGTATGCACCAATGCAGCATAACATGCTACTATGCTTGATAGATATTTTTTGTTCTTTATAGATATTTTTTGTTACACACATAAATATGAATATATACTAGAATAGATATGTATGCATATATAAATGTACAAATACATGCATATTCATTGTCATACCCTATCCGTACATATCTTATTTTTTTCAATGTTTGTAATATTGTGCCACATCCATGTCTCATATCCATCTATGCTTCATAAGTTATAAGTTTTTTTTATTGATAATGGTTCTTACTACTCTTTTAGGTGAGTCATTTCTAGAGGTCCTACAATCCTATGTTTGTATTTCTATCTCACTAAAAGGAGAAAGTAATTTACTAAGACTCACAATCATAGTTTGTATCTTTAACAACTTCAACTAAGGCCCATTTGGCGGAGTTTGAAGTGTCAAAAAGCGCTTTGAAGGGTTGCTAAGGTGTTTGGTAAAAAAATATACAAGCACTTTTAAAACAATTGAAAAGTGGTTAAACGCTATTCTTGAGAAAGCTTATATCCGGAGCTTTCCCAAAAATACTCTATTTGAAAACATTGGAACTCAATATTTTATAAGCAAATTTTTTATAATGGCCAATATGCCCTTGATAGTTTCCACATAAGTTGAGAGCATATCGATGTCCAAAGAGGACCCTCCCAAAATCCAATACGCCATTTGCATCCTCATCCTCGTCCTTTTCATCCGATGCTATCTCTTTCTTTCACACCCATCAAACAAAAAAAGAAAAAAAAATGGGGCTATAAGTAGGCTGTTTGCTATTACTATAAGGGCACCTTGTCTTTTGACAGCTTGGAATCGGCCCTTTTTTATGTGCTGCTTTACTTTTCTAGCACTAGGTGCTTCCCAACCCACCACGAGGATGGGAAGACCATCAGCATTTGCTTTACTTTTCTAGCACTAGGTGCTCCCCAACCCACCATGAGGATGGGAAGGCCATCAGCATTTGCTTTACTTTTCTAGCACTAGGCACTCCTCAACCTACCACGAGGATGGGAAGGCCATCAGCATTTGATCTTTTTTAATTTTCAATTTTTAATTTTTAATTTTTTAACATTTCTTTTTGTATAAGTCTTTTGCAGCAATATGTTGGAGTTTTAATTTACTATTGAATGCTACCTTCTGCAGAATATGACAACTACTTTTGTGTGAAATATTTACAATATTTTCTCAAATTTTAAAAGATTCCATACTCCATAAAATATTTTTATTACTCAAATATTATATTATTTACATTCAAAATCTTCTATTTGTGGGCATATGGTGCTTAGAGTAGAAAGAAGTCAGGTTAGCAATCTTTTTTTAAACATTGTTGGTCTATGACAAAAGTCTAAAGGATTTTTTAATTATTATTCCTTTTTTTGTTATAAAAAAAGATATAACTATTTGTAGTTTGAGTGTCGACTTAGTTATGAATAGAGCAGAGTGGAAGAAGCAAATTCATGTAGCCAACCCCATGTAGTTGGGAAAAGGCTTAGATGAGTTGAGTTGAGTTGTATTGCCTTCTTTTTGTTAGAAATGGTTAGATATTTTTGAAAATAAACAGGTCAGCTCCCTACTGATCACATGTACCAGCTCTCAGCTGACTCACCGACTGACTTACTTGGCATCCATCTTAATCTCTCTTGATTGAAACAAGGGTCACTTTAGAAATGTCTAATAGCTAGAATAGAAGCACAAAAGAAAAATATGTACACCAGCATGAACATCAGAATCCTACTTGAAATAATTATCATGTTCCTCGATTGGTGGTAGCCATCCAGTATGTAAAAAAATCAGCCTCGTGGAATGTATGTGAAACAAGAAAGAAAGCCAACGACTTGATCATGCTGTAAATATCTAGAACGATTAAATGATATCTCTTGCCAAATCAATTATTGACAAAACCCAGCTAATGATTGTGGTAGAATCCCCTTCCAACCAATAGCCCTTGCTTGTGGTTGCCTACAAGCAAGAGATAATTATAGCCATGAGGTTATTAGCTCAACTTCTGGAACAGAATCAATAAGAATGCTTATGTCCTTAAAAACAAACACTCCCAACTACATCTAGTATAACAAATCCTGCTCAAGCATTATGTAAAGAAGGTCCAACTTAGCCACCAGAGTTGATTTTCAAAACAACAGGGCATGTCTCCTTTTAAAGTTTAAACAAATACAACCAATATCTGGTCTTTGGTGAACATGACAAAACAACCCCTATCATCCAACAAATTCCTAGACCCATTAAGTTGTCCTTTATTCAAGAGTCTTTTAGCCACACACATACATGGAGAGGGAGATAGAGAGGGATGGAATCCTAACTTTATTATTAAATCCTTCATCCAAGCTATTCAAAATCTATGATAGAACATTCAACTTAAAAATTATACTATTAGACATCTATAATATTTAAGCTAAACATCTATGGTATTTAAGCTATCTTTACTTTAGGGGAGAAACAGAACCTAATCATTTTTATGAAGGAGAATTAAGTTACTGAAAATCAGAAACAAAAAATTTCACAGGTTTCTTAATGAGTGAAGGATCAAAAATATAATTCCATATCTTAAGAAAAGAAAATAAAATTTGGATTCTCAATATACATAATCTATTCTAGTATGCTAGCTATGATGATATATTTGTTGTCTATTTTTACTTTTTCTTTTTTTTTTAAATCCCGTGCTTGAAGACCTATAGTTTGGCAATTCAGCTTTTGAGATTCCTACTTATATTGATATGCGTTATAAAATAAGTCATCATTCATTCCTATTGTGCTTTTTCTTTAATTACATAGATCAGTTGTAAAATTTTGTGTATCATTTACATGTGGTTACCCAAAGAAATTTTTTGTACCATAACCTGAAGCAAGATTGATGTCAAGACATTATGTTCCGCTCTTTGATGGGTTGTGTAGTATGATAAGAGTATCTATGACTGACTGGTGCCCTAAATGTTAAATAGTCTTCCAGCCCTATTTTAGACTCTTTTTTTTTGCTTGCAAAAATTATCTTTTATTAGCATGACATGCATCATGTTCGCTTATCTACGGGGCTTGCATGCCTGCATTTGCTGCTGTGGAGGTGTTTATTCATGCCCAAGGTGATTATGCTAAATTGCTCATGTTTTTGTGTATGGTTGCTCATGTGGTCGCTGAAACTAATTTTCAAGGTTCTAGTGAATCGAAATTTGTGGCTCTTGAAATCGTATGACATTAACTATACAAACCATTTTAATCAATTCTTTGTAATCTTTGACATAAAGCTATAAAATATATCATTTGAAATTTTGATTTGTTTTTAAGGAATTTTTGAAATATAGCAAGAAGGGGTATGACTGGGTTATAGTACAATTAGATGTTTCTATAAAAGAAAAGATAGGAATTGCTACATCAAGAAAGAGGTCTGGTCATCAAATCCTAGATATTGCTAAAAAATTATTTGTGCATTACACTATTTAATTATATAATGCTTATAATCTATATGTTTGTGTTTTTTTTGTAATAGAGTGTATTATGTACTTCTCTGGAGTATGTCCCTATCTTGTATTGTAAAAGGAATGACACGTCAAACAGGAGTCAACCAACCCTTGCTAGTGCATCATCCCAAGATGAGAAGAGAAAAAAGGCTATTTGGAATGATTATAATGGAGCTGTTTCCTGATTATATATTGGTGAAATTGAAGCTGGTAACCGCTTAGGAGCACATTTTAATAAGGTAGAGTAAGCTAACATGATTAAAAAGTTTAATGAGAAGATTGGATGTCAATACGGCTACAAATAATTTAATAACACATAGGATAATTTGAAAGCAAACTGCAATCCTTTGAATAAAATTGTTGGAAAAAATCTCAGGGTTACATAGGCTCCCGTGAGAAAAACAATAGAAGCATCTGATGCTTGGTGGGATAAACAGGTCAAGTGCTAGCAGCATTACGATGATGTTTCTAAGATTTTGTCTTCTATGGTTTGGAAATATATTATTGCTATTTATATGCCTTCAAATTGCAGGAAATTTCTGAAGCAGCTAAGTTTCAAGAATATGGCTTGCAACATGCTACTATGTTGGGCAGATTGTTTAGCGATGCTAGTGCTACCATGAAGGGAGCTTGGGCACCAGCCTTTGGGATTGAAGATGTTCAGGCCACTTCCGGGATAACTGAAAGGATGGATAGAGTTAATGATGAACTATTAGAGGATTTGGTGACTTAGATGATAACCCTAATCTCATTTTACAAGGAATAGATGACATTTTTGCTAATTTAGAGAATTCTAATCCTATCCCTACATGTACTGCCACTCAAGGTAAAGGAAAGAAGAGGATTAGTCCAAGGATTCAAGATCAGAAATGCAAGAAAGTAAGGAGTGCTGGACAATTATATCAGCAATTGAATAGTCTTGTTGAGGCAGTAGAGAATAGGAGTACAATGACATCGAGGAGAATCAACAGCCTGGATGTGGTATTGAAGAGGTGATGGAAACAGTGTGTGCCATGCCTGAGGTAGTAACATAGCCTGATATGCTTCTGATAGCTACAGAAGTGCTAATTAAAAGGGAACATATGGAGATGTTTGCTGTTTTCAGGGATTCATAGCTAGAGATAGAATGGCTTAAGTGAATGATAAATCGAAAAAAAAAAAAAAATAGTTTTGATATATTTTATGGAATTGCAGTTTTGTATTTTTATGGTTGGACATCATCTTGATATATATTGGATTGTATGACAAGTATCTATCTTCTTTAATGGCTTGGTGAAGCATTATGAATTTTATATGTTGGATAATATATATTACGTTACTCTGTTAATGTTATATATGAATATTATGCATTGAGTATTAGATGTGCTGGATACTATAGCTCTTGTATGCTGTGTTTGTGTTTCTGTTATTGATTTTTTTACTCTTCATTTTCCCTTTGTTATACAGATATGGATAGTGCTGATTGTAGTACTGAAGATAATCACTCTGGCAAAGATGAGATGGTTAATAATGATGTTGATCTTTATGCCTCAATAACCATCGAGGTTGGTGTAGCTATTGATTATCATATAAAGCACGTTGATAAGGAACCTTGTAGAACCTTTTATTAGACTAGATATAAGTCTGTGTTATAAATTCTACAAGACAAGCCTGACAGATGTCAACAATAATACAAAATGGAGAAGCATGATTTTCATAATATATCCAATTAAGTAAAGAAATCTAGGGGCACCGTTGTTGAGGAGTTAGTGGCTATAGTTTTTATGATTCTATGATATGGTTTTGGGAATAGGATGGAAAAACAAAGGTTCCAACATTCGGGAGAAATAGTAGTAGATATTTTACCCATGTTTTAAATGTTGTCTATGGCTAAGGACATTATAAACCCAATTGACACAGAATTTAAAGACATTTCAAGTAAAATTCATAATAACAGCCACTAATGGCCTTATTTTAAGGATTGTATTGGAGTAATTGATGATACCCATGCACCAGTAAAAATTTCTCCATCTAAATAATATCATATAGCAGCTGAAAAAGGATTCTCACACAAAATATTATGGCTTGCGATTTTGAGATGTGTTTCACCTTTGTCTAAGCTAGATGAAAAGGTACTGCATATGATACACCTATCTTTTTAGAAGCTCTTCACAAAGAAGATTTTCAATTTCCACGCCCACCTAGATGTATAACTCTCTCTCTCTCTCTCTCTCTCTCTCTCTCTCTCTGAGTTTAATTATAGCACACTTACATTTTAAGTTTGATACATAAATATGATAGTAATATATTTATATATTTATGTACATAAGTACTACTTGGTGGATGCAAGGTATCTTCACATGCAGAGATATGGGACATACAAAGAAGTGAGGTAAAGGAATGCATGAAATCTTAATTATGCTCATTCCTCGCAGGACATTTGGATGTTTGAAAAGCAGATGGAAAATTTTGAGTACAGCCTCCAACTTTCTATATCAAGAATAAGTGAAAATTGTGATAGCTGCTATAGCTATCGATAACTTCATTAAGAATCATGCAATTAAAGATTTTGATTTCTAGCTCTATAATAATGATGAGGAACTACTCCCTCCTGACTGTTTGCAGGCTAATGAACTAGAGGAAGAATTGAGTATGGGACAAAACCAAACTTTGAGTATCAATAAGATGAATATTTTACGTGATCATATTGCCATTCATCTTATGTATCATTGACCTTTTATGTAGAATATAGTGCTTGTGAAATAGATAATGAAAAATGTGACTAAATGTTTATGTTGTCATCATGATTGTTGATATATGAAAAAATTATATTGTCATTTTACATGTGGGTGAACAAATTTAAATACCTTTGTTGCTACTTGAATCTAGAACTACCCAAATATTCTTTTGTACTTGATAATCACTCCCTAAAAAAAATAATATTACTCATTATAATAACTAGATCAAAATATAAAGATTCGATTATAATTTAAGATACTCTATAATAAAGTTTTCGATCGTGTAATATAGTGTAATATGATAAAAAATATTTTATTAACAATTCATATATATAATAGTGTTATTATATTATATTAATATTATATAAAACCATTATTATAATTATTATAATTCTCTAAAATGTGACCAATATAGTATTATCATAATAAATATCATAATATTATAATAATAAGATCAAAAACTTATTATATAGTATCATAACATATATGATAATATTATTATAATACAATAATGGTTACTGACGATACAAACAGTTAAACAGTTGAAAATACCATGCAATATCCTTTATTATCATTTCTCATTATAAAAGCACTTTTGCAATTTATTTGCCAAACAATTGTTAAAGTACCATAAAATTTTGGAAATGTGACCATCAAACAGCAAACAACTTTTTAGAAAAGCTGTACTTCCCATAGCCGAAAAGCTGTACTTCCCATAGCTGCTCCCAACAGGGCCTAAATTGCCTCTTATTGACAAATGATGCCAATAATAGCTTCACAAAGTAAGGACAATACATGAACAAGCAAGATTGCAACAAGAACAATATAGCTAATAGTCCAACCAAAAATCAGCAACACAATACCTTACAAGGAGTTTTGTAGGTTCATTAACATCTCCGCATAGAAATGTTTTTGAAGTGTCCCCATGGTAGCCCTGAAACACAAATCATAAGCAATTTACTTCATAACAAGTTGACAAAAGTTGAATAAATTTCTATGCCAAATAAACTATAACTTTGATCGCATTTTAAAAAAGAAAAAAATCTTTCAATAATTAATAGGTTATAATAGAAGAATTGCATAACAGAATTTTCCTAAAAAATCAACTGAGCTCAATTTAAAGGATAGATTAATGCATAAGAAGCATAACTGATGAATTCCATCATCAGTCTCACATCAAAGGCTGAAACTATAACCAGAATAACCCTTTTTCAATAGTCCTCTTTTGTCTTCCATCCAAATTGCTTGGGCATTCACTTCTTATATACCTTTTAAGTCTTATAAGGCACAAAACTGACAACACAACTCTAGAGGCATATATCAATTTTATCCTTATAATTGGAAACACCTTTGAACTCACAATCTTTTGTATAACAAAATAATCAATATTTGAAGTCTATCTATAACAATGTTGTACTCTTCTCTTGAATGGATGCCTCATTCTCCTCTAAACTATGACAACAATAAATTTAACACTGTTCAGACTGTATGATTTATTTTCTGGTGCCTTACTGCATATAATTAATTATTTTTGGTCTTTTGTGGTCTTCTCTGGTCTTCATTTCAACTACAGAACGGAAAAAAAAAAAAAATTCACAACGTCAAGCATGTCTTGTGCAAAGTAAAAGAATAGAATGACACATCTAATAAAGAATAGTAATTGGTGAATATGATGAGCACAACAACGATATGCATATCTTAATCATTAGTTTTGTTCATTCCCACCGAAACTTGTAAAGCTTTAAAGCAGCAGCATGCAAAACAGTGATAAACATCTTCTATACATCAATCTGTCTACATTTGATGAGGAAGTATATCTTCCACTCCACCTAATGATTACTCACGTGTTACTATATGGAAACAATAACTGAATGAAATGTTACGAGAGCATAAAGATTGAGCAGGAATGTCTTAAATGCATGAATGTCCTCTGCCATGACTAATCATGTTGATGCAGTTAAAATCTAGGATTTCCAGAGAAGATCCAGCATTTAAAAATGAGCAGATTCAACATTTAAATATGGCCAAAGTACCAAGAGTGCTTTGATTACATCTGTAGATATGGTTCCTCAGGCACCATAAACTCAACTTCATCTTTGAAGTGATCATTTATTATCAGAATTCACTATGCAACTTTACACATTCCAAGAAAGAAATTCTAACAGCAGACAATGTAAAAAATATCCACCAAATTGGAAGCAAATGCTCTCTTCCTTTGTATATTTTTTCACTATGTCCAATCAGTTTGTAATATTAACAGAGCCACCAAGCCAGAGAATCAGCAATTTTGAATACTAGAATAGGTTTTGCCAACCCAGGGGACTGCCATTCATTTCGATATCCCCCTGACATATGTTGATGCCATGCCTAGAGTTACCCAAGTCTCCTCATAGTATCCTATCTTAGAAGCCTATCGACTTTTATCTGACTTCACTAGGTCAAGATACAAATATTAAAAAAAAAATTCACTAAATGCAATTTAATCCATAGTTATGTACTAAGTTGTAAATACAAACATAGTCTTGCCCTTCTTCACAAGGTGATCACCCAACTAAGCTTTACCTCTAAAGTGTTCCATGAGTATACAAAGAGAAATTAGGTTGAGGACTACAATTAGTTAAAAAGAAATACAACCGATCCTCAAATGAAATTATGTATCATAAATAAAAAGCTTGAAATGATAAAAACAATCAGAGGCAAAAGTCAAAATTTTGATGGAAGGTTAAATTTTTGAGACAATAGAAAAATCAAATTGTGCGGGATGCTTGCAAATGAGCTAAAAAGAAAATAAAAAAAAGGAGAGAGCATACATTCAAGTAAACAGTCACGTCGATGTTTATTATGTCTCCATTCTGCACAATGACGCAACAAGTATTAGTGCAAAGCATTTTCAGTATCACTGCTCTTATAGAAAGGCACTCATAATAAATAGTGAAGAAAATGTCATCTTAACAAACCTGTAGCTGACGGGAATCAGGTATGCCATGGCACATGCACTCATTGACCGAGGTGCAAATACTTTTTGGAAATCCTCCATACCCAAGTGGGGAAGGATAAGCACCAGCTTCGATAATCATCTTGTGCACTGCTTTATCAATTTCATTTGTTGTTACAGATGGCTGATAGAAATATGCATCTTTGCAAATGTTACTATTTACATTAAAGAGAATAACATATTAGCATAAAGTGCGAAAAAACACTGAACAAAAAACTATTGAAAAGGTAGCTATTTGGAAGATTTCTGTGTTTGATAAAAGAAAAAAAGTTTTACTAAAAAAGATATGCATAAAAAGAATGTTGCTCTTAATTAAAGGAAAAACTAATATATAATCCAAATTTTAAGAAATCCCATTTAGAAGTCCAATCTTAAGTGGTAGGGTCCAAGCCTCTTCTCCTAGCATGACATTATGTGCGATGCATGTCAAAATAGTCGATACTTACTCTACCTAAGCATTTTTTTATATTTTTCAGTCTAGTATTTCAGCAAAATGTGTGAATCAAATGATAGCAATGTGATAGGATTCACTGCATTTTTTGTGTCTATAAAGAATCGACTAAATTTTCAAAGGTCAAAATTCCATCTATTCAATATTGAAAAACCATTTAAAATGGTAACTGTGAATGAAAAATCCAAGGATTCTACTGTTTCATTCTACATTTTTATAATATCCATTAACACGGTGGTGTATCTTACCATATTTTTGTGTCAGTTCTTAAATATGGCATAGCACGCACTGCCGTATTTTTAGATTTATGTATCAAAGGGCTATAAAGAGTTCTTACTGTTAATGGGCATTGATCAGATATATCGTGCCAATGATGTGTAAAATCAATACATATGCCTTTGCTGGTGGCATTTCTACAGACCCAATTTCCCTTGTTAATATAAATGAGAGGAATTATTCTCATCCCCCCACTTTCAGATGTGGCATGCACGATGAAAGCAATTGTTGCAAAAAGATATATTAAGGTAGCATGACTCTACTGGTCAGCACCTTGCATCATTAAAAGCAGCATCCTAGATTTATTGCAGCATGTCCTAAAGGGATCATTGACCCACTTGCAGCATATACCACTTGTCACCGCAAAATGGCCGTAAAACAGGGTTATAGGATAAGGTATATAGAAAGAAAAGGCCATTTTTTTATTTGGTTTAGATCAATTTTGCAACAGCAATAACATATAGACAGCTATGATTTGCTTATAATAACTAAAGAACACAGGGCAGTAATTTAATTATTAGATCAGAATGGCAGTCAGCAGGATTAGAATGGCAAATTTACCACCCCAAAAGTATTTTACAATTCTACATCAAGTGGATGGATAGCCCCAACTTATGGACAGTTATGACCTTCCAATTTCATTTTTCTAGCAGGCTTTTTAACCATGGTTAAAACCAAAACTACTAACACATGCACCAACTTTTTAAGCTTGGGCTCATTGATTCTCAGTCACCAAATAATTCTTAATAAGAGCAACCTTAGGTGTCCTTGCAATTTTTCCAAAATCTTCTATCATAACTTCCATCCACATCTGCTTCCCTACTCTTTATAGGCCCTTCAATACATAATGAGAACCCTCTGTACCAAAACCTCCTCCAATTTCCAATGCAAATGCCCCTATATTTACCCTACATTATCGCAACATTCCCACATCTTCTATGCTCATCTTGTTCTCTTGAGCCCTTCATTCCACTGAAACATACAACACTGCAGGTATTTTTACCAATTTATAAAACTACCCTATCATCATGTAAGGATGCAATCAAGTCATAATTATGTGGTACCATGCCAATTAGCAATACATTTGTTAGTTGGTAAAACGCACCTATGGAGTGTAATGTGAATCTGTAACCAAATTAATTTATCAAAGTGAAAATGTGAAGATCAATATAAGCATCAGGGCAATGATATAAAAAAGTAGTTCTCCACTGAAACCCCATGGTTCTATACAAATAACAAAAAAAAAAAGAATTTTCAAATGAAAGAAATACTTGGGCTCTCTTACAAATAATTCCTGTCAAATCTGGTACTAATATATATCAAAAAATGCACTTTGAGAAAACTACATCCTAAAAGGATACGTTGATTCCTTACCCTAACCAATGTTCCTGCGAAATCCAAAACACGCGCAGCAAGTTCACAGGCAGCTTTCATGTGAGCAATACCATCATCATGATGTATTTGACGTTCATTAGAGAGTTCTGGCAACAGCTTTGAACCCACATAAGGAGGTCTGGGTACATGTTCTGGCACAGGAAGCTGTGCAGAGACCTTTCCACGCCTTAATGGTGGCCTCTTTCTTATTTTTACTGAACTTTGCAGCTCTCGTAACCTTCAAGTGATTGATAATACAATTAGTTAATCATATTGTGTAAGCAGCACTAAAATATAACCATATGGCCTTAAAAGGTAAAATGCCGTGCCTGGTCACAGATTTTCATGACTTAATTGAGAGAGAATGTACTAGAATAATGGATCAGCAATCAACAGGAAAAGGAAACCAAACTATGCATAAGTTAAGTTGCAGTTTTGAGTTCAAAACTTCAATCCATCCTTAAGCATTGCAGTTTCATGCATTAATCATGCATACATCATTGATATATAATTTTACTGGTAACTAAGGATCAGCAATCAAGACAAAAAGGAAACCAAAATGAGCGTGAGTTCAAGTTACAGTTTCAAGTTCAAACATGCACTCCATCTTCAAACAAAGAAATGACATGCATTAAACATGCATACATCATTGTCACATATTATTTTGGTGATCATATTTGTAACAATGGTGATTAATATAAACTTCATTTCAAGTAAAGTTACAACCAAGGTTTTAAAAATGGGCATTGGTTTCAATTTTGGCTATTTCAGTGGTTTTAGCAGTTTCGCTTCAAGTTTCAGAGTTTTGGTCAAAAATAACTGGAAAATTCAAAAAATAAAGAACAAGAAAAAAATAAAACAAGACAAGTTATTTCTCATCATTCTTTTTTTTAAAATTCGTATAGAGTCATAATTTATATTATTTGGATATTTTCCAGCTGAAATTAAATTTCATTGAAGCTTAATGCATTAATCATATCACATGAATGTACTAATATATTAAGTAAAATATAGAATATCATTCAATCATATGCAAGCTAATAAAACAAGAATACAAGAACAAATTATTAAATACATGTCTCACTCTCCTTAATAACATCAAAGCTCCTAGTCGTGCAAAAATATATTTATTTCTACATATCGCAGTGTTGCTTATAGACCTCTAGAAATAAACATATAAGAGAAATGATAGGAGTAGCCCTAATTGAAGATAAAATGAGAGAAAATCGATTATGGTGGTTGCACATATACAACGTAGACCTTTAGATGCTCTAGTTAAAAGAGTGATCTTTTAACAATTAATGGTAAAGATAGAGGTAGAGGTAGACTTAAACTAACATAGGCAGAAATAATTAAAAAAGATATAACTATTTATATTTTAAATGTCGACTTGATCCTAAATAGAGCAGAGTAGAGGAAGCAGATTCATGTAGCCGACCATATGTAGTTGAAAAAAAAAAAGGCTTAGATGAGTTGAGTTGAGTTGAGCAGTGTTGCTTATAGCATGAAAAACACACATCAAGATTGAATCCTACCCACTTCAATAATAAAGTTTAGACAAATAACATTAATTAGATCTTTAGAGCCTTTGATTAATGTGTGATTGAATTATATTGATGAATTTTAAAATACATATTAAATATATTTACTTTTGAAACTAAAATAAAAATTAAAACCACAATTTCAATAAGTCTCCAGACAAAATTGGCTGAAACTAAGGCAAATTAGCTGAAACTAAAAACCAAAATTTGGTCAGTTTTGGATCAATTTCAGTCAAAACTTCAAATGTTGGTTTACTGAGGCTCAAAACATCTATAGCAAATCTCCATCATTGGAATTCAAACTTCTACCATCCCTTTTCCATGACTGTATCAAGAACTTCATGTCATGAAGTCAATTTGGATTATACTCTTATTTAGCGCATTTATATGCATTTCAGTCTCTTGCAACAAAGATCTCAGGAATACAGGAGCTCTAAGCATCCATAACACATTTGTGGTTGTGCAATTGCATAATTCACAAGTATATATAGAATTCAGTTAGCATTGGTGGGTGGAAAAAGTTTGAAAACTCAGACCAAATCATGGAGTTTCAAATTGTTGTTCCATGTTGACTGAGGGATCAAATTTAAGTTTGCAGTCCTTATCCCATTTATAACAGGGCATCTATCGATCAAAATAATGACCAATCAAAGTCCAAGAACTTTTATACTGTCAGCTCTCCATCGATTAGAGCCCTTTCATAAAGTTCTCCTTTTATCCCACACAAGGCTGAAGGGCTTTTGTTTACTTTTACAACTTCAATCTCCATTGCACATTATTAGAGCCAACCTGTATGTTGTTTAGCTCTAACCATGAAGTCCTATAACTCTCTGATTGACTAATCAAACAGCATCCATGCTCTTTTGTGAACCTAAGTCACTGATTAAACACAGTTCTTCAACTAAAAATCTCATTTCAATACAAGCCTTTTGGTAGCAGAAGTGTTACATTACTGTTAATTTTGTATCTAAAACAATTAGCAACGTGAGACAAACCCCAGACACTGTCACCAGAATTTCCAATCAAAGGCTAATACCAAAAAAGCATGAAGAAAATGAAATCGAAAGACAAGGGCCTTGCTTCCATGAAAACAACTTGAAAGCTAGTTACAACTTTTAATGAATGGATTATCAATTGGCTTGCTTCCTGTTTTACTCTTCTTCTTTTTTAACCATCAGATGCTTTCACATGATAGTTACACACACACATGCCTACGCATGTTATTTTTGTAAGAAGAAGAAATGGTAGTGTTTCATGAAATAACCCTAAAGACAGTAACAGAATGTTTTTCAGAAAGTAAAAAAGTTGCATTAGAAGTTTAGAACTGCAACATACAGACACGTGTGAAAAACAGAAAAAATAAGGACAACAATCTCATGCAGCCTTGCCAATTGTCAATGACAAAAGTACTTCCAAACCTGTAAGTACAATTGGATACCTTCGAATTCGCATGGCCTCCTCCAACCCTGATAACTTTCTTGATATAATAACACATTGCTTTTGTACAGCTTCTTTTCCTTGATTAAGAAATAAAAAATAACGTGATTAATGATGATAATTTGCTAAAATAACATAGTGTTGGAAGAAGGAAATTTACATATACAATTTATGAAACAATTCATGCATCAAGCAACAACCAAACATAGAGCTCACACTCATCATACTATTGACTACAGTGCCTTCAGAAAAAGCAAAATAGCAATCTTTAGCATTGCACTTTTTAAACCAAAATTACCCAAAAAAATAACATAGAACTGATCCTGGGCCAAAATTCCATCAAGAATGGTAACTGGTGCCACTAGCATTGCCAATAAGTGAATGTTGGGATTCCACATACCTAAATAGCACTGAAAACAATGCTTGCATTCCCAGCAGCTTTTGAAAGAAAAGGCCATCACTATCCTGTCTAGAACCTAATTTGCATAAAATTTTATGCACCAATAGGTTTATTTAGAGCACTTCCTAATGGTTTTACTCTCATACTCAAATCAAATTTGTACTTGTGTTGGTAAATCAACTCTCTCGATGTCACAATTTAAGAAGATTGTGCCCTGGTTCTTGGTGCTACGACTCTGCCTTATATTTACCGTGGTGTCCCTCCCATTATTGAACTTATTCGCGTCAACGAATAAGATTGCTGATTAATTTGGTGGACTAAGCACACAAAACAAGCTTAAAAGAGTGGGGAGTATATCGATGATAAAAGTAGGCAATGAAAGATTAGAAATGAGTGAGCCAAAGGAACCCTCGGAGTGGCAAAAGGATCAATTAGTTGACAGCCCACCACCACGGAACGACTATGGTTCATAAAAGCAAACCCTAATAGTGCATTAAGCTTGTCTACAGCTACGCTTACAGATCATACGTCGCTTTAAGAACATCAAGACACGGCCCCAACCTCGTTTTAACACCAAAAAAATTCAAAACCATAAACATAAGGCAAGAATAAACGATGCAGTAGCTGATGTTTTCAGACAAATTTCAGACCTGAGTAGACTTTAGGAGACGCGTTCCTGATGGGTTGGCCCACGAGGAAAAGCTTATCGGAAGGGGCTCCCATGAAAGTAGGCGGCGGTGTTGCCAAGCTCCAGCTGCTAAGAACGCCCTTCACCGCCATTCCAAGCCGCAGACCTTACTGGGGGGAAAGAGGGGGCGAGGCGTCGGCGGACGAAGAGGTGATAGCGGATAAAGAACGAGGAAGGCTCTGATAATTCGACGTCGACTCCCAGAGAGTGGCGTAAAATTCCAGCAGAGAACAATTATATATCATTTATCGGTTCGCACATGGTGGCCGTCGGACCAATGAATCTCTTAGCCACTTGATTTTTAGAGCCATCATGTATCATGACCATGATTCCATTGTTGTGTTTGATTTTTAAGAGTAATCTTATTTTTATTTTTTATTTTTAAAAAAATATTTATAAAATATATTTGAGGGTTGAAATTAGAAATAAATTTTAAATATTATAACTTTCAAACAGTAGGAAATTAAAAATAATGTAAAGATATTTTAATTATTTTGTAATAGAATTAAAGCCATGAATCTTCAAAGCATAAAGGTGGAAAGATTTTTTTAAAATTTTTCATCCATTCTTTCAAAAAAAAATATTTATAATAAAAATAAAGATGATTTCACCCTAAACCAAGGGCGTTTGGTAGCATATAATCTATCTAAATTACCGATAATTTAAATAAGACCATTACATAACTATGTTTGGTACATATTTTGAATGGTAATTTATGCTGCAGTGGTAATTTGGATTACTCAGAATATGTTGTAATTTAATAAAATTTTCTTTTAACAAAATTACCCCTACCTTCTCTTTCGTATCTCTAAACAAAATCATTCCCTTCTTTTCTCTCTTTTCTCTTGTCTCGTTACTCTTTTCTCATGTCTCCAAACAAAAATAAACCATAGTATTATTCGTTCATAAAAAAATAAAAAAAAATAGTGCTCTTAGCAATGTCTCTTTGATAATATAGTAATTTAAAATTGACAACATCTAATTATATTACTATTTAAAATTTAAAAAATAACTTACATTTTGCTATCAACTAATCGGTCCATATTATCATAATATATCAATTATTCTATTAATTTTAATTAATTTTATTTAATAAAATATTTAAAAAATATTTTTTAAAAATATATTAAATAAATTATGATAAATTAAAAGTTTAAGAATCAAAAAATTTGAATAAATATTGAATGATTAAAAATATATTTTAATCTTAAAAAAAATAAATCTAGTATCTTCTACTATATATAAATACTTTGATTTAGAGGTATTTTGAAATTTTTAATAGATTTGATTTAGTATATGAATTTAATTTAGTGATATTTTAGGAATTTGATGTTATGTGACTCATAATCTATTACTAAATACAGTAATCAATATTAATGTAATATTACCTATGTATACCAAACACAGTAATCAACATTATTGGTAATCATCTAGTGGTAATCTATTTTGTAGGTAATCCATATTATCATTTAGATTATTCGGCGATGCATCAAACGTAATCTAAGCATTTTGTTGCTTAAACTTTAAAATTAATAATATATCAAAACTAAACCCTAAATTTTTTTAGTTACCATACTTAAAACCTTCGCCCATCTCAAATTAGATACTATAAATTTATTAACATAAAAGGCACATGCTACCTATTTGGATAATAAAAAAATCATTCTTCAATAAATTTTTTTAAAGTTGTGCTTTTAAATTAAAATTCTAAAATTGCCAGTGTAGTTGAGAGGTTCATTCCCTTCAATTAAGAGCTTCATTCTCTTTTTGGTTAATAGCTAAGACACTGAAGCATCTAATAGTGTTTGAATAGTGAAAAACAATGAATACGTAAATAATGCCATATAATTTATTGAAAATTTAACTTATTCTCATGAGTCCTTGATCCCATTCGTGATAAAGGGCTTATGGTGGTAGAAAGTATGACAAGGCGTCAGACTTTTTCAACCGCTTCTATAAGGAATAGCAACTTGCACCTAAAACACTTGCTCGAGGGATGCCCAAAATTAGAGAAGCTTGAGATTATATAGTCCATTTGGGAATGTAAAACTTCTTTCTGGGATTTATCATTATTATAAAATGAAGTTATTGTGGATGTCTTCGTATAAGCTTTTCATTAGGAATTGCAAAAAGATGGTGCATTATCCCAATAATTTAACACAATATAGGCAAAGAAATAGTTGCCCAAAAGTAAAACGATATTAGATATTTTTCAATTCGTACAAGGAATTCTTTTTAACTAAGAATGGAAGGAATCAAGTTCCTTTAAAATTATTAAAATAAAAATAAAAATAAAATGCAAAGATATATAGGAAAAAAATAAAGAGATAAAAAAGAAAGCAGAGAGGTGAAAAGAAAGTGGTATCCAACAAGTTCTTTACATTAACTACTGTATATATGGTTGGTTGCGCTTACATATCAATCCGGTACTAAAGATTAGACACTAAATCAGAGTTAAGCACTGAAGAGCTCGCATTAAAGTTCATTTGCTTCTAATATCTTGCTCACAAATAATGGAGTACAATTTTATTGCTAAAACGTAGCACATAAACAACAAAAGCAACTACTAAAAGCCAACACAATTTTACTATGACTCAGCATTTATCTAATAATAACATAGTTTTACTACGATTCAGCATTTATCTAATAATAAAAATAATCTAGTTATATTTAGCATAGTTTTGAAATTTTACTCATAAAAAATTTTGACTTTAAGCATATAATATATTACAAAGATAATTACAATACAAATGAACTAAGAAACATTTGAAGCAAGCATAACTCATTTATGAAATATTAAGAATTCGTAAGCATAATAAAGAATTGTTTCAAAGTTTCAAGTTTCACATGGTGTCTAATGCATTAATTTTTCAATAGGAATTTAAACCCAAATTGCACTAAGTCACTTTTTTCAAAAGTACAAAAGAAAATAAGATATCCCGGTATACTTAAAGCATAAATTGAATTTCTTATCCATCTAAAACCCACCTTGCTAAGGCCCCTCATTGTGTAGTCATGACAATTTCATCATACATAAAGAATTGTATAAATAATGCTTTATTGATGCAACAATATCATATTGCTCTTTTGCACTTCTCTGTATGATCCCCTTGATTCTACCTTATCAATTTTTTTCGTTTATGCAAATAAAATAAAGAGATGCCTTGAAGACTATAAAAAAAATAGCAATAATAATGGAGCTATATGCTCTTTATGGCATGAAGCATGAGAATTATTTGATGGAACATGAAAATTATTCATCAAATTCATACTTGTTACATTAATCAAATCATCAACAATTAGGAATTGAGCTCCTCAGTGATACCTAGAAGTATAGAAACTGGCTTGTACTTTTTCCCGGCATCTCTACCAAAGGCAAAAACCTATAAAATCTCCATAAATAGAGATGCATCGTCTCTTGGCGCAACAAGAAATCGCTATACATATGGCTTCTCAATAGCCTCACCAGCATCTTCCTTTGATCTGTCCTTGTCACTTCCACCACAAAGTGAGGCACCTTCTATGTCATCTTCTTGCAACACCTAATGAAAAGCTTGCACAAATACATCCACAATAACTCCATTTTACAATAATGATAAATATTAGAGAGAAAACCTACATCCTCAAACGGACTATATGATCTCAAGCTTCTTCAATTTTAAGCACTCCCCAAATATGTACTGTTGATGCCAAATCACCATCCTTGAACATTGGCGAGTGTCCGGTTGCCTCCTCCAGCAAGCCCGGGGTCCTCCAGCGAGCTCCTTGCGCTTGCAGGCCTACAAACAAGTCCGAGGGCCGAAGATTCCGGCGGGGACCCTCCGACGCTCAAGTCAGTGCTCTGGGCAACAGCGTGAGCTTGAGGAAGCTCGAAAGAGGAAGAAGAGAGGGGCTTAGAGCCGTGCTCTCTGTGGGCAAGAATGAGCGTTAAGAGTGTAGTGAGTTCTCAGTTCTCCGAGTTACCTGGTCGGGGTCCCTCTTACCCTTTTTATTGGCGCTTAGAGTTTGCCTGGCTCGAGTGGTTGAGGCTCCATAATGATGATTTTGATGGGTGAAGTATCATAATTGATGTTTGTGAGGCATGGGGTGCTACCACTTATCAGAGCATTTATGAAAGCAGCAACAGTGGAGCTTACCTTCGTGTGACGTGTCAGGCAGGCCGTGTTTTAGTTTGGACAGCTGCTGCAGGGCATGGCCGACCGCTACGGCGATTGCCAGACATATCCCCTACGTCACCTTTTTGGTTGTCCTGCACAGACAGTGATGGGCGATAAAGTCAGGTATATGGGCCCCAAGGTGTAGCCTTGGGGCAGAAGATGAAGTTTAGAGATGAAGCCAACTGTCCCTTATAGAGCATTGATTATAGAGTGCTTGTGTGGCACCGTTCATACCCTTGGATGAGCTTCAGAAAAGACCGAGGGTGAACACTTGCATGGCACTGTTCACGTAAATGGCTCTATTCACTTGCATGGCACTGTTCACGGCCGGAGGGAGCTTGGTAGGTCCGAGGCCAAGCAAGAGTTGAGGCCGAGAGGAGCAACGTGGCAACCATAAATGCCCTTATACAGGGGAGAGAATAAGGCAATAAATGCCTTGGAGCAAGCAAGTGCACGTGGCCTTTATGAGTCCATAAGTGCTTTGGTGTGAGAGATATATCACTGCTGCAGGAGCCGAGGCCGAAGGGACTTTGGAGGCCAAAAGGGGCCTCAGAGGCCGAGGTTGGCTTCGGAGGCCAAAGCGAGCTTCGAAGGCCAAGGGGGACAAGTCCGAGGCCAAAAAGGAGCGCCGAGGCAAGATGTCCGTGACACTACATTCCATTAAATGCTCTCCAGTCATTATGACCTGCACCATTAAATGCTCTAGCCCATTGACATTAATGACGAAAGGTGGCCTTTGGGAAACCCACGCACATAACGCGACCCTTCCTCCCTCTTGTTCTCTTTCTTCATTATGATGAGAGCAATGCCGTGGATGGATGTTGGGAGCTGAGGCCAAAGTTGGCCTCCGAGGCCGAGGGGGCTTCGGAAGCCGAAGCGGGCTTCTGAGGCCGAAGCGGGCTCCGTCAGTTTCCTTCCTTCACGGTTCTCTAACGGCATTGGATCAGCCACATCAGATGGCCCCTCGCCCCTAAGACAAAGCGGGCCCACCCCAGCAAGGCGAAAGGAGAGTCACCTCCCAAGTGGCTGATCCCCACTTGACTTTTGGTCTTTAACTTTTGACATGAAGTTTGGATGTGGGTCCCCGTCCACATGCCGTTGAGGCAAAGAGACAATGAAACCGCAATGATGCTCTTGAGACAGAGGGAGCTGTTAAGGCTGCAATAATCCCACGAGGCAGAGTTAAGCCATTGAGGCTAAAATAAAATTGCCGAAGCAGAAATAGAACCGCATGGGCTGAAATAAAATTGCCTCGGGTGTTTGTGTGCTGGTCCGAGAGGTGACTCGAGCGGATATAGGCTGTTAGGGATTTGAACCTACTCGGGGCGTATGCTAGCCATGCCGAGTGGTATCCGTTAGCCACCATACCGTCGAGCTACTCCAAAATCACCTTGGGGGTTTCATGGCTAGCCTGAGGGGTGACTCGAGGTCGCTGGAATCATAGGTCTTGAACCACCGCGGGGGTTTCGTGGCCGGCTCGGGGGTGACCTTTTGATCAGAGGACCGTCGAGAGCCTTTTGAATGGTTGGTTTTCCTATAATGCATTTAGATACTAATGAAAAGGAACTTTTTTTCTTAAAGTGTAGTGTACTTAGCTCTTGTAGCACCCTATTTTCCTTCTGCGGATTTGAGCACTTCCGCCCGCTGGTGGTCTGCCCTCCAGGGAATCAAGTTGGGACGAAGCCTGGAGTTGGTTGATGACCAGCTCCTCTCCGAAATGAAGTTGGGGACCCATCTTCGGAGTGCAGTAAAGAGATAGATAGGATCTAGAGCTAGGGACGCTGGAGCGGAGCCACAAATGAGAGTCGGAGTCGGACTCGGGAGCTAGAGGTCACCGAGGGAAGCCCGGGCAGCCAGCAGCCGTTGAAGACAAGCGGCCGGGAGAGTCCGCTGAAGTTGGACAGTTAGGAGAGGAAGTTGCTGGGAGTTATCAGGATTCGGGAAGCCTCCACATTGGTTCAAGGCAATGGGCCCTCTAGCTTCCACAGTCTCTCTCTCCTTTTGCTGAGTTGACGACCTGCCCCCCATATAACTATGTTGATTGGGGGTGGGGGGTACCAGTGCTGAAATCCAAGGGCAGCTGGAATGGAATCCGCAGGAGGTCTTGGGCTCGGATTGGCTCTATGTGCAGCAGAGAAAAAAAAAGAGGGGGTAGATAGAGTCAATAGTCAAGCCCCTTTGTCCTCATCTCCCACCTTGCATTAATAGCATCAGCATGTCTTAGCTTATCACCGCCAAGAATAAAAATGCCCATAAATACTTGAGGTGACTAGGAGTTAGGATTTGGTGGCAAGGAGTAGCGCTCTTGCTGGCTAACGAGCCTGAGCCTTAAATTGCCGTTGAGCTTGAGTTTGAGGTTGCTCTTGCTCTTGAGCTTGTTGTCACGCGGTCATGGAATATCGCTCCCATAGCCTTTGAACAACTACCGTTAATGGTTGGATCTTCAGGGTGAAGGTGACACGGTGTTTTGCTTGAATGGCATGAACTGGTGGTGATGGTGGGATAGAGAACTAGCATTTTGTTGCTCAGCTTGTTAAGGGTGCCCCCCAGCATAATTGGCGGAAGCTTCCATTGTTGTCGTAAAAGGAGTGAGAGCTTGTAGCTTAGTGTCATAGAACTCCGCTTTCTTCCCCCTTCCTGGCGCACCAATCTGTTGACGCCAAATCACCGTCCTCGAATGTCGACAAGCGTTCGGTCACCTCCTCTAGCAAGCCCAGGGTCCTCCGGTGAGTTCCTTGCGCTTGCAGGCTAGCAAACAAGTCCCAGGGGTCGGAGATTCCGGCGGGGACCCTCCGACGCTCAAGTCAGTGCTCTAGGTAACAGCCGTGAGCTTGAGGAAGCTCGAAAGAGGGAAGATGAGAGGGGCTTAGAGCCGTGCTCTCTGTGAGCAAGAATGAGCGTTAAGAGTGTAGTGAGTTCTCAGTTCTCCGAGTTACCTGGTTGGGGTCCCTCTTACCCTTTTTATTGGCGCTTAGAGTTTGCCTGGCTCGAGTGGTTGAGGCTCCATAATGATGATTTTGATTGGTGAAGTGTCATAACTGATGTCTGTGAGGCATGGGATGCTACCACTAGTCAGAGCATTTATGAAACCAGCAACAGTGGAGCTTACCTCCATGTAACATGTCAGGCATGCCGTGTTTTAGTTTGGACAGCTGCTGCAGGGCATGGCCGATCGCTACGGCGATTGCCAGACGTGTCCCCTACGTCACCTTTTTGGTTGTCCTGAGTAGACAGTGATGGCCGATAAAGTCAGGCATGTGGGCCCCAAAGTGTAGCCTTGGGACAGAAGATGAAGTTTAGAGATGAAGCCAGCTGCCCCTCGTAAAGCATTGATTATAGAGTGCTTATGTGGCACCGTTCATGCCCTTGGATGAGCTTTAGAAAAGACCGAGGGTGAACACTTGTAAGGCACTGTTCACGTACAAGGGCTCTGTTCACGGCCGAAGGGAGCTTGGCAGTTGCATGTCCGAGGCCAAGCAAGAGTTGAGGCCGAGAAGAGCAAAGTGGCAACCATAAATGCCTTTATACATGGAGAGAATAAGGCAATAAATGCCTTGGAGCAAGCGGGTGCACATAGCAGTCCATAAGTGCTTTGGTGCGAGAGATATATCGCGGCTGTAGGAGCCAAGGCCGAAGGGACTTCGGAG
Source organism: Calamus simplicifolius (assembly GCA_900491605.1). Classification (NCBI taxonomy): domain Eukaryota; kingdom Viridiplantae; phylum Streptophyta; class Magnoliopsida; order Arecales; family Arecaceae; genus Calamus; species Calamus simplicifolius. The sequence goes on from UESW01001640.1 coordinate 364,007, forward strand.
GCCGAGGCTGGCTTCGGAGGCCGAGGGGACAAATCCGAGGCCGGGAATGAGTGCCGAAGCGAGATGTCCGTGATATTTCATTCCATTAAATGCTCTCCAAGTTATTTATGACCATTAAATGCTCGAGTCCATTGACCGGATATTAATGACGGAAGGTGGCCCTTAGGAAACCCACGCACATAACATGATTTCTTCATTATGAGTTTCCTACGCATATAACATGATTTCTTCATTATGAGTTTCCCGCGCATATAACATGATTTCTTCATTATAACGAAAGCAATGCCGTGGATGGATGTTGAGAGCTGAGGCTGAAGCTGGCCTCGGAGGCCGAGGGGGCTTCGGAGGTCGAAGCGGGTTTCAGAGACCGAAGCTGACTCCATCAATTTTCTTCCTTCACGATTCTATAACAGCGTTGGATCAGCCATATCATATACCTTAGGTGCAAATTACTATTCTCTATGGAGGCGACTGAGAAGGCTTTCAAGCCTTGCCATACTTTCCGCCACTTTAAGCTTTTTGTCACAAATAGGATAAAGAACCCATGAAAATAACTCAAAATTTGATATATCATATAGCATCATTCATGTCATTGTTGTCCACCATTCAAACATCATTAAATGCTCCAATATCTCATCTATCAACCGAAAAGGACGAAGCTCTCAACCAGAGGGGACGAAGCTCTCATCGGGATAGTCAATGGTGATTTTAGGATTGTAATTCAAAAATAAAATCTTAAAATATACCCTTTTTTTAATTCCAATTGAGTAATAACTTTTTTTCATGTCCAAATATGTAGCATGTGCCTTGTACATGCTAATAAAATAACGCTGCTTAACTTTAAATGGACAAAGGGTTTTAAGTGCAGTAATTAAAAAATCTTAGGGTTCATATGCCTTGTACATGCTAATAAAGTAACGCTGCTCAACTTTAAATAGACGAAGATTTTTAAGTACAATAATTAAAAAATCTTAGGTTTTATTTTATATTTTATTAATTTCAAGGTTTAAGTTGGTAAATGCTTTAAATTATAGGGTTTAAATTAAAATTATTTTATAAAAATAAAAATAAAATTTAAATTGTACTCTTAATTATTAAACATTTTTTTAAAGATCAAAACTATCCCTCATATCCCACAGTAAAAATTTAAAATATCATATATATATATATATATATATATATATATATATATAGAGAGAGAGAGAGAGAGAGAGATGGAAATAGAGAAAATATTTCTTTATATCATGTGGCTGAAGACAGAAGAAAGAAGAGTAGTGAATTTTTTATTTTTATATTAAATATAATTAAATATAATTAAATAAATTATTTTATAAAAATAATAAAAAATTTAATTTTACTCTTAATTATTAAAGATGTTTTTTTAAAGATTAAAACTCCCTCATATCCCACCGTAATAATTTAGAATATCATATATATATATATATATATATATAGAGAGAGAGAGAGAGAGAGAGAGATGGAAATAAAAAAATATTTCTTTTATATCATGTGGCATGAAGGCAGAAGTAAGAAGAGTAGCGATTTTTTTTTTTTATAATAAACCTATTTTATTCTAATATAATAAATTAAAACAGATTTATCTTTGATTGCCATGTGCCAATCTGATTAGACACAACCTTCTTTTCTTGATGGGCAGCTACATTTAATAACATGATAAGGCTCCAATCCCTGTCATTTGGGACCGAATATTGTGCCGTGGGTCCGCTACGCTAGACGAAAAGCTGCATGTCAAAAGTCTGTTTCCTTCTAACGGCGGTCCGGTGGTCTCACAGTCACAGACCTTTCGTTTCCATTTTCTATTACCACCGCAGATGATTAAAGACTTGACATTCGACAGTTTTAAAGCCGCAACTAATTTATCATAAAAAGTAAAACGATTAAGTAAAAAAAGTTAGTAGATCGAATTAAATATATGGTTTTGTGATCTAAATTAACGCTCTTATTTTTTTATAACTTAATCCATGGACTGCCAAACAGCTATACACCTATACAGGATCAAGTACTAGTATAAATTTAACATTAATTTCATCAATTTTGAATAGGTCGAATAAGATCTGATCACTTTTACAAATTTTTAAAAAGATAAAAATAATTCTAATCCAAGGATTTGTTTAGAAGTTTAACGAGAAATCTCTTCTTTGTTTAAACATAATTGAATGATCAGACTGATGTTAGAGCTCTAAAAATATTTTTTTATTATAAAAATAAAAATTTTAAATTCTTTTGTAAAAAATTATATATTTGATATTATTTTATTTTGTTTTAAAATTTAAATTAAATTCGCATCAATGTATCACACGAGCATGTACTTAGTATACTTAATGCTAACTTACTTTAGTAGTTTTTTATGCTGAAAAAATAAAAAAATTTTGCCGAGCCGTTAATGCTTCTCAAACGCCCATATCTGTCTTTCAATTTTTGAGTTTCAATTTCTTCCCATCTTCTCCTCCGCACAACTCCCACGCCGTTCCTTTGTTTCCAAAACCTTAGATTTATATAAGAAAATATCTATAATATTTTGACATGCGATAAATTAAAATTTTAATTATTTTAAAAATATTTGTTAAAAAATAAATAAAACCTCTAAAAAAATTATAAAAATTATTTAAAAGATTTGTAAATTTTATAAAATTTTAATTTTTTTTCTCAAAATAGCCAAATAAAAAATAATAATTCTAAAATTCTAAAATCCTCACTTAAAATGAAATCTTATGAAAATCTCCATCCAAATACAACCTAAAAATTATATAAATCTATATTTTTATTTTAGATTATGTCTACATTTTTACAAAACTTTATTTTTAAGAAAATATTTTATCTATTTTTAATCTATAGTTTCAAATTTATTTATTTTTTAATTTAAAACAATCTAATCAAATACATAGATTTTATTTAAATTTTTAATTTTTTAATCTAAAAATAAATAATTTTTAAAATTTAAATTTAATAATATAAATTTAAGAAATTATATAAATATATATTTTCTTTTATTTATTAATCAAATTTGTGCCTAATGAAGCAATTTTTTTGAAAAAAAACTATAATTTTATTTGAAAACTTGTAGAAAACTTTGTCATCACCCACAAAAGATTTTTATTAGGTAGAAAAACTTTTCTTTTTTCTTAGGAAATAATAAACCATATAAAAATGTTCAATCTATATATATAAAGCAAAAGTAAGGAAACACCTTTCCATGCTTCCATATGAATTGAATAGTGCAATGTGAAACATGCATTAAGCTTGATAAGATGGTAGTTAGGTTAGGATAATATGTGGCAATTTGCTATTTGAATATATGGTGATCTAGATAGAAGTGGCAGTGATTTTTTTTTTTCGGTTGACTTAAAGTATGCATGTATTTACAGTGGTTTTATGTTTTTATTATGTGAATTAAGATGGTGATTTAGTTGGCTAAGAAATAATCATGTTTATTTTAATGTTATATTTTAGATTCCATTCATGTGACGCGTGGATAGGGTTAAACCATCCAATATATTTTGCGACTACTGGACGGCGGCGAATAGACTCCTCCAATCATGTCTTGCCACGTCAAGCCCTTCTACCGCGCGGAATACCGTCCAGATTCAGTGAACGAGAACGCGGTCCCTCTTCTCTCCCGGTACCTCTGCTGCAATTCCATTGCCATTGGTGTCGTACCCCGCGCCCCGCACCACGAGAGCTCTTTCCGTCGAGCACCGGAAGCGACGAGAACGACTATAATTATCTTCCAATGGCTTTCGGAGCTGCGATTTCCGGTTCCATCTCTTCGCAATCACTCGTTTCCCGTGATCCAAAAGGCGAGATTTCTTTTTTTCCCCCCTGGTTTTCTTTGTTTCCCGAGTTTCCGTCTCTCAGAGGGAGGTTGTTGTTTCTTGGCGCAGCGGCCCTGGTTGGGTTTGTGAGGCAGCTGGAGGCGTCGATCGTGCCATCGATGGTCAATAATCCTTCCCGGAGGCGATGGGCGGTGAAACCGCTCCGTGCGGTGGAACCCACGAAGAGGAACGATCCCGTGGCGCCACCGGCGGCGGCGCGCGGCGATGACGACGGTAGAGGCAGTGGTGGAGGAGAAGGGAAAGGAAAGGGAGAAGGAGGAAGATGAGATGAATTATGATCAACTAGCGAGAGAGCTCGAGAACGCTTCTCCTCTCGAGATCATGGACAAGGCCCTCGCGAAATTTGGGAACGATATCGCCATCGCCTTCAGGTTAAATCTCATCACCTTTTCAGATTTCGGTTATTATTTAGGATAGTATATGGAGCGAGTCATAATATTTTGGAAAATAGTGAAATACCACCAGGCCTGAGGGTAAGCCACAGGCTTTGGATCCAGTCACAGAAATTATTGTGGATTTTTTTTCCCCATTTTTTTCCATTATCAACACAAGTAAGCAATGACCAGCTAACAAGAAAGTATCGTTCTTGCCGTCGACCCGAAGGAGGAAGAGAGAAGAAAGCCGGCATATCTGTCACATAGTGGCGGCCGGAATCTCTATCACATAGTGACAATTAGGTAATATTTTTTTTTTAGGAGTGAGTGCTTGAGGGTTACGTATGTATTGGAGTGCTTGAGGGTGAGGCAAGGTTTCTCTACTGCTACCTGTGGTTTGAAATAAGGAAATGGGCTGACGTGGTGCACATTTGACCCTTACCGACCCCAAGCGGTAGTGTTTGGATGCCCTATTCCTAGCTGGAATAGGACCTTATTCCATGCTATTCCCCAAAAAAAAAAAAAAAAAAATGATGGGCACCTTAGGAGTCGGTATTCCGATTAAGTATCTTTATTCTGAAATTCGTATTCCATGTTCCTTCATGGAATAGCCCTATTTCCACTTACCATATCCTAAAAGTAGCAGTTGAATTTTTTTTTTTGACTATTACGCAGTTTTTGATTCATCGGCCATTCTACTCGATCCCTTCTCTTTTTCTTTCCTAAGGTTAGGGTTTCAGAAGCCTAATATGCACATAATTTACTTTTCTCTTGCTAACCATTACTAATAAATGTACATAACATACAAACTTTTAATAAATTATAATAAAAAATTAATTAATTAAAAATAATTTATTTAAGTAATTACATTAATAAATAAATTGATAATTCATTCCATCCTTGTCATTTGGTCAGGGGTATTTTTAGGATTTCTAAAAAATCTTTATCTATTCCTAATAGAATACAAGCTTATTCCCATGTTATCCAAACACCATTTGAAATAATACTGCATTAATTGCACTGAAATAAGGTAAAATACCAGATTTTAAACCAAACAAAAATCTAGAATACCAAGGAAAATAAGCTATTCTTAGGAAATTCATATTCCTATTCCGATAATAACTTTTGACATCCAAACACTACTGAAATGGGTTGGGTTGGTATTGTAACAACAGAAGCCGGGCCGTTTCTATGTGGTTCCATTCATTCAAGAGGGGTTATATCTTTTCTAACCATCTAGAATAGATATGAGAATGGATCGACATTGCTTTTTTTCTCCGTCATGGCATCTGAACATTGGAAGAAGTTTATATATAACAAAACTTCTTACATTGCAGAGTTCCCTTATCTCATGACATCCCTGCATAGAATCCATAATTTCTCAAAACACTTTCACATAGTTGATCCATGTTAGACTAAAGAATTGATTTGATCAGATGGATTTGTCATATGGTTCAGTTTGACAGCCGAAATATTTTTTTCCTTCTAAGCTTAATAATGCATCCGATCTGCTTCTTGTTATCCATTTAAAGTATAAATTGATGTTGTTATTACAATAAATGCAAGTATTCTGGATAATTTATAGTAGCATTATTGATGGATTGTGAATAGTACAAGTAATTCATGCTCACTATTTTCTCTGGTTTATTTTTAATGATGATTTTTTACATCAACATGTTGCATTTAACCAGGATTAGGCCTCAATTCATTGCATACGGCCATATTTCATTGAATCTAACAATAGAGGGCGTTTGAGAACGTAGGTATTTAGATCCCTCTCAAAAAGTAAACAAGCATATAAGAATGAGCAAACCTTGTCCCTATAACTTTTGTCAAATACTTTCAGCAATGCAGTTAAGGAATCTTTCAAATAGTTTATATTGTAGGCTTCAAGTCCTCTGGCTTCTATTTTAATTAGGCTTTACCTAACCTTGTATTTAAAATAAAATAAAAAAAAACCTCTGTTAACTTGTGTCCAATGTAGCTGCTGCTGCTTTTTGCTTGGGTAGAAGAGAGGGAAAAAAATCACCATCGAAGTATGGAAGCATCCTAATACAACATTGTATTTATTGTCTTTCTTGTACAGTGGGGCAGAGGATGTTGCGTTGATAGAGTATGCTCGCTTGACTGGCCGGCCTTTCAGAGTCTTCAGCCTTGACACTGGAAGGTTGAACCCAGAGACATATAGGTTCTTTGATGCTGTTGAGAATCATTATGACATTCATATCGAATACATGTTCCCAGATGCAGTGGAAGTGCAGGCCTTTGTGAGGAGCAAGGGTCTGTTCTCATTCTATGAGGATGGTCACCAGGAGTGCTGCAGAGTGAGGAAAGTGAGACCATTGAGAAGGGCCCTCAAAGGCCTTAGGGCATGGATCACTGGACAAAGGAAAGATCAATCCCCTGGGACCAGAGCCGTATCCCTGTTGTTCAGGTATCTGTCTAAATTCTCCATTGCATCTTACAAGACCATGATGATGGAATGAGATGCATGATACGCATTGATTCTATATCTGTGGTTCATGGTGCTGAGGTTATTGAATTTGATATGCAGGTAGATTCTTCTTTTGAAGGAATGGATGGCGGAATAGGTAGCTTGATAAAGTGGAATCCAATTGCTAATATTGAAGGCAAAGATATATGGAACTTCCTGAGGACCATGGATGTTCCTGTGAACTCATTGCATTCACAGGTATAGACAAATGGAATTTAGTACTATATTGTTGTGATAATTCTACTGGTTCTCTCTATGATACTCATCCTCCTCCATTTGCTGCTCTGGGTGCAGGGGTATGTGTCTATTGGTTGTGAACCTTGCACCCGACCTGTCTTGCCTGGTCAGCACGAGAGAGAAGGAAGATGGTGGTGGGAGGATGCAAAGGCCAAGGAGTGTGGACTCCACAAGGGTAACATTGCACAGGAGGAGGCACAAAGGTTAGGCACTAATGGAAGTGGATCTGCGAGTGTAACAGTAGACATCTTTGAGAACCAAGCCATTGTTAACCTTAGCAGGCCAGGAATAGAGAACTTGTTGAGGCTGGAGAACCGGAAAGAGCCTTGGCTAGTTGTTCTCTATGCTCCTTGGTGTCGCTTTTGCCAGGTAATGTGCAGGCTGTGATTCAGTCAGTTTAACAAGGAGCCCCATTAATGCTTTTTAATTCGATCGCCATTGGTCGGTTGTATTTCTATCGTTCAGGGTATGGAAGCTTCGTATCTAGAGCTGGCTGAGAAGCTTTCTGGCACAGGCATCAAGGTGGGAAAGTTCCGAGCAGATGGAGATCAGAAACCATTTGCTCAACAAGAACTCCAATTGGGAAGCTTCCCCACAATTCTCTTCTTCCCCAAGCATGCATCTAGGCCAATCAAATATCCTTCAGAGAGGAGGGACGTTGATTCACTCCTTGCATTTATCAATGCTCTTCGATGATGTGGAACTTACTGGGTTAATGTTCGCTGGCATGATTCAGCACTCCCATTTGGCTGCCTGCTTTGGAGGATAGCAACGGTGCAGAAAATTGTGAATTCATAGACTTAGTGGGATTTTGTCGTAAGTTGTCAGAGTTTCTAGTCTCCTCGAGTTTCTTAGAGGGGCTTCACCATCGGCTAGTGGGTTCTCGAAGGGATTAGAGGAGCTAATGCCTGAATTAGTTTATCATCGTTACCTTCTCCAGACTATATGTTCTTCCTTTCTTTAATCACATCAGTTGTCAAACATTTGATGTCCATGCTTGAATTACCTATAATTCTATGTTCTTCCTTCATCGAAGCACTCGATGTCCGTACTTGAATTGCCCACACTGCATCCTTATCAATTGTCAAACATTTAATGTCCATATTTCAAGTGACCATCCAAAGAGGATATTTCCTAAAAGGAGACAGCGAAGCAAGACACATGGCTCTTCAATTTTGAAGATATTGAGCATATTTCATAGCAAAGTAATAAATTTTTAGAAGCTATAATTAATTTTTTTTTTCATCTTTAAAATCTTATTGTAGTCTTGAAGTTGAGATTTTATAAAAGTTCAAAAAAAAAAAAGCTCGAATTTAAAATGTTACTTGGTCTGATCCGGATCCAGTTCAAATTTGAGCCTGAAAAAGTTTAAAATATTTAATTCTCATTCAAAATTAATACAATCCAAAACTTTAGAAAACAGTGAGCTTTTTAAATTTTATATTGATTTTTTGTTTATTATATGAGAGTAGCTCTTTATTTCGTAGCAAAAATTTTAAAATAAAGGTACAATTATTTTAAATATTACTTATTTTTATAAATATCAAAAAATTAAAAATTAATTTTATTGACCTAATTTTTAGTTTAAATATTTACTGCTAATCGATTTAATTGGATTTGAATCTATTTTTTTTTAAAAATTAAATTGAAGTATTTAAAAAAAAAAAAAATTTCATGTTAGCTTGGTTATATGCAGTTCGGCTCAGCCTATTCTATACAATATCTAGCACAAAAAAGATTTTATGCATGAGATGCGGTTCAGATCATTCGCTAGCGATTGATGAGTGATGCATGCAAGTGCATGCTAAAAAAAAAAAAAGTATTTTTTATTTTTAATATCCGTACATGCATGCCTCATCATGACATATAGTGCAACTTTTGCTGCATCACCGGCATCTTTTTGGCCCTTTTCTCTCTGTTTTTTAATAATGTTATGCATTTTACTTACCTGGATGAAATTCAATTGTCAGTCCTTATTTTGATTGCCAAATAAAATCCGGTATCTGTCTAATGGAAAATTTTACCTTCAAACCCCTCAATTTGCTGGCCATACAATTTATTAATTAATTTATAACAACACAATCTTACAAACTTATCCGGCTCAGTCCAGACTCCCAGGCCAACAGTTTAATAATCTTTTTCTCACTTTCTCTTGCAAGAAAGACTACCCGCATTCATGCCAGGTGATAAGTCATACCACGTGTAAACCTCCTGGCCATCGAAAAGAAAACATCTAGCAAGGGCCCCACTTCTTTCATCCGTCCTCCACAGCGCCTCCGCCCCCCCCCTTCCCTTCGGCTTCGCCCCATCAAAGGGCCAAGCTACAGACCAAGAACTCTCTTAGTAAACCAAGTTAAATCTCGCAAAGCCCCCCGACCATTCTTAAGTGCATGCGAGAGTAGCTCATGGCTCTCCTCCCCCAACTCCTCCCCTCTCCCGCTCTCCGCTCTCGATCCCATGCCCTCTTCAAGCCCCCATTATGCCCACTCTCCTCCTCATCCTCCTCCTCCTCCTCCTCCTCCTCCAAACTCTCCCACTATTCCGCCCAGAATAAACCAAGAAACGCTTCCCTCCTCCTCCGCTGTTCCTCTTCCGCCCCCGGATCAGCCAAGGACCTGGTGGAGCTGCCGCTCTTTCCCTCCCGCTGGTCCTCTTCCCGGGCGCCATCCTCCCCCTCCAGATCTTCGAGCTACGCTACCGCATCATGATGCACACCCTCCTCCACACCGACCTCCGCTTCGGCGTCGTCTTCTCCGACGGTGGCGGCGGCGTCGCCGAGGTCGGGTGCGTGGGCGAGGTCGTCAAGCACGAGCGCCTCGTCGACGACCGGTTCTTCCTCATCTGCAAGGGCCAGGAGCGCTTCCGCGTCTCCTCCATCCTCCGCACCAAGCCCTACCTCGTCGCCAGCGTCACCTGGCTAGAGGACCGGCCGCCGCCCGACCCCGCCGACGCCGGTAACCTCGAGGCCCTCGCCGCCGAGGTCGAGACCTACATGCGGGACGTCATCCGGATCTCCAACCGCCTCAACGACAAGCCGGAGAAGGAGGGGCTCATGGACTTGCGGCGCAATCTCTTCCCCACCCCTTTCTCCTTCTTCGTGGGCAGCACCTTCGAGGGGGCCCCCAGGGAGCAGCAGGCGCTTCTTGAGCTGGAGGACACCGCTGCCCGGCTCAAGAGGGAGCGCAACCCTCCGCAACACCCTCAACTATCTCACCGCCGCTTCTGCTCTCAAGGACGCCTTCCCCTCCTCTTCTTGATGGTAGGATGCTTATCTCCCTCCAAGCCGTCCTCGTCCTCTTTTTGATGATTTTATTTGGAAAGAGCAACAAGAAGCAAACCATCGAACAGGTTATATGCACAGCTATGCTTTCTTTCTTTTGTTAATATTCTTGTAGTTGTAAATTTGTCGCCCTTTACTCGAGCTCGTGATGCTTTGTGGATTAAGCTGATGTTGTATGACGACTAAGCAAACCCAAATACATTTTAAGACTTGCTAAGTTTGGTGCCTCGACTCCATTATACTCTCTCTCTCTCTTTTTTTGTTTTTATCCTTTCCTTGCCCTTACGAAAATGCTGCAACTTTTTCAAGTAGAGCAGTCTTGAAAGCCTTGGTGAGCTTATTTATCCACCCGTAAACAATGTTACAACCAATACTTGTTAAACAACCACTGATAGGCTTAATTGAATGATGAAATCCCTGTCACGGCTCCTGAGAACTCTAATCCCTAGCTGAAATTCCATTCATCAGGCATTTGAAATTTCTGTGTAAAGATTGGTTGCAAAATAAATCAAGGGAATATGGCAAGCCAGAAGGCATGTTTTGGCTGAGCTGGTGCATTCCATTGTCATAAATGTGGCCACATTTCTTCTCATTAGGATTGTTAGGCTTAATGTTATCCAGTTTTAAGAATTAAAGTGCTTTACAGCTATCAAGTGATTTTCTGATGAAGCAGTTGGTAGTCCATCTGCTCATGCTACAGTATCTACCCTTGGTTAGTGTTTGATAGAAAAAATATTATTCATTGATAAGTGTATGGGATAGAGTTTATCCCCTAAGGATATCCCTTGGCTATCATGTTGATCATATCAAATGCAAAAAGGTAAATCCACAGGATAATTTTTTTTACTCTTATTTGAAGGGATAACCAGCTATTCCTATATTTTTTAGGGAATAAATTGAGGGGATATCCCATGATTAACTATGGATTATTCCTTTGGTTAACTTTATTCCTAGCTATCTCTTATAGTTATGACATTTGGGAATAAAAGGGGATATCCCTTGTATATCCCCTCTTATCCTTTATTTCAAACACTACCTTAATGAATGCCAAGATTGATAGATGCTGAGGAACGCTACAAGAAACTGAAAGTTCTAAGAGGGATCATATAGAAGCTGAGAGGTAGATCACCAAGAGTAACCAAATAAAAATGATGATATTATTGACCTGACCTAACTTGTTCTCAATGTATCATGATGATATAAAGCAACAACCTCAGATGAATAATTGTTAATGGTCGCTTCTGAGATAACAAGATATCAGATAAAACAGTATGTAAGGCCACACCCTTCTGGACCTGCTTTCACTTTCCAGGATGCCCAGAAAATATATATCTACAAAGAAATCTTCAGCTACAAGTCCTTTTCACATTATCCCTTGTTTGAAAGCCTTGGCGATGAAGCAGACAGAGAAATTATTTCAGAACACCTGAAAGGATTGATTATCGAAGATTTCATTGGCATGGCACAAAAGATCTTGATCTCTTACCAAGATAAAAGATGTTCAGAAACTACTCTGAACATCAGATGATGCATTGATGAATTATTCACACCAGACTTAAATACATGTTCCGTTAAAGATGGCTTACTGCCAAGTGAAAAAGGAGGCCAGCAGAGAAGGCTTGGCGTGAAAATATACTGGAGGCTTGCTAGAAGGTTGAATATGTTCAAAAATTAAGAAATTGTTCCACTAAGAGAGAGAGAGAGAGAGAGAGAGAGAGAGAGAGCATGGTGGCTTGAGGAAAACCCCCTCTTGCAACTGTATCTTGGTAAACGAGCAGTGGAACGAAAACCGGTGCTCAAGGAGCAAATTGAGACCTCTGAATTCAACCCACCTGATTCATGTCTCGTCCAATGGGAATTCACATCTCCATCCCACTAAATCCATGGAACCAGGAATTTCTGCTAGACAATCACCTATGTGTTTCAGTCATGGCAATTCAGTTTAGCCCCTACTAATAAAACAACAGAACTGATGCAAACGAAACAATCCTTCAGTGCATAGCTTCAAAGGCCTCTCATCCACAATTCCTCCAGCCTTCAGTATCCCAAGAATTTTCTCCTTGAGAACACTCAATTCCGAAGCATTCACAGCCTCCTTTTTTTCACCAACCCTAGTCCCCTGCTGATCGTCATCGTCATCATCAAAACCATCAACTTCATGTTCTTCCTCCTCTTCCGCCAAGACTTTGCAAGTTTTGCCTTCTGACTAAGACCACTCAAAAAAACTCCACAATCTTCATCTTCTTCCTCCTCCTCCGCCAAGACTTTGCAAGTTTTGCCTTCTAACTGAGACCACTCAAAAAAACTCCATAATCTTCTTCTTGTGCTTGAAGATGGCACCAGGCGTCTTGTTCTTCTTATTGAAGCAAGTCCCGATAAAAAGCCAACCACTCATCTAGATCGACAACAGAGACATCAGACCTCGATCATTATTGATGCCAAATCACCTTTCTCAATAGTTCGTGAGAGTCGGTCGCCTTCTTTGGCAGACCTGGGATCTTTCGATGGCCTTCGCTCCGATTGGGGTTCTGCAAGAAGTTCCGAGGGCCAGTGATTCCAGCGGGAATCCTCCGATGCTCAAGTAAATGGTTTAGATAATAGCTCGAGAGTTCGGAGAAGAAAGACTCTGTGTGAGCGCTCAAGTGTTCATACCTTGTCAGGGGTCCCTCTTACCTATTTTATGGATATTCGCGAGCCTCGTGGTGCAGCCACATGGCAGAGAATGATCGGCGTGGCAGCAGTGGGGTATGCCTTCCTCGTAGCGTGTTAGAGCTGGCAAACCATGTTCCGTCCGAAGCGGGTGGCCATAGCTAGTTGGTGGGCTAGGTCTCGTTAGGCGCATCGACTGCAGAGAAGTTGATGGACCATGTCCCATCAGACGTGACAGCCGCAAAGAGATTGGTGGGCTAGGTCTCATCAAATATGGTGGTTGTAGAGAGGTTGGTGGGTTAGGTCCGTCTCTGGACCGAGGCCGACTCCAAGAATCAAGGTTGACTCCGAGGGTCGAGGTCGACTTCGAGGGCCCGTTAGGGTGGATTCGTCAAGGCGGCGGCCATCGTCTTTTGGACGTGGACACGCTACCCCCACCAGGTGACCTCTGCCATCTGCTGGATCATGACCCCATCGACTGATCCCAACCATTGATTTAAACATGGTTTTATCAGCTACATCAGATGCTCCTCCATTCCTGAGCTTGTGCAGCCATGTGTTTCACACCCGTCAAGTGAAAGGAACTTAGAGCTTTTACAACTATTGAGTTTCGTGCACCATTAACTTTGAAGATCGGCACATGCTCTTTAGGAGGTGAGGTCCTCTTGGCGCAGCATCGGGCGGCTGGCAGAATCTCAATCCGTGAGTCCTCAGCGACTGTGGCCCGTCCGCCACCCAAAGCCCATTCACCACCAATAGTTCGTCCGGCACCTTCTTCGGCCGCCATTCCTAATTCAGCTGATCCGAAGGGGGTTGCCTCTACCATGTCCTTTGAAGACGTAGAGAACCTTAGGATTAGGTATAGGATTTTCAAGGACATTCGATTGTCCGCTCATGAACCCAACGATAGGATGACTACCAGCTAGGTTGGTGAGGTCGTCCTGTACGAGGAGTTCTTTAGGGGTAGCCTTTGTCTTTCTCTTCATCCTTTCATTCTTAGCCTCTTAAAAAGGTATGAGCTTGTCCCAGCATAGTTGGCTTCGAACTCCTTTTGGATCATCTGCGCCTTCATTGTCCTCTACAACTTTTATGGTCTTGTGGCCCGAGTTTCTTTGTTCCAGGCCTTATATAATCTTTGCCACCATAATTAGACCGGATGGTGGATCTTTACCTTCAGACCCCATAGGGTAATGAAACTTGACCTTTCTTTCTTCATTAAGGGTTGAAAATCTCGTTTCTTCTTCGCTCATATCGACGGGGTGAGAGCAAGCTAGGAGGTCTGTAGACTTAGGTCCAAATACGAACTGGAGGAAAGGAACTAAAAAGTTTTTGATCAACTGCTGTCTTCCTAGGTCCCACCTTATCGAGAGTTGTTGTCGAAGGAGAACCACCAGGAGGCCAGTGTGGCACCGACCCCCGATGAGTGCAAGACTTCCTTTTTTCCTTTTTGACTTTGATCTTCTGTCATGCATAGGAATGAGGGTCCACGCCAGCTATTTGAGGGCGGCCATCAAGAAGAGAAGGCAGGCCACCGACGATACAGGGAGGCCGGAGGTGAAGAGGCCTCGCCCGAGGTCCCCGTCTCCACCCCAGGCGGCTTGGGAGGGAACGACCCCGACAATGAAGGCCCATACCGAGACAACCCCGACGGCGGAGTCGAGGGGCGAGGAGGTCCCCGCGGAGGCGGGGCCAAGAAGAGAGGAGGTCCCAATGGCGGAGGGACCGATAAGAGAGGAGACCCTAGCGGCGATAGAACCGGTGGCGGAGGAGGCCGCCCTGGGAACTAAGGGTGGGGCAGTGCTGGCAACATCCGACCCTGCCCCTAACATAGTGGCGGCCACCATGCCAGTGGTGGTAGACCATTTCGAGGTAGTCCCTGAGGGAGTCAATAATGAACTACGGCCGTTCAACAGAGCGGTTGCTGGGGCGCGTGTGCCTGCCCTAGTTCTGGAAGGAAATCCATCGATAGAGGGCTGTAGATGTCTTCGATGACCTATACGTGGTGATGCTCCAAGTAAGCGGTCCTTTGCTTCTTTAGATAGTTTCTTACTTTTGCACGTTTTGATATGCTTCTTCTTTATGCAGATAGTAAATGGCGTGTTCACCGTTTGGGAAATTAGCCTCCGAGCCATCGACAACATCAGCCATGCTCGAAAGGAGGTCGCCACTACCCGGGCTCGGGCCAAAAAAGACAAGGACGAATTGGAGTCTGCACGGGCCCAAGAGGCGGCGAGGGCGGAGGAGCTCTAGATCATCAAGGTCGAGAACTGCGAGCGGGAGGCGTGGTTCGTAGAGGTGGAGAGCAAGGCTGCGGTAGAATTCGAGCGTGCCTGGATTGTCGAGGCAAAGTTAGCCGACGCCGTGGCAAGGTTAGAGAAGTTGCCAGCCTCAAGGTGGATGAAGCCAGCCTCGGGGTGAAGGAAACTGATGAGCAGGCTGCCAACACCGAGGGAGCAGCCCGAGACATCGAGGCGGTGGCCTAGGTTGCCGAGGAGAGAGCAGCCAGGGCCAAGCGGATGCACGGGCTGCATAGGAGAGAGTTGCCGAGGTTGGGGCAATGACATGGGCCACCGAGGGGAGAGCCGTCGAGGCCGTGGAACACTTCCGAAACTCCATAAGTTTTGTTGAAGAGATGGCAGAGGCGTCCATCGATGCCTACCTTAGGGTCTTCGGCGACTGCAAGAACATAGTTGCCCAAGTTTCGGCATCATCAGTCTCTACGACCTCGAGCCTGATGACCTGGAGGAGGAAGAGGTCACGCCGATGGAGGAGCTGGCTATGGCAAAGGGGCCAGCATCAATGGATGAAGCGTGACCATGTGCCCATCGAGCCGTAGGGCTCTCCCTATTTTTATTTTGATTTTTGTCTTGAACCTTTTGTAGTCGGACTCAAGTCGGCATTTTGTGACTCCTCCAAGAATCAATGAAAACACAATTTTTCTTCTAAGTATAGAGTTCTTAACTCTTGTAGTGTCTTTGCTTCTCTGTGTACTTTGCATCTTGCATTCGCGCATTGGCCTCAGCCTTTGACTTCGTTAAGACCCGCTTTCCTCCCCATGTCACTTTTGGAGTTGACAGCACAGACCGGAACTTGCGTGAATTTGCAGCGATTGCCAAGTTCTTTGGCCCTCCAAGGGGGCTATCAGGTGAAGCAGGGGGTGAGACCACTTGTCTCCTGATCGACGAGGGGCGAACTAAGTCTCCTCTGCCTGTTAAGGGCACTGTGATGCCCCTTTCAATAGTCTCATAGGAGTTGGTTAAGTAGTTTATGTGTAGTAAAGCAAGAATACAAGGCACCAATTGGATCCCTTTTGGGGCTGTGATGGCCCAAGTTGGTATGGACCTTGTCCGTCTTGCTTTCTTGTAACGAAACGGGCCCGTGGGCCCGGGTCGTTACAATATGGTATCAGAGCCTCGCACCAGTCGGAAGTGCAGGAGCTAAGTGCCACACAGGACAAAGTGCTATATCCATGGAGGATGAAAGCCACCTCTTGAACCTGTGGGGGCCACCTCTAGAATCCTGCCTGCCTGGTGGTTGTGATCAATTGCCTCTAGCGACGAGGACGTCGCCTCTGTTAAGGGGGTAGATTGTGATGCCCCTTCCAATAGTCCCACATCGGATAATTGGGAGTTGGTTAAGTGGTTTATGTGTAGTAAAGCAAGAATGACAAGGCACCAATTGGATCCCTTTTTGGGCTGTGGTGGCCCAAGTTGGTGTGGACCTTGTTCGTCTTGCTTTCTTGTAACGAAACGGGCCCGTGGGCCCGGGTCGTTATAGGCACCCAGCAACCTGTAATAGGTAAGTAAATTAGTTTTAGCCTTACCCCCTTGGCTATCGGGGATCCTACCCATTGATTGCAGGGATGCTACTCGGGTAGTCATTGAGGTCGACCCAGGACTGGCTTGAGAGCCTTTGGAACCGACTCGAAGGTTGCTTGGGCCTGCCCGAGGGTTGACTCAAGGGCCGCTAAGACTGACTCGAAAGCCTTTTGGAACCAACTCGGGGATTGCTTGGGTTTGTCCGAGGGTTGACTCGAGGGCTGCTGAGATCGACTCGAGAGCCTTTTAGAACTGACTCAAGGGTTGATTAGGCCTGCCCGAGGGATGACTCAATGGCTGCTGAGACCGACTCAATAGCCTTTAGGAACCGACTCGGGGGTTGCTTGAGCCTGCCCGATGGTTAACTTGAGGGCCATTGGCCATTGAGACTGACTTAAGAGCCTTTTGGAACCAACTCGGAGGTTGCTTGGTCCTGCCCGAGGGTTGTTGAGGAGTTGATCTTCAACTTGTGAAGCGAGTTGGATGAGGAGACAGAGTATTTGAAGCTCCTTTTATTCTCATCAGCTGCATGCATACATTATTGATAATATTGGCGAAGGTTGTCTGCGTTCCAAGTGCGAGAGATTGGCTTTCCATCGAGCCCTTCGATTGATATGCTCCTCAATGAAGCATTTCGATGACTCGATAGGGCCTCTCCTAGTTAGGAGATAGTTTGTCCCCCTCTGTTGGCTTAGAGATTTCAGTTTGCCTAAGGACCAGATCTTCACGGTGGAATATCTTTGGATGGACGCGGGTGTTATAATACTTCATAACTCATTAGCGAAATGCTGCCATTCTAAGCCATGCTCGATCGCGTGCCTCATCAACAAAGTCGAGATTGGCTCTCCATTGAGTAGGATTGTCTTCTTCATTGTATGGTAGATTGGGAAATCAATCTACATAGGGACGATTGCTTATGACCCAAAGACGAGGCTAAAGGGAGTTGTGTGGTAGGCCCAAAGCATGCTCGAGAGCTCCTCCACCCATCTGCCTTTGAACTCATCCTACCGAGTCCTGAGTCCTTAGGGGATGGTCTGATTCATAACTTTAGCTTCTCCGTTGATCTTTGTATGGCCAACAGAGGTAAATCAATGGCAGATGTTTAGCTCGGCGCAGAACCCTTGAAGGTGGCATTGTCGAATTGCCAGCCGTTATCGGTGATGATGGTATAGGGTAGCCCAAAGTGGCAGAAGATGGACTTTCAGAAGAAAGACTTCGCCTTGCTCTCAGTAATCCGTGCTAACGCCTTAACTTTGACCCACTTGGTGAAGAAGTCGATGGCGACGAGTAGGAATCTCCGTTGGACTGAAGCTGGAGGCAATGGTCCGAGGATATCCATTCCCCATTAGGCGAAAGGCCAAGGAGATGAGAGGAGGCTTAGCTGAAAAGTGGGCTATTGTTGGATGTGAGCATGCCGTTGGCAGTTGTCGCACTTCTTGACCAGCTCAATCACATCTTCTCGCATGGTGAGCCAGTAATATCCTTAGTGAAGAGCTTTATATGCTAGCGATATGCCCCCTAGGTGATTTTTGCAGATGCCTTCATAAATTTTCTAAAGGATATAATCGGCATTTGTAGGGCCAATGCATATGAGGAGGGGATAGGAGAAAGATCTTTTATATAATTGTTCATCCAGTACCATGAACTTGGAGGCTCTCTATTTGAGCAACTGGCCTCCGCGCAATCGGTGAAAAGGATACCGTCAGTGATGTAGCAGATGTAGGCATCCATCCATGTTGGCTCTTGTATGACTAGCAAAGCCTCTTCTACGATGTCGATGCTTGGGGCTTCCTAAGGCGTTATCCACCGAGGTGGCCAGTCAGGATAGGGCATCGGCTTTGGCATTTTTGCCTCTAGAAATATAGTTGATGCTGAAATAGGTCAATGAGGAGGCCTATGATCGGATCTTATTCAGATATCGAGACATAATGGGGTCTCGAGCTTCATACTCTCTAGTTATTTATTCGGAGATGAGCTGGGAGTTAGTGAAAGCTCTGAGGAGCTTTTACTTTGAGCTCCTGCGTGAACTTTATTCCTGCCAATACGGTTTTATACTCGTTTTGATTATTTATGGCCTCGAAGAGGAATCGGAGGGCGTACTCTACCACCATCCCCTCTGAGCTTACAAGAATGAGGCCTGCTTCGCTCCCTTGGGAGTTTGAGATGCCATCTACATGAAGGATCTAGGTCTCTATTGCTTCTTTAGGCTCAACATTTGGGCATGCCAGAGGGGGTTCTTCTGACTGCTCCTCGATCCAGGTGCACTCAACTAAGAAGTTCGCTATAACTTGGGATTTATAGCCGATCTTGGCTAGAATGAAAGGTCAAACTCCCCTAGCTTGACTGCCCATTTGGCCAGTCGATCGGAGGTGTCAGGATGAGCCAGAACGGCTTTGAGAGGTTGGTTTGTGAGCACCATGATTAGATGGGCTTGGAAGTAGGGCATGAGACACTGAGCAGAAACTATTAACATGAAATAATCTTTTCGATTTTAGAGTACCTGATCTTCGCATCATGAAGTACTTTGCTGGTGTAATAGATTGGCCTTTGCGTCCCATCGAGGTCGATGCGAACGAGGATGGAGCTGACTGCTTCTGGGGAAGCGACGAGGTAGAGAAAGAGGCCCTCTCCTTCCCTCGACTTCGATAGCAGCGGTGGGATAGATAGGAACTCCTTCAGCTCCTCAATAGCCTTCTAACAATCTTCTGTCCACTCAAAGTTGTTCACCTTATGCAGGACTTTGAAAAATGGCAGACACCTTTTGGCTGACTTTGATAGGAAGCGGCTCAGGACGGCTACCTTTTTGGTAAGCCGTTACACCTCCTTCATATTTGTGGGCTACATCATATCGAGGATGGCTTGAATCTTCTCTGGATTTGCTTCGATCCCTCATTGGGTAACTAGGAACCCTAGGAACTTTCCCGCGGTGAGTCCAAATGCGCACTTGCGGGGGTTCATCTTTATCCAGTAACGACAAAGATTATTGAAAGTCTCCTTTAGGTTGGCGATATGGTTGATGGTGCAAGTACTTTTGATCAACATATCATCTACGTACACCTTCATGTTCCTTTCGATTTGGTCTTTGAAGACCTTATTCATCAATCTTTGGTAAGTGGCCCTTGTATTTTTCAAATCAAAGGGCATTACCTTATAACAATAGATATTTTTTTTGGTTATGAAGTAGATATTCTCCTCATCCTCTAGGTCCATCCTTATTTAATTGTACCCCAAGAAGGCATCCATAAAACTAAGGAGTTCGTGGCCAAATGTGGCTTCGACTAGCTGGTCTATTATGTACAATGGAAAGCTGTCCTTTGGGTATGCTTTGTTGAAATCGGTGCAGTCGATGCAGATCCTCTAGCTCTCATTTACCTTGCGGACCATTACTACATTAGCCAGCTAATTTGGGTAATGTGCTTTCCGAATATGACAGGCAACAAACAGTTTATTAACCTTCTCATTGATAGTCTTTTACCGCTCAGAAGCAAAACTTTTCTTCTTTTGTCGAACTAGATGGTACTTTGGATTGCTGTTGAGCTTGCGGGTAATTACCTCCAAAGGTATACCGAGCATGTCCGATGTTGACCAAGCAAAGACGTCTGAGTTAGCTCATAGGAAGGCAAGAAGTCGGTCTTTTGCTTTCACGGGAA
The DNA here is from genome assembly GCA_900491605.1 of Calamus simplicifolius. Lineage (NCBI taxonomy): Eukaryota > Viridiplantae > Streptophyta > Magnoliopsida > Arecales > Arecaceae > Calamus > Calamus simplicifolius. The sequence goes on from UESW01001640.1 coordinate 384,363, forward strand.
GAAGCTCGCTGATCCAGACTGTCTTTGTCAAGTCATCCCCTAGTAGGAATGCCAGCAGGCATTCAGCTGGCTCTCCTCTTTTCTTTGATTTTCTAGGGTCGAGCAACTCTGGGGCCAATGGAGTGACCACCTTATGGGGGCTAGAAGCTGTATGATAGTATAGTTGCATCAGGCTCTGCTCTCCATGCATCTCGCCGATCCCGTTGTTGGTGGAAAACCTGACGAGAAGGCGCTTGGTGGAGATGATTGCATCAAGGAGGTTTAAACTGGGCTGCCCGAGTATGGTGTTGTAGGCCAATGGCACTCGAATGATCAGGAACCTTATGAGGATTGTGCTTTGGCATGGTGGCATTCCTACCATAATCAAAAGAGTGATCTCGCCTTTCACTCTTATAAAGTCTCCTATGAAGCCAACTAGGGGTGCAGTCACAGGCCGAAGAGAGCTGGGAGACAAATTCATCTGAATAAAAGCATCATAAGTAAGGATGTCGATAAAACTTCCACTATCGATAAGGATTCTTTTTATGGGGTGTTTAGCGATCGTCATAGAGACGACGACGTTATCATCATTTGGATTATTTACCCCCGCTAGATCCCTTTCTAAGAAGGGAATTATAGTTTTTATCCTCTCATCCCCTCGTGGCCTTTTAAAACTGTGGCATGCCCTTCAGAAAATCATATCGATCATCTTCTCGCTGGATGAGCTTCTCGATCATGCGCCTCACGTGATAATAGTCTTCAGTGTCGTGACCATAGTCCTAATGGAAACGATAATAAAGGCTCTTATCGTGGGCAACTCCCAGTCTCAAAGGAGCGAGGCACTGGAGATATGGCTCACCCTCATCTTCATGAGGATGTGAGATCTAGGGGTGAAGAGAGGGGTAAGGTTGTCTTCCTTGGGAGAGAAGCTCTGATGCCGATTATCTGGTTGGCACGGAGGCTCGAGTTTTTTGAGCGAGATCTGCTTGACTCCGCACGGACCTGCTTCTTATTATACCTCCTATCAGCTTTCCTTCACGTGGAGTCAGCTTCGTCGGTGCGTATATACTTTTGTGCATGGCTCAGAAGCTCAGTGTAGGAGCTGGAGGGCTTCTTGTTAAGAAAATAGGTGAAGCATGAGGGGTGAAGTCTTCACTTCAGGGCAAAGTCCCCGCTTCAGGGCTAGGATGCCACAGAATCATCAAGGTGGTAGATCTCGAGAGCGGCCATCTTGAAGCAGGCCATAAAGTCTTTGAGTGATTTTCAATCCTTCTGCCGAATGGAGAATAAGTTGTCAGCCATCTGGGGAATCCTTCGACAAGCATCAAAGTGCATTAGGAAGGTCCTCTTTAGCTGTCGAAAGGAGTCGATGCTGCGCGGCGATAGGTAAGAGTACCAGGCACGCCGTCCTTTCGGAGAGTGGCAAGAAAGGCGATGCAGAGGAGGGCATCAGTTGCCTCTTGAACTTACATGAAAGCCTTGTAGCTTTCGAGATGATCAAGAGGATTTGTAATGCATCATATGGGTCCAACTAAGGGAGGCAAAATCGGAAAGGAACCGGCTCCTCCATGATGCGACGAGTGAGGGGGGGCGACTGTCATAATCTACCTTCGGCTGATTGTTGAGTTTGCGATTGAGCTCTTTCAATCATCAGTGGTACTCATTCAGATGTCTCTCCATCATGTGGTTGATGTGTTCACCAGTCAACTCCTTCCCTGAAGACTCAGAGGATGAGTAGGAAGAGGGATGGTGCCAGTGACGGTGTCCCCGTTCATCGGTGACTATCATAGACCACTGCCACCAACACCTGAACTTGTTGGGTGAGGGTGGCAAGCTGATCAGGTTGAGTAGTCTGAGATAGTGATGAAGGCGAAGCAGAGAGGCTGGCCTCCTGTTGCTCGATCCGTTGAGAAAGCCCTCCTATGCGGTTGGTGGAGGCTTTCCGGGCATGCATCACCACCATTGTTGTCTTAGAGGAAGCAGGGGCTTGTAGCTTAGTATTGCAGAGCTTTCTTTTCCCTTTCGTCTATGCTCTTCTTCCTAGCATGCCAATCTGTTGACGCTAAATCACCTTTTCGATTGTCCATGAGAGTTCGATCGCCTTTTTCGGTGAATGTGGGATCTTCCAATGGACTCCGCTCTGGTTGTGGTCCTACAAGAAGTCTCGGGGGTCGATGGTTTCGGCGGAAACCCTTCGACACTTAAGTAAGTGGTTTGGATAACAGCTTGAGAGTTCAAAGAAGAAAGACTTTGTGTGAGCGCTCAAGTGTTCATACATGGTTGAGGGTCATTTTTACTCATTTTATAGATATTTGCGAGTCTCGAGGTGTAGCCACTTGGCAAAAATAATCGGCGTGGTAGCAGTGGGCTTTGCCTTCCTCGTTGCGTATCAGAGTTAGCAGGCCACTTCCCATCCAAAGCGGGTGGCCACAACTGGTTGATGGGCCAGTTCCCGTCAAGTGCGGCGGCTGTAGAGAGGTTGGTGGGCTAGGTTTCGTTAGATGTGATGGCCACAGAGAGGTTGGTGTGCTAAGTTTCATTAGACGTGGTGGCTGCAGAGAGGTTGATGGGTCAAGTCCATTAGACGTGGTGGTTGCAGAGAGGTTGGTGGGCCAGGTTCATCAGACATGGTGGCCACAGAGAGGTTAGTGAGGTCGAGGCTGACTTTGAAGGTCAAAGCCGACTCGAGAGGTCGAGGCCGACTTTGGGGGCTGAGACCGACTCTAAGGGCCAGCTAGGGTGGATTCGTCAAGGTGGCGGCCATCGTCTTTGGATGTGGACCGCTACCCCCATCAGGTGACTTCTATTGTCTGTTGAATCATGATTTTGTTTGCTGATCCCAATCATTGATTTAAATGTGGCTTTATCAGCCACATCGGTGATGATTCTAACGAGAGCGGAGTCAACTTTCGGGCAAGGAACAAATCCCTAAAGAGCTCAGCCATGGTCGCCATGCAGTTGAACTCCGAGTCACCTAGGCTGGCCCTAGCACCGAGCAAACTCCTTCAAGAGTGATAGCGTGGCTTTCTAGAACCCGCACAGCCTACTCAACTCAAATAGAAGTTTTGAAATGAGGGGAGAAGGTATGCCAAGATATCAAATTTTAGGAATTTGTCTTCAGTGCATCGGCCTTGATGAAGGAAGCCAACAAGTGAGACAGTTCAAGTTCCGTCGTTGGAGAATTAGCGCAAACAAGTAGGGGCCATAATCGTACGTACAATCAGACGATCCTCCAGATCGAGCTTTGATGAGCGGCCATGGGCATCGACCATCCAATCGTCATTCTCAGCGGCACCCACCCGATGGGGGCACATGAGGATACGGATGGTGAGGCTTCCGATGCCCAGGCCGATCTCGATAGTACGGTATAGGTGGGGAGGCGGCAAGCGCGGTGGACAATGGAATCAAGGATGCTGGGGCTGGTAAGTATGTGCTGTCCCCAAGCATTGGGAGATGGAACGGACAGTCGCATGCGTCTCCTTCCAGTGGCTTTGGCTTGTTACATTCTTCGTCGAAGCTTGTAGCGGTGGGGTCGCATGTGGAGATGAGGGTTCTGGAGGAAATCCGGGACATCGCAGCATTCTTCTCCAGCAATGAAGCTGAGTGATGGAGCAAGTTGACCACATGAAGAATAAAAAATTTTTTGGACGGCCCCAAAGGCTGACACCTGATGACCGACGGCTCCAAAGACCGACGGCCCTAAAGGCCGATGGCTCCATGACCGACGGCCCCAAAGGCCGATACCTCTAAAGGCTGACGGCTCCAAAGACCGACGGCCCCAAAGGCCGACACCCGATGACCGATGGCCCCAAAGGCCGACACCTCCAAGACCGATGGCCCCAAAGACCGACGGCCCCAATGGCCGACGGCTCCAAAGGCCGACGGCTCCAAAGACCGATGGCCCCAAAGGCCGACACCTCTAAGACCGACGGCCCCAATGGCTGACGGCTCCAAAGACCGACGGCCCAAAGGCCGACGGCTCCAAGACCGATGGCCCCAAAGGCCGACGGCTCCATGACCGACGGCCCCAAAGGCCGACACCCAACGACCGACGGCCCCAAAGGCCGACGGCTCCAAGACCGACGGCCCTAAAGGCCGACGGTTCCAAGACCGACGGCTCCAAAGACCGACGGCCCCAAAGGCTGGCACCTCCAAGGTCGACACCTCCAAGCTTGGCGGCCCGGCACTTCCAGCCGACCCCGACGCGTCCAAGCTAGGCGGCCCGGCACCTCCCAGCCGGCCCCCCGGCGTGTCCAAGCTAGGTAGCCCGGCACTTCCCAGGCGCCCCGGCATCTTCCTAACCGGCCCTCTACGTCTCCAAGCTAGGCGGCCCCGGCACTCTCCTAGCCGGCCCCCTATGCCTCCAAGTTAGGCGGCCCCGGCACTTCCTAGTCAGCCCCGGCACTTCCCAACCGGCCCCGACACTTCGCAGTCAGCTCCGACACTTTCTCCACGTCTCCAGTCCCGCCGATTCGGCCAAGGCCATCCCGGCCGGCCCGACTCGGCCCCGGCATCTCCAAGTCCACCGACTCGGCCACGGCGTCTCCAGTCCCGCCGAGTCGGCCAAGGCCATCCCCGGCCGGCCCGACTCAGCCCCGGCATCTCCAGTTCCGCCGAGTCGGCCAAGGCCATCCCCGGCCGACCCGACTCGGCCCCGGCGTCTCCAGTTCCATCGAGTCGGCCAAGGCCATCCCCGGCCGGCCGACTTGGCCCCCGGCGTCTTCAGTTCCACTGAGTCGGCCGAGGCCATCCCCGGCCGGCCCGACTCAGCCCGGTGCCTCCAAGTCCATCGATTCGGCCCCGCTCCGGCACTGCCTTTCCAGCGGGATTGGCCCCAGCCATCTCGGGTCGACCCGGCTCGGCCCTGACAAGATGAGATTTTCCAGTTCCCGCCAGATCAGCCCCCAGCGGTTTAAGAAATCGCCTCTCTCACGTGCGCCGCCCGACAGCACCAGACACGTGCGCTCGACAGTGCCGACGCGCGCCGCCTGACAGCCCCGCCGGCTGATGGGACGTAGCCCACTAATCGGCCCAGATTCACGCGAGGGCTCAGCAGATCTTCTGACTCACGCAATCCCACGTGATCATGCCAGAATCAACCCCTATAAAAAGGTGAATCCATCCGGTAAATAGGTATGCGCGATAACCCCTAAAATCGCCATCTCAACTCTTAAAGGGATCCCTCCTCTCGGAGATCCCTCTTTTCCATACAAAACAGGGCTCAGTCACTAACTTGACCGTCGGAGGGTCCCGTCGGAGACCCCCTCCGGTCCCGGAACTTCTTTGCAGGCAACCCGGCGAAGCGAGGATTCGAGAACCACCTCCGTTCCCGACGTCCAGGAGGGGTGATTGAGCGTCATCACTGAGGAACCCGAGAAAAATAGCCGAAGATTATTACATCTAGATACGAATACCATGAAACGGTCCAATCCTTTAAATTTTTTTAGTAAGATCAAATAAGCTATGCATCTTTTTCTTTTTTATCTTTTTTATCCCCACTTTATGCTAGTTATATATAAAATTTTATATCTAAGCAAAATTTAATCATGTATGATTATTGACGTATACATTAAAAGTTAAAAAAAAGCATAAGAATATGAGAATTAGAAAATGTAATAAAATGGACTATAAATAAATAAATCCATATCATATAAAAAAAGATAAGTAAAAGTATTAAAAAATATTTATATAGAGTCTAAAGATAAATAATTATATAATAAAAAAATTTAATGATGGAATAAAAAAATTCAACTAGCGATAAAGGTTACAAGAGAGTGTGGTAAAAAGTTACCAAAATATAAGATTAGAAAAGCATATAAAAACTATAAAATAGTTAAAAAAATATTAAAAGATGATATGAGAGACTAAATATAAGCATATGAAGAATTATATTACAAGTTAAAACTAAAAATAGGGAGAAAGATATATATAAAATTATAGATTAAGAGATAAAAGTTAAAGATATGATTTAGATTAAGTGTATCAAAGATGATGATTAAAAAATTTTGGCAATGAAGGATGGAATCAAAAAAAAAAAAAAAAAGATATATATAAAATTATTAAATAAAAATTGTGTACATAATTTAAAATTCTTTACTAGTTCCGCTAATAAGAGACCAAGGGCATCTAAGATTAAAAAGATTAAAATAGAAAAGTTGTAAGACCTAATAAAATTCTCATTGAGGATTGAAATTGTTTAGATAATTCTGAAGTAATTTGGGTGATAAATTTATTTAATAGGCTTTTAAGACTAAGAAGATGCCTAATAAGTAAAAAAACACTATAGTATCAATTAATGAGAATTAATGAGATATTCAAAATTACTCTAATTATGCAGTATTGAGTTCATGAATCATACTTTGAAACTTCATGAGAGGGTACTTGAATATAAGTTAAAGTATACTATAAAAGTATTAGAAAACTAATTTAGTTTTATGTTAGAAAGATCAACATAAAAGCTAATTTTCTTCTTAGGAAGCTATGAGAAGTATAAAAAAAAAAGATAGGAGCTTCACATGATTTTATTAATTTTAAAAAAATATATATAATAGAATCCCTAAAGAAAATTATGATCAACGTTAAAAAGAAATGAGTACTTATTAGATATATTAATATAATAAGAGATATATATGATGAAGCAATTACTAATATAAGAACTATTGATGATAATAATAGCCACTTCTTTATTATAATAAGTTTATATTAGGGATCTATTGTTAGTCCTTGCTTTTAAATTTAGTTATAGTTAAGCTTATTAGACTATTAATATAAATAAGGATAAAGATTAAGAAAACCAAATTAATCTTTATTATTTGTAAATAGTAAAATACAAATGAATCCATGCAATTAGATGACTGGATTGGCTTAGTTTTTACTGCTGCTTAATATAGGAGCAAGGTATAAGTGATAAAGGATAGAAAAAATGAGAACAACAGAGGAGATAGAGAGGATAGAAAAGCTAAGTTATAGAGGCTACTCCTAACAAGTTAGGACTACGCCTAAGTATATTCTAGATATTCTAATTTAGATTCGAAAATTAGGATTTTTTTCTTAATTTTTGTTTGCCTTTATTTATAACACTTTGAAGGCAACTGCAAATGCCAATGGGTCAAAACTTCCAACAATTCCTTTTTCAAATTTAGTAACTTCTTATGATTTGACTAATGGATCGAGGACATGCAGGAAATACATCAGGACCTCATAGTATACTTCGATTCCATGATGGACTTCTTTTAATGGTGCTCCTCCTGAGTCTTTTTATTGTCATATTTTTCAATAAGAATAATTTTGTATCAATGACTTTATAGTTATATTGGGTCTATGTATTATATTTATGTGGCTATATTGTGTGTGTGTTGTACATGTACTCTCTATTGTAGACCTCTGCTTATATCTATTATATCGGTTTGACTTTTCTTTTTTGAGTATATGTCTCTCTATGACATTATGATGGTTAAATCATTTACTATTGCTAATGCTTTATTTAGCCCCTATTCGATGATGCCAAATGGAGGAGTGTACGAATTGATTATTGCCATTTATTCATTCATTGATTCTCCTTCCAAAACCCTAGATTTATTTGCAACTTTGATACTTTATTTTGGAACTTGGATTTATTTGTAATTTCGATATTCCAAAGCACTAGATTTATTTGCAACTTTGATACTCTATTTTGAAACTTGGATTTATTTGTAATTTTGATACTCTATTCTAAAACTCTAGAGTTATTAATGATTTTGATACTCTGTTCAATACTCTGGATTGATTCATGATTTTGATACTTTTTTTTGATTCTCTTAGTTCATATTGACAATATTCGATACTTTGAGAACTTGAAAATTGGGTTTTAATACTTTTTATGATATGACTCATAAATTGATTAAAAGCTAAAAATTGACTAAAAATACATTGATAGAAAGAGAAAATGCTTACCTCTAATATGTAGAAATTATAATGCATGAGTTTAGGGGAGCATAATTACAAAAAAAAAAAAACATTTTTTGATACTTGCACTAAGCTCTTCATACACTTAATATATAAAAAAGGTTCGGATAAACCCTTAATTTTATGATTAATAATTAAGTAATCTTTTGCAAAAATTAAGGTAAGCTGACTCAGTAATGATTAAATAAATCTTCAAAGTGAACCAAACCACTTTAGTCCTATCTAATTTAAAATCAAAACAGAGCAATAATGAGCTTCTTGAGTTTGGTATCAAACCATTAGATGCTGGCCTACTCGGTACCAACCTGCTTCAATGTTTAGAATGTAGGCATAAAAATAAGTTATTTGGTGGTCTAAGTGTGTAAAAAGATTCTAATCCTAGTTTAGATCAACTCCAATGAAGTAAAAAATCACTTTCATGACTTGATTACAAGTTTTTCAACATCTAAAAGTGGGGGCATATAATGTGAGCTAGTTTGATGGCCTGATTTGATGATGGCCTATGACAAAGTTATATATTAATGTAATAAGAGGAAATCCTAATATGAGATCCAAATTCTTCCTGCTAACAATCACTCTACTATGGTAAACTTATTTGTACGAAGAATTAGCATATTGATCATGAAGAGATTGCTAAAGCTAAATTTTCTATAGATTAGAATTCTTTTATTTTTTCTTTACTTAAGCTTTAGATATTTTTAATTTTATATTGCTAACTTTAGTGTCAAAAGGTTTTGAAGGATACTTCGAACCTCCTAATGCTTCTTTCTCTTAGCATAAAATTTAAGTAAAACAGTGAATATTTAGGCTCGAAAGATGCTCCATCAAATTAGAAAAAAAAAATTTCATTTGTGGTTGTAAAACCCTAAAAAAAAAAAAGATCAACACTAGTATCTAAAGCATGCTAGCTTAATCTAGTTAAAATCGAGTAACCATTCAAAGTGTTTTTTTGAGTTCTTCTATAATTTAAAATTCTATAACAAGAGGTCTGTTCCACGGTCAAAAAAATCTATTTGGCTGAGCAAATTTAAATAAAGCTGGAGCCTGGAAGGCCAAGTTTACGCACGTTCGTAGCCGGTGCGGTGGCTGTTAACGTTTCCATCGTAACGGAGGAATCCTACGCCGTCATGACGGCCGTCTCTAGAAACCGGTTTGCTGAGCCCGTTGTTTCGAGGCTTCGCTGCCGGTAATGCCAAGGGCAGGGCTTCGCCCGTGCGGTTCTTAATCGCTTTTGTTTCCCTGGATTATCCCTCCGTTCTGAGCTCGCGGGGTTTCGCTCGGCGACGTTCGATTCGGAGCCATCGACATCGAATCACAAAACCTCTTTCGTTTTCCTTCACGCCTCCTACTGATTGGACTCTCTTCTGTCTGGATTCCGATCTCTTTCTCTTTCTTTTCGATCCTTCTCTTGATTTGCCCCTTCCAATCGTTTCTTGGATTCAAGTCACTAGTTTTGATGGTTTAAAGGTGTTTTTTTTGGTATAATTGTCGCTGGCTTGAATGGTGGAAGGCTTAGAGAGGGAGAATGGGAACCTGGTGAAGATGGATTCCACGGAATCTCGGTGGGTGTTGAACGAAGACGCGGAGGGTTCGGAGGAAGAAAGGGAGGAATCGTTGCGCCAAACGAGTTACGAGTCAGAAGAAGAAGATAATGTGGAGCAGCGGCTGATCAGGACCGGTCCCCAGATCGATTCCTTTGATGTGGAAGCTCTCGAGGTCCCCGGAGCCCACAGGAACGACTATGAGGTATACTTAGGCCTTGCACTCTTTGTTAACTGGATCTTAATTTTCATCAAAAATGGTATCTAGATTTTTCCGACTGGCTGTCTAGCTTAATTTGATGGTTTATGGACAAAGAAACTTTGAAGATTGAATCTTGATTAGCAAATTTGACCATAGAATTGGATTTTCTACACTATTCTATAGCCGAAACCATGCCCTGTTTCATAGCTTTGTTTTATATCACTGTTAAAAATTTGCCGGTGTTGCTGCATTTCATACTGCTCACATATTTGAATGATTAATTTATAATCTCCTGAGTTCATGGACTGTTACTAAAGTAAAATTTGAAGTCATCAAAACTTATATGCAAATGAATTCTTTCTAAAATTTTTGCACTTGATTGCAGGAATTTAATTTGGGCAGGAACTTTGTACTTACTATCCAGACACTCGGAGTGGTATTTGGGGATGTTGGGACCAGCCCACTCTACACTTTCGATGTGATGTTCAACAAATATAATATTAGCGCGAAGGAAGATGTTCTTGGAGCACTCTCTCTTGTTTTATATACCTTGATTCTGATACCGCTGGTGAAATATATATTCATTGTTCTCTGGGGTAATGATGATGGTGAAGGTGTGCAAGATGTTGTGGATATTGACTTTCTTTTAGTCCCAAGTGTATTTAGACATTGTGCCCACAGAGTTTTGACTTAGTGTCATTTTTTTTCTCCTGCTTTCTTTTTCTTCTGTTTTCCAGGAGGCACGTTTGCTTTATATTCATTGATATGTAGGAATGCAAAGGCAAGTCTTCTACCGAACCAGTTGCCTTCTGATGCTCGCATATCAAGTTTCCGGCTCAAGGTGCCATCACCAGAGCTTGAGAGGTCTCTAAAAATTAAGGAGCGTCTTGAGACTTCATTAACATTGAAGAAGGTGCTTCTGATGTTGGTGCTCTTTGGCACTTCCATGGTCATAGCAGATGGAGTTGTCACCCCTGCAATGTCAGGTCTGATGTTGTTTTACCTCATACTCTCATAGGTATTGATAAAAATGCTTCTCAACATAACCTCGCTGAATTTAATAACCTCAACCAGTTTTCTCAACAAAAGGAATCTGGAGAAAATTTGTTCTTTATCCTATCATTATTTATTCCTTTTCATTTGTTCCTTTTTGAACGCTGCAGTCATGTCAGCTGTGAGTGGACTGAAAGTTGGAATAACTAGTGTTGAACAAGGTGAACCTTTGATTTTAATTACTTATGTTAGAGAAGCTTGGAATTCTTTCTTTCTGCATATTATGTTTAAGCAACTTGTGAGACAAGAGCATGTGATATACCTTTTATGTTTCTGTTAATTTTTGGATAACATCTGCATATTCCGTTGCAATTTTCTTATTGAATTAACAACAGATTCATATTTGTTAAACATGATGGTTTTGAAGGTTGAATTCAACAATCCATATTATTGGAAGGCATTTGAAGCATGACTCACTTTATTTTCACATTTAGTTGGTCACTGATATATATATATATATACATACAGAAAAGTGATGGTAAAACATGGGTAAGTCGATTCAATGTATTCCTGATAAATCCAAAACCTTTATAATTCTTCCTACTAATCAAAGCTGGATTCTTCTTGACACATAAATAGTAAAACCAGTATTCTCAAGAAGAATATTTACTTTACCAATCCAAAGGATTTTCTATCCAACTAACTACTTATTCTTAGATGTTTGGGACTTGCTAAAATTTTTTGGGTCTTTAAATAAAATATCAAATAGATAACATAAAACACAAATTTCAATATATATCATTGGCTTCTGCTTCATGAAGCTTGTTTCAAGCTCAACATGATGAATTGTGACCCTATGATCTGATGATGGAGACTGATATAAATCCTTGTTCTGTTCAAATGTTAGATCTTGGTCCCTACATAATCTAGATCTGAAATGTAGATGGAATCTTTTATTGGTTGGATGAAATTGAACACTGGATGAGTCATATTGAAGATGAATCAATTGTCTTATTTGGCATTCCTGATCTCGATCATCTTCTGTTTGGTGGATGTAATTTGCAGGTACTGTTGTGAATTAATTGTATGATTTTCAATGAGTGATTTATCCTCCATCTTTGATTCTTCTACAAAATGATCTAGAAGTAGTTGATCTTTAGCTGATAGATCTTAAATTATAGGATTCTGAAGTTTTGTTTCTTTGTTAATAAGATCATCAGAACATTGACTAATGCATGGATGATTGGGCATTCAATTGTCTAATTAATTTTGATTGGATTTGTCATTGGCTAGCTTCATAACAAAACCGAGTGTTCACATGCCACATTGATCTTCTTAATGTCATCATCTGCCCAAACACTAGTATCATATTGAATAGCTAACATGGGATATTGAAAATTACTAAAAGATGTGGGGCTTGCTGTGGGTCATTTTTTGAAAAAATATGAATCAATTGATCTAGGCATCCCTGTATTGTGGCCTTCCAAGTAGTCCACATCGTTAACTATGCTTCTTTTTCTATGGTTATTGTTATCGTCAAATCACCCTCCTCGAGCGTCTGCGAGCATT